>CM018033.1:27440459-28040459 GCA_008638375.1 Nyssa sinensis | reverse complement strand
TTTGGATGATTCCGACCTTATGGTCTCCTTAATAACTGCCGAGCAGGGAATAAGGAAACTGTCTTCAACACGAAAACAGTCTACAACAAGAAAACTACTATCTATGATTATTTCTATCAACGATACAAATACTCCACAAGGTAACTGCAATCTCCGATGATCAAATCCCTATATTCATGGCTCTGAATCCTAATCAACTTAGGAAGGCCACGGTCTATAAATTAAACCCTAAAGGTACGCTTTATTTTTATGCTCATTCTTTGGCTTTCAATACAGTCTTTTCAATTCTGTTTACTTACTTAAGCATCGGAGCGGCTACCGCCGAAGCCAATCCGGTGGTCCTCTGATCATCCTTTTTGAGTGTTCTACAGGTCGCGGGGCCCAGATTTATTGCGAGTCAAAAAGTGCAGCATCACATACATATAAATAAATCAATATACAAATATATTAATTTATATATAATTATTTATTGATATATATGTGTAATTCTTGTTCTAATCACATTCCCTTGCAATAGAATTGATTCTTTAAATTATGAAAAGGAATAATTATTCTTACTTATCGTGGGAATGATCATTCCTATTAAATTTATTATACCAAACATTGTAATGAAAAGAATTTGAAAATGATTATTACATTTCTGAATCCATTCCTATAATCTTACTTATCAAATATGTCCTTAATTCTATATCGAAGGTGGGCTGCATAATGAGAAAAAAGAAGTCGGAGTCTCTCCTCTTTCACAATCCCAAGGGCAAATTGCTAACAATTTGCTCTGGGGCATTTGTTAAGGTGAAATTAATAACCTATTTTGAGCAAAAATCAGGAGTGGATATTGTTCTTCATCTATTAGTAAACAATTTTGGTTTAAGGTTCAAATTTTGAATATTTTGATGAACTGTGTAATATGTTAGTTTATTAGAATTTAAGATTTAATAATAAAGGGCTATGTTTATGGAATTAACTAATAGTAAAGGGTTATGTGTCTAATTGGGATTTTATGAGGTTTATTACATTTGTTTATCTATTCAATTTAGGGTATCCAGTTGGTTTATAATATGAGATTTTAAGAATATGGTTGGTATGTAATGTTAGACATTGGGTCATGTAAACTCGAGTCGTTTGACATTCATAAAATTTGTGTTAATCGTAATTATTATGATAAAAGTTTATATGTAGTTAAAATTTTTTTTCATTCAGGTTGGTTTGACTAACTTTGTAGTTATTTCATTAGTTGTGATCAAGAAATGTAAAGATACACGTATTGGTTATGTAATCAATCCATCTAATACATATTTTTAATATAATTATCATGTGAGATTTTAAATGATCACTTTTTCTGAGATTATTCGTGACCATCAAAGTTCCATTAGTCTTGAATCGTGGAATTGTTAGATGACTCTTCTGTAGCCGATCTAGTGATGATGATGATGATCTCTTGCAGAATTCCAAAAATTTTGTTTTTAGCTGTGGTCATGAAATATAAAGATCCACGTATTGGTTATGTAATCAATCCATCCAATGTATATTCTCCATATAATTATCACGTGAAGTTTTGAATGATCACTCTTTCTAAGATTCTTCATGACCAACAAAGTTCCATTGGTCTTGGATTGTGGAATTGTTAGACGACTCTTATGTAGCCGATCTAGTGATGATGATGGTGATCTCTTGCAGCATTTTAATAATTTTTATGGTGTTTCAAGAAAACTTGTAATACAAGTCGCATCTTCTGCTTCTGTTCTTCTTGATCCGAAAAATAATCGAGTTAACACCCTTTTTATGTTTTTATTTATTTTCTTCGTGTAAAAATAAAATAAGACACAATTAAATAGACTCAAGAATTAAAACTAAATAAGAAAAAAAATAGGAATTGTCATTCAATTCATTTGCTTGACTAATTATCCGGAAATGAGATGTGATTCCATTCCAGTATTTGCTTTTAATTTTTAACAATTCAATTACTAAAATGAAATAAATGTTAATATGGATATCCTTAAATACTATTATAAATAGAAATTAATTAAATTATTTTTAACAGGCTCATTTGTAACCCATTTACTGTGAACATTTTAATGATACTTAAAATCAAGAAATCCAATTAAAAACTCAATAATATAATTTTAAAAATCAAATAACATATTTTCATCTAATATTCTTAAATGTAAGATTTTCAACTTTTTTTTTTTTTCTTATGGCTCATTCATGTAAAAATGAAATATCATTCCTTAAATTTTGGGAAAAAAATATTATTCTCATGTTGTGTGGGAATAATTATTATGAAAGAATTATCATTCCGACATGTTCAATCTTATTTAACAAGTTAATTGAATACCGTTTTGGAGCTCATTTCTCTGTACCAAATGCGGTCCTTGAGAGAGTTTAAATTATTTTGTTAAAAAATTATAAAGCGTACGGAAACACTTTTAGTGAAGTACAAGAATAAGAGCAATATCATCGTGAGTTCAAACTCGTATGAAATATATAGTGTTTTAATTATTGATAGATTTTATGTGTCTCATGTGACCTCAAATTTCAAATACAATAATGTGAGATCTCATTTATTTTGTACTACCTTTATCTCACATTTTTTACATGAATTAAAAGAAAAAATAATGAATTTTATTTACGTAAGGGAGTGGAATAAAAATGGTACAAGAGATGTGAGATCCCTAACATTATTCTTTAAAATAAGATTACCCTAAAACTAAATTAATTAGACATTCATTTGCTCTTAAACTTCCTTGGGTGAAGATAGTTTTAATTTGCATGAATCTCATTAATTACACTTTTAACTAAAATCTTACTTTATTAATGACTGTTTGGAGAAAACCCTGTCCTACTTATTGTTCAGATATTTATTTTAGGAGGGTGAATAAAGTATTTTACAAATATTAGTTTTTTTTTAAATCTTCAAAAATAAAAACTATAAATGCATAATAAATAAATAAGAGAGAGATAGCAAACATAATAGTTTTATGAGATTCGAAAAAATTTTTACGTCATCGACTCAAGTATTCTCACTTGAGCTTCTCCACTATTGTGATATCCTTGCAGGTGCAAACCAAACATTTACAAAGCGAAAATCGCAACCCTTTTATCCTTTTATCCTAATAAAATATACTATTTTGTCTCACAGGGTAGTACCTACGGACAACTCTCATCACAATGAGATGATACAAATATATTTACCAAATATCACTATCGTCTAAAGTAGTTTGGGTGCAATAAGATATCCACTCTCTATAGATAGATCAAGTATAAACTCCAAGTATTTAAGATGAGTATAACTTTCAGATCTATATTTGAAAGATGTTAGATCTAAAGTCAATAACAAAGATGTGAAAGTGTAAGCTTGTAAGTGAGGGCTAAGAAAATTCTAGAGAACCTCTATTTATAACCTTTTAAAGTATATGTTCGTTACTTTTTGAAATGAGTCATTTCTCATTTTTTGTCTGTTTAAAATTTGAATTTGCAATTGTTAGATCGATGAAATCAGTCGACTGAATTATCAATCAGTCGATTACAATAAGGACTGATCAACTGATTAGGTCAATTGATTTGTCCACAGAGTTTGAGGTTCATTTGGTTAAGAATAATTAGTCGACTGATTTTAAGAATTGTCGATTGGTTCTATTTGTATACTGTTTTTGCCTTTAAGAAATGGTCGATCGATTTAGACAGTGCATTTAGACAATTCATTAATTAGCCATCCAATTGACTAACTCTATGAATAAGTCGACAAGTTTTATTTTGTATATTAATTTTGCCTTTAAAAGTCAATCAATTGAATCTTTTCAGAGGTCGACTGATTTAGACAGTGTGTTCAAACAATTTTGTAAAACATCACTCAGTCGACTAGTTCTTAGAATCAATCGACTAGTTTGATTAGTGTAGTAAATAAGTTTTAAGAATTAGTCGATTGGTTCCATGAATTAGTCAACTAATTTAGACAATGAGCATCTTCTAACTTATTTTTCGTAGTATACTTTTGTCAAAATCTTTTGTCTTTCAAAACTTAAATTATGATAATATTTTGTTTTGAAAAATCATATGAAGTTAATTTTTAAATGATCATTTTAAATAATAAGAACTTATGACTAATAATTAATCTAATCTTAACGTCATTCAAAATTTAAAACTCAAAAAATAAGAAAAATGAACATCTTTACTTGAATCATTGAGTTTGAGTGTTTCCAATCTATTTAAATTATCACAAGAGTATTTCACTTATTTTGATATTTGTTTTGGAGTATAATCTTGAATGAAATCTTTTAGTTTAATAAACTTTTGCCATTTTTTTAGTCAATAACTTTTTTTCAATTTAAACGACTTATTTAAATTATCACTTAAATAAAATATTAATTTATTAAAAAATATTTTATGATGATCAAAATTATTAAAGCACCCTGAGTTACCGCATAAGGGCAATGTTAGCGGGACACAACTCCAAATATAAAGTTGATTTTGGAGAAGGTAATCCAACAGTGTCCTATTAGGCCCAACTTTTCATGGGCCCCACTTCAACAGTCTGGAAAGATCAAAGCCACGTGTACGGTACTGATTTAATGAGCTCTCTTTCTAATTAGTTTGGTTAAATTGCAACACCAATTACTGCTTAACGGCACTCTCTTTTATTTTTTATACTTTTTTTTCTAATTTTTTTATATACAAATAAATTTAAAATAAATAACTTATTTTTATTTTATAAGATTTAAGATTTAAGTCCATACTTATTTGAAAAATGATTTTTTTAATGAAAAATGATTTTTTAGCAAAAAACTAATCAAAATTAATTTAAATTAAGCTCATCCAAAACTATGTGAAACGATTCTAAATTCTGTATATTAGTAAGAAAAAGTTAAAATAAACAGAAAATTCGAACGAAGGACTTCATATCCACTCGTGTTATCCACTGCGCCAATTACTTTCTATTTACATCCCAAACTTCCTGCACAACAAATGGGTGATGGATAAAAGACAGCCATGCCAAGCCAAGCAACCAACCAGTGCAAGGCTGCGAGCAGGATCTAGAAAGAGAAAGAGAGAGAAATATGGGATGCTTATTCCCCTGCAGCAAAACCGTTCCAGCCCCTCCCTTTCGAAAAACCGTTAACAACAATTTTCCCTCCACTTACTCAGTCCCATGGTCTATTGGTCCCCAAACCCTGAAGAACCCACTTTGTTTCCCTTCTCCTTCAACGTCTCCCTTTACTGTGAGCTGTAGAGAGAGAATTGGAGATGAACTTCTCTCCATTTCTGCGGCTTACGCCGTGCTTGGCGTCCAGCCCAATTGCTCTGTGACCGAGCTCAAATCTGCTTTTCGAGCCAAAGTATGATTACTTACCTTCTGAAATCAATTCATTTTTTTTTTTTTAATTTTTGCCTTTTGGGGTTGCTTGAGTTATAATTGCAATGTAAAAATGTGATATATATATATATATATATCTATGTATATAAACACAATTATGTTTTATTTGTTTATTTATTTACTTATATATTGTTTGGTCGTACAGGTCAAGCAGTTTCATCCTGATGTTAGAAAAGATGGGGAAAATTCGGATACAATGATTCGTCGAGTAATTCTGGCTTATGAGGTACTATTTTTGCAGTTGTAAACAAATTTTTAATTTCCCTTCTTTTTTTTTTCTTTTTTTTTTTTTTTTTTTTTTTGTGGGTGTCACTACTTGGTTGAGAGCAACTCCAACGGGGTGTTGTATCAGGAGTGACAAATGGGTAACTACCTGTAACCGTCAAAATGTCACTCCAAATTTTATTGTTTTGGACTCCAACGGAGGTGGCATCAAGGGTTGAAAAATGACAACAATAGTCTTAGGGTGCCAATTTTCCAAACTAGAGAGAGAAAGGGAAGGGTTGCAAAGAGCCGTTCTGCCATTTCCAGATCCTACTGTTCACTGAACGGCTCTTTGCAACGGCTATATTCAATCCAAAATTTTTTATATATACAAAGAGATTTACAAAAAGATTTACAGAAATTTTGAAAGAAAAAGCTTACCAAGAAAGATTTTGAGAGATTTGCCGTGAAAACCGTAAGTTCCTTGGCTCCGTACTCGTGATTTTTCTTCAAATCTTGTGGTTGTGATGGCAGATCTGAAGAATTTATTTACAGAGGGAGGAAAATGGGAAAGAGGCGCAGAGACGAAGGGGAAGGAGGAGGAGGCGCAGAGGAGAAGGGGGAAGAACGACACTGAGAGACAGAGAAGCCGTTCTCTGTTTTGTTTCCTTCATCCTTCATAGTTCATATATATATATATATATAATATGAACTCTATCTCCTTCATATATATATATATATAATTTATTTATATTTATATTTATATGTTTTACATTAGTTTCATATTTTAGATTTTAAATTAAATTTTTAAATTGAATTAATTATTGTAATTTAATAAATTAAATGTTTTAATTTTAGCTTATTTATTTATGTATATATTTTTGTTAATTTAGGGTGAATTTATTTATTTAGCTAGTTTTTATAATTGAAGAATTTTTTTCTATTTTACTTAATTGTTATTTACAATTTAAAATAGTTCTTAAATTAATTTAATTTGAATGTTTTAATTTTAGTTTATTTATTTATTATTTTTTGTTAATTTAGGGTGAATTTATTTATTTAGCTAGTTTTTATAATTGAAGAATTTTTTTTCTATTTTAGTTAATTGTTATTTACAATTTAAAATAGTTCTTAAATTAATTTAATTTGTGTAATTTAAATTGAATGTTTTAATTTTAGTTTATTTATTTATTATTTTTTGTTAAATTGGGGTGAATTTATTTATTTAGCTAGTTTTTATAATTGAAGAATTTTTTTTCTATTTTAGTTAATTGTTATTTACAATTTAAAATAGTTCTTAAATTAATTTAATTTGTGTAATTTAAATTTTAGTTTATTTATTTATTATTTTTTGTTAAATTAGGGTGAATTTATTTATTTAACTAGTTTTTATAATTGAAGAATTTTTTCTCTATTTTAGTTAATTGTTATTTACAATTTAAAATAGTTCTTAAATTAATTTAATTTGTGTAATTTAAATTGAATGTTTTAATTTTAGTTTATTTATTTATTATTTTTTTGTTAATTTAAGGTGAATTTATTTATTTAGCTAGTTTTTATAATTGAAGAATTTTTTCTCTATTTTAGTTAATTGTTATTTACAATTTAAAATAGTTCTTAAATTAAATTAATTTGTGTAATTTAAATTGAATATTTTGATTTTAGTTTATTTATTTATTATTTTTTGTTAAATTAGGGTGAATTTATTTATTTAGCTAGTTTTTATAATTGAAGAATTTTTTTCTATTTTAGTTAATTGTTATTTACAATTTAAAATAGTTCTTAAATTAATTTAATTTGTGTAATTTAAATTGAATGTTTTAAGTTTAGTTTATTTATTTATTATTTTTTGTTAAATTAGGGTGAATTTATTTATTTAGCTAGTTTTTATAATTGAAGAATTTTTTTCTATTTTAGTTAATTGTTATTTACAATTTAAAATAGTTCTTAAATTAATTTAATTTGTGTAATTTAAATTGAATGTTTTAATTTTAGTTTATTTATTTATTATTTTTTGTTAAATTAGGGTGAATTTATTTATTTAGCTAGTTTTTATAATTGAAGAATTTTTTTCTATTTTAGTTAATTGTTATTTACAATTTAAAATAGTTCTTAAATTAATTTAATTTGTGTAATTTAAATTGAATGTTTTAATTTTAGTTTATTTATTTATTATTTTTTGTTAAGTTAGGGTGAATTTATTTATTTAGCAAGTTTTTATAATTGAAGAGTTTTTTTCTATTTTAGTTAATTGTTATTTACAATTTAAAATAGTTCTTAAATTAATTTAATTTGTGAAATTTAAATTGAATGTTTTAATTTTAGTTTATTTATTTATTATTTTTTTTTAAATTAGGGTGAATTTATTTATTTAGCTAGTTTTTATAATTGAAGAATTTTTTTTCTATTTTAGTTAATTGTTATTTACAATTTAAAATAGTTCTTAAATTAATTTAATTTGTGTAATTTAAATTGAATGTTTTAATTTTAGTTTATTTATTTATTATTTTTTTGTTAATTTAGGGTGAATTTATTTATTTAGCTATTTTTTTTATAATTGAAGAATTTTTTTCTATTTTAGTTAATTGTTATTTACAATTTAAAATAGTTCTTAAATTAATTTAATTTGTGTAATTTAAATTGAATGTTTTAATTTTAGTTTATTTATTTATTTTTTTTAATTTAGGGTAAATTTATTTATCTAGCTAGTTTTTATAATTGAAGAATTTTTTTCGATTTTAGTTAATTGTTATTTACAATTTAAAATAGTTCTTAAATTAATTTAATTTGTGTAATTTAAATTGAATGTTTTAATTTTAGTTTATTTATTTATTATTTTTTGTTAAATTAGGGTGAATTTATTTATCTAGCTAGTTTTTATAATTGAAGAATTTTTTTTTCTATTTTAGTTAATTGTTATTTACAATTTAAAATAGTTCTTAAATTAATTTAATTTGTGTAATTTAAATTGAATGTTTTAATTTTAGTTTATTTATTTATTTTTGTTAATTTAGGGTGAATTTATTTATTTGGCTAATTTTTGTAATTGATTATTTTATGCTCATTCTTTAAATTGATTATAATTCTTTTTTTTGTAGATGGATTCGCAATTTGATGGTTCTTTCACTGATTTGCTTATGAACGACACCGATTTATATGATGATGCTATACAGACCAATCCCTCAGTATTTGCACCAGTACAAAATGAAGCCGCTCCAAGAGTGAGAAAATCGCAAAAGATGAATAACTTCTCTTAAGAAGAAGATAAATTAATTGTGTCTGCATGGTTTAACACGAATAAAGATGCAATTACTGGGAATGAACAACAAGGTGGTGCTTTCTAGCATAGAATATTGAAATACTTTGAACTTCATGGAGGCAATCAAGGAGAGCGTTCGCAAGCTTCTATTAAAAGCCGTTGGACTGATATAAATGCAAAATGCATCAAATTCGTTGGTTTTTATAGTTAAATTGAAAGACTGAGACAAAGTGGACACACCGAGCAAAACTATGTAATGATTGAGCTTTTTTAGATAGACACTACTATGATTTGATATTTGAACTATTGACTGAATGATTTCAAATATTTTTCAGGTTGATGAAGCAAAAGAAATGTTTGCTAAGATCACTGGAAGACCATTTCAATACGAGCATTGTTGGAATATATTGAAAATGGAGTGGAAATGGACTGATAATCTCACCAGCAATAAGAGAGCAAAAACTCATTCAACTAATAGTCCTGCTGAATCAAATCATGTTGAATCTTGCTATTCAACTCCATATTTAGGGGATGACACTGAACCCTCGTCCACTCCCAACCTTGATAGGCCATTGGGCAGAAAGGCTTCGAAGAAACAACTTAAAAACAAAGAGAAACAAACCGGTGTTAAAGCATCACTAGATCATCACCACTGGAATCAAAGAATGGAAGTGGAACGACAAAAAGTTGCTCAAAAAGAGATAACATTGAAGCAACATCATAGACAGTTAGAAATTGAAGAAAGACAGAATGAATGGTAGAAAGAAATGAAAATCATGGAAACTGACACTACTGGCATGGACCCAATTTCTGCATCATATTGGAATAACCTTAAGATAGAGATTATGAACAAGCGGGGTTTTAATTTTTAGTCATTATTTATTATGTTGCTATTATTTTTTAATTTTTAGTCATTATTTAATGAGTTTGCTATTATTTATGAAAAACTATATATTAAGTTTGATTGCTATTGTCACATCCCGCACCCCACCTTACGCGGATGCGAAAGATGTGATGCCAGTTAGCCGCCTTGCTAGTTTCCGACCGACAATACGACCAACCAAAGGCAAACTTCTGAACCTTACGATGAATTGTATTCCAAATGTAGGGTCAGAACAGCGGAAATTAAAACCTTTTTATCTCGGGAACGCAACTCAACTATATACCACATAAGTATATACCACAGAGCAAGTCTATAACCAAACAGCTAATAATTCTAACCACAGAGCACATCCATAACAGATATATAACACAGAGCATATCAAATTCCTCCAGAGTACCATTACCATGAGCCTTGTCTCTACACATCTATTACATATGAATAAAGTCAACTGTATCATCACGCTCACCTGAATAGCCAAGATCAATCCATTAGAACCCAAGTCTCCACATATTATTGCCATCAGATCCTTACTTGGGAATGCCTCTCAGTCCACTAGTGACATGTCCTTGTGCTTTCTATTCCAATGGAAATATACCCTAAAAAATGTTAAATAAATGGAATGAACTTAAACAAGCTCAGTGAGTAACATAGGTTCCTACCATGGGTTTCAAAACCAGTTCATATATATATATATATATATATATATATATATATATATATATATATATATATATATATGCTCAAATGTAACTCAGATAGAACAATGCAGCTCAAGTAGAACAGATACAGCTCAAATAGAACGAATACAGCTCAATAGAACGTATACAACTCAAATAGAATGGATACAGCTCAAAGTGCCTGAACCTTCCCCAGGCGATGTGGGATGGCATTACTTCCCATCCACCCCCTCATATGGAGGGCCTCATATCGCACACCTCCGGTTGAGGTCGGTATCAGAGCGGAACATATCAGATAGGATTAAGCGGATGCTGAGCTCTAGGCGTCCCACAGAGGCAGCCATCCATCCACTGATATACTCAATCCCGTAGTGGGCCCCAGATAAGACTCAACATGACAAACAGACTCCAAAGGACAGGTAACAGAACAACAGACTTCAACAGAACCAACAGGATATATCAGGAAGCAAGATAGAACAAAATCATACCATAAGTAATGCAGATCAAGAGGTATGCATGAAAGCATATGCATTTAAAACAGTTCAGTGTATAAACAGTTCAGCATATAAAGCAGTTCAGTATACAAGTTTAGATAGTACAGAAAATATACACCAAGTCAGGAGTCCGAGTTACTCACAGTTTACTATGCTTATCTCTATTCACTGATATCCTCCAGATGTGTTAAGTACCTCCATACATGTCCTCAATAATCATCATCCTGAATAATCATCATTAATTACAGACAGATCAGAATTTAATCATTCATGTATTATTTATCATTTTAGGCATCTATTGGATCACCTAAAATAGCCTAATGGCCTATTAACCTTTCACTGGGTTTCAATTGAGGCTATTATATTCCTTTAATTAGGCTTAGTAGCTATTAGGATTTCAAGCTAAGTCATTTAGACTCTATCATTATCTATCAAGCGCTTATTTGATTTTTAGGGGCAAAAATGGTAATTTATCATTCTGGCCCTGAACCTGTCGTGGTCCTTAGGATATTCCCTATATCTCGTATAAATAGTCCTTATGCAAGGCATCTCAATTAGCAACCACAAAACCATAAAAGATGTTCATATTTGTCAGGTATCATGGCAGCTGCAATTTAGTATTTATTAACAAATATTAAATTAGTATAGGAGCAGAGGTGGAGAAGAAGCAATCACCTGATATTGGTACCACTGGATGCATTTGGCAGCCCAGAATCAGAACTCCAGTTACTGATTCCCTCTACTTCAATCTCTGTTCTGCTGCATCTAGAGTTTAAGGTTAATCTTTAATCCATGGTCAATAGTTGAAGAAAACACACAGACAGGTTGATCAAGTCGGCCAGCCATTTTAAATCCAGTTTCATCAGCTTCTTCAGCCTTTTCCCCAAAGCTGTCCAGGATTCTGACTAGTCATGCCTTTTCCCAGAATTCGCTGCATCTCACCCATTTGACCTTGAAGAATCCTTTTGTGCTCTTTCAGACTAGACTTCAGGAGTTGAAACCACTCGACCAAATTGGTCTGACAGACGTTGGCCATCCTTAAACCAACCAGTTACATTGGCTTCTCAAGTGTCTCACACTTAACTGCTACAAGGGTCTGTAAGTGGTGGTTAACCACTTCTTGTTTCACTCTTCAGTACTTCAAGCTTTTCCCCTTTTACTATTGAGAGAAACCAAACTCCTCCAATCCATAAAACTGCCTGAATTCTATATGCATTGTAACAAGATCCTCCATCATAAGCTACCCAAGTCTTTTTATTGCTTCAGTCATGCTAATATACTGCCTAACAACGTCCTTCAATCAGCATCATTAAAATCATCTGCTGCTTCTCTCTCTATCCACCAAGGTTAGTGCACAATTGCCGCAGCAGGTCTGTAACAGCAGCTCCGATTGCTGCTATAACAACAGCCCTAATTGCTGCTGCTTTCCTTCCCTGCTGTTTTTCAGTCCCTTAACTCACTGAACTGGAGCAGCCAGCAGAACAAAGGAGACTACACCGTGTAATCCACTACAAAATCCAATTTAAACAAATCATCAAACCCAAATCCCTCAATTGGACAACTACATAAGTTTCCAATTAAACCGATATTACTTCCCCTGAATTGCTAAATTCCCCTGTTGTGGTAAGACCACTGCCAATTCCCTCAACAGTTGCTGCCCCTAATATCCAACTGTATCCATCCCTGAACAGCCGTAATGGCTACACATCCTAGAAAATTGCCTCCACCTATACCAGCTCCTCAACACGTTTGTATCCCCCTCAACCAAGCTCCATTACACGGTTAGTCACCCAAAGAAATATCAGACCATACCCAAGTGCTGATTATTTAGACCATTGCTCTGTAATTTACCCTAAGAGCCAAATTCAAAAGATGGGCAACCAACAACTACAATTACAGGAAAATTAAACAAAAACAGCAAGAAATTGGCATCTGATTGAACCTTGCTAGACAACCCGTCCCACAATCACTTAACATCAGTCATTGATTTCGGCTGAATCAGCTTCCCCTTTCACTAATCACGCTGCTGTACGCTGCTGCAGCTCCTCCATTTTCCTTCAATCCAAACTACAATCCACAATCTTTCTCAATAGTAGACACGCCCCCTATTGCACCACTATACAAACACAAACAAATATACATACATGTATATATCTAGCTCTGCACCGCACTCTCTACAATTTTTCTCCATCAGCACCAACTCGCACACAATTACACGCATATATCTATATATACCGCCTGTTGTAGCTCCGCCATACCTGCTCGATTTTAACCCGACGGATCAACTGAGCCGTAGGGACTCCAACCTCGAGATCCAACTCAGCGACCAACCGCTTGCCCACAAAATCTCGCTGAACCAAATCGGAACCATCTACCGCTTCTGTAGCCTAAACCGATCGCTTTTCCCCCAATTTTCCTACAACAAGGACGTATATATACAGTTGTACCCATAGAGAATTCTGGAATTCTCTTTTTCCTTCCCAGCCGTTTCTTCCTCTTTCCTTTATTTCTTGTGTACAGCCGTCTATGTATATCTATATGATAGGAACACTCTAGAATTTTCCTTCCTCCCCCGATCTACTGCACCGCCTAGAACCTTCCCGCTCTAGACGTTTATGCTTTCCTCTCTTTTCTTATTTTACCTTTAGTTACCTATATATATATATATATATATACCCCTTTTATCATTTTAATATATAAAATATACTTCTATATATTTTATATATTCTTAGAGCCAATGTCTTAATTATTAATATCTATATATATATATATATATATCTCTTATTATATTAATATTTTATTTCATCAAATATTAGATTATAAGATGCCAGCAAATTTGTCGCAAGGTCAGGGCTCGGTTCATTATTATTTATTTTATTCGTATAATTAATATTTTCCGTATCGATCCCATTTATCCATTTCGGCACTTGATCGGCTGGGTTAATTTCCCGAACATTTATTATTTTCAATGGTCTGGATTAATTTTCTATTTTCCAATAATTAATCCCCTCACGACTTCCCGTTATGGCTTACTATATCTTAAGCTATTTTAAATTATTATGTCACCGAACCTAAATTATTATTAGGTCAGAATATAATCTGAATTATGTCGAACTTTCGGGATATTACAGCTATGAAAGTACTTGTGAAATTGAAAATACAACTTGAAATTGAAATTGAAATTGAAAATGAAAATGAAAATACAACTTGAAATTGAAATTGAAATTAAAAATACAACTTGAAATTGAAATTGAAAATACAACTTGAAATTGAGATTGGAATTGGAATTGAAAATACAACTTGAAATTGAAATTGAAATTGAAATTGAAAATACAACTTGAAATTGAAATTGGAATTGAAAATTCTACTTTGAAATTGAAATTGAGAAAATTATTCTTCGCCATGTCGTTCCCACAAATGCTCGATAAGATCTGACTGCAGTTGAGAATGAGTTGCACTATCCCTGATCTGACAATGGGTTTGCATGAAGTCTTCCAATTCTGGTGTATATGCATGCGACACTTCTACAGGCGGATTTGCATCACTTCCATCAAAGTCATTGTTACCAATATCTCCTTCATCCTCAATGACCATATTATGCATTATTATGCACGCTTTCATAATATTTGCAAGTGTTTCTTCATCCCAAAAGCGTGCTGGTCCACTCACAATTGCAAAACAGGCTTGAAGTACCCCAAATGCCCGCTCTACATCTTTTCTTGCCAACTCTTGTGCTTTAGCAAAATGTTTTTTCTTCAGACCTTGTGGACAGGGAATTCTTTTTACAAATGTCGACCAATTAGGATAAATACCATCGGCTAGATAATATCCCATTGTATACTCATGGCTATTAATTGTATAGTTTACCGGAGGAGCATGACCATTTGCTAATAATGCAAAAACAGAGGACCTATCTAGAACATTTATGTCATTCAGCGAACCAGGAAGCCCAAAGAATGCATGCCATATCCAAAGATCTTGAGAAGCCACAGCTTTCAAAATGATTGTTGGTTCGTGACAATGACCAGTATACATACCTTGCCAAGCGGTCGGACAATTTTTCCACTTCCAATGCATGCAATCAATACTCTCTAACATGTCGGGAAAGCCACGTTGTTCCCCCGTCTGTAGCAATCGAGCAATATCCACAGAATTTGGTAAACTCAGGTAATGGTCGCCAAACACTGCAATAATAGCTTTCACAAACCTTCTCAGACTCTGTATGGCAGTGCTTTCTCCAATTCTGATGTATTCATCCACAGAATCTATTGGTGTTCCGTAAGCAAGAATTGTATAAGCAGCTGTTATCTTCTGAAGGGATGACAAACCGAGAACTCCAACAACATCTATTGTTTGGATGAAGTATGGATCGGGTTGTTCAACCTCATTTACAATTCGGAGAAAAAGAATACGACTCATTCGGAACCTCCTTTGGAAAAAACCTTCATATACACAAGGGGTAGCAAAATAGTCACGGTAGAGTCTTTTGTGACCTTCAACTCTACCACGATTAACTATTTTGTGGCTTGGAACGGAACCACGATGCCTTCTTATCTATCCCTAACTAGACCCTTCTGACCTTCTGGTTGTAGCATACAACATATCCAAATCATCATTATCTTCTTCCTCAATATTGAGGATCTCTCCTAAAATATTAGGATAGCGATTCATTCTGATTGATGAATAAAAATATGAAAGGATAAATAGTCAAAGAGAAAGGAGATATTGAATTTATAGAGAGAATGTAATATAGATGGATGAAAACATGAGAAAAATGATCATATTTATAGACGAATTTTACTTTTTTGAATTTTTATTTTGGCGGTTAAATTTTCAAATTTGAATTTCAACAGTTGAATTTTGAAATTTGAATTTCGGCAGACAAAATTTGAAATTTAAAATTTGAATTTGAATTTGAAATTTGAAATTTGAATTTGAATTTGAAATTTGAAATTCGAAATTTGAAATTTGAAATTCGAAATTTGAAATTCGAAATTTGAAATTTTGATTATAAAAATATATCCATTAAATTGCGATTGTTATGTTTAATTATATTTTTTAATAAAAAATATTAAAATATTGAAATGGCATCCCATTTTAGCACCTGCCATTGGAGCAGATTTATAATTCAGGGGTGCCAAAACACTGTTCAAGGTTGTAAATGGGTGATTTGGCACCCCAAAATGTAACTCCCCCTTGGAGTTGCTCTGACAGAGTAACATGTTAGAATTGACCAACTAAGAGAATATAAATATCAAAGAGGATTTCAAAATTCTGAAAACATTGAAATTTTATATCTGCGCAGGTGTAACAGAACTGGACTTGCTCACACACACACACACACACATATATATATATATATATTAATTCCTGTGACTTAGTGTCGAATTAGACGATGTTGGGAATAAAAAAATTGCCCTCCTCTGGAGGTTGAATTGCATTTGAAACAAACAAATTTACACAGGATAATTCACAAAATGAACAAGTAAAGTTATGCAACATAGCTCAATAATATACCTTGAATTGAACAAGTAATTTGTTATGACCATGAGTGATTAGAAAGGATTGCAAATATAGACGGTAATTGGATGCAAAGGTGGTAGAAGGAAAAGAAATGATAGAATTGTGGAATTTTGGACTACAACTAGGTTATGGATACTCCTACGCTACACTAGTGTCACGGGCTTAATGTTTCAACTCACAACCCGTGCGGCACTCAAGTTTCACGCCCTACTCGTGAACCCTTAAGTAAGCCTTAAGTACACCACCAAGATAGGAAAGAAGGAAGCACTCTTGAACACTTAAGGAAAGTGGTCTTGTATTGCATAAAGTAAGCTTTACAACTCTTGGATGCTACACTTGCTTGGATGGTTTGGCCAAATGAGGCCTCCTCCTATTTATAGGTGGTTAGAGAGTTCTAGATATTTCTCTACAAACCTCTCACTTCCTCAAATGGAACATTCTAGATACAAGTATATATATACAAGTATGTACATGAATATTTAAGAATTCTCTAGACTAATCTAGGTTCCCTTTTATCTAGAGCTGTGTATAATTCTCTAGAAGCTTCTAGAAACTTTCCCAACTAGGTGGGGTCTATTTATTTGTGTGCGGGCCGTGTCATTCTCCCCCACCTATCCTGGCGACGTCCTCGTCTCGCCTTCGTCTCTGAAGCGCTGAATGTGATCCTTGAACTGCCACAAGGATTCTTCTGACTCCCAACTTGCTTCAGACTCTGGCGAGTCTTTCCACTTCGCAAAGTATTCCTTGTACCTTGGAATCCCATTCCTACGCACCTCCTTGTCAGCGAGTATGCAATCGATTTCCTTATCGAATGAGGTAGCGATGATGGGCGAGGCTCTTTTCGACTCTCCTCTACTTGGTTCTTCCTTGTCTTCATGGTATGGCTTCAAGTTACTTACATGGAAGACAGGGTGAATCTTAAGGTTCGACGGCAGCTCCAAATGATAAGATGCCTTGCCCACTTTCCTTAGCACCGGGAAAGGTCCCTCGTATCGCCTCAACAACGCCTTATGATGTCCTCGAAACTTCTTGTGTTGTAAGGGTAGTAACTTGAGCAAGACAAGGTCTCCTGTTTGGAACTCCACCGGCCTTCGCTTTTTGTCAGCCCACTTTTTCATTTTCTTTGTTGCCTTCTCTAGATAAGTACGGGCCAACTCTCTTTGATCCTGCCAGCCGTTGACCGCTTTGTAAGCTGTGGGACAGCTCCCCGTATAGCCTGTCGTGACTATGTTAGGCGTCAAGGGTTGTTGCCCTGTGGCTAGCTCAAAAGGACTATGCCCTGTCGACTCTGAGCGCTGTTAGTTATAAGAGAACTGGGCTACATCCAACAACTTTTCCCAATCCCTTTGGTTGGCACTCATATAGTGCCTCAAATATATCTCTAACAAGGCATTCACCCGTTCTGTCTGGCCATCCGTTTGGGGGTGAAAGCTTGTAGAGAAGTTCAGTTCCGATTCCAACATTTTGAAGAGCTCCGTCCAAAACCGCCCGGTGAAGCGTTTGTCTCTGTCACTCACTATAGACCGCGGAACTCCCCAATACTTAACCACATGCTTGAAGAATAACCAGGCTGCTTCTTCTGTCCTGCAGTCCGTTGGGGCAGGTATGAAAGTTGCATACTTGGTGAACCTGTCAACCACCACAATAATCGACCCGCACTCTTCTAACTTGGGTAGTGCCACAATGAAATCTAGTAAGACACTCTCCCAAGGTCTCTCTGGAATAGGAAGCCGCTCCAACAATGCTCTAGGATGCTGCTGCTCCACCTTGTCTTGTTGGCAAACAAGACAAGTCCGCACATATGTCTCTACGTCATCCCTCAATTGTGGCCAATAGTAGGTGTCTCCAACTAAGGCCAATGTTCGATGAGTCCCCGGATGTCCTGCCCATTTAGAGTCATGACACTCCTTTAAGATTTCCTTCTGCAAGCTTCCCCACTTGGGCACATAGATCCGGTTCCCTTTTATGTAGAGAAGGTCCCCTTCTAGCCAAAATCGTCGTGTCTTGCCCTCCTTTGTAAGCTCTATAATGCTCTTGGCTATAGGGTCATGCTGCAAACTTTCTCGAATCCAATCCAAAAGAGGGCTTTGCGGGCGTGTCATAGCTTCGAACTCAGCCTTTCTACTTAGAGCATCCACCACTAAGTTAGCCTTGCCGGGTTTGTACTCCAACTCATAGTCGAACTCCGCCAAGAAGTCCTGCCACCTAGCTTACTTTGGAGAAAGCTTCTTCTGTGACTAAAAGTAGCTAGTGGCCACATTATCTGTCTTTACTACAAACTTGGAGCCAAGTAAGTAGTGTCGCCAAACCCGTAGGCAATGGATGATTACAGACATCTCATTTTCTTGTACCGTATAGCGCCTCTCCGTGTCATTGAGCTTCCGACTCTCATAAGCTATAGGGTGCCCTTCCTGCATAAGAACTCCCCCAATAGCAAAGTTCGATGCATCAGTGTGAAGCTCAAATGACTTGCTGAGATATGGTAAACTCAACACTGGCTCCTCCATAATTGCCTTCTTCAGTCCCTCAAAGGTATTCTGGCATCGGGCGGACCAGTCCCATGTCTTACCTTTCTTCAAGAGATCCGTGAGGGGTGCAGCCTTAGAAGAATACCCCTCAATGAACCGCCTATAGTAGTTGACAAGCCCCAAGAAAGATCACAACTCCGACACTTTAGTAGGCGGATCCCATTCTTGTATAGCCCTAACTTTGGCCCCATCCATCATAAGTCTTCCATCCTTAATCCGATGTCCCAAGAAGCTAACTTCCTCTTGGGAGAAGGAGCATTTTTCCTTCTTCACATACAACTCATTCTCCCGCAGTATCTGGAAGACAATTCTAAGGTGTTGAACATGCTCCTCCAGCATCTTACTATATACTTCAATGTCATCCAAGTATACCACTACAAATTTGTCTAAGTATGGGTGGAAGATTTTGTTCATCAAGGTACAAAAAGTAGCAGGTGCATTAGTGAGACCAAAGGACATAACAAGGAACTCGTAAGATCCGTACCTTGTCACACAAGTAATCTTGGGCTCATCCCCTTTAGCAATCTACACCTGATAATACCTTGAGCGAAGGTCGAGTTTGGTGAAGTACCTCGCTCCTCCAAGTTGGTCGAACAAGTCAGCTATTAGTAGGATGGGGTATTTATTCTTCACAATCACCTTGTTAAGTGCCCGATAATCAATTCATAGACGCAAAGACCCATCATGCTTCCTTTGGAATAGCACTGGAGCTCCATAGTGTGCCTTCGACGGTTGAATGAAGCCTACATCAAGTAAATCCTTCAATTGCTTCTTCAACTCCTCTAATTCCGGTGGGGCCATGCAGTATGGCGCCTTGGCAAGGGGCTTAGCCCCAGGCTCCAGCTCTATCTGATGATCCACCTCCCTCTTAGGTGGTAGTCTTTTGGGCAACTCTTTAGGCATTACATCCTTGTACTCGGCCAATACCCACTCTATCTCCTTGGGCATTTCCTCTGAAGCACCTTGGGGGGAGTCATCCGTCTTCAAAGCCGCAAGGTAGGTAGACTCCCCTTTTTTCAAGCCCTTAGAGAATTGCATTGCCGACAATACCTTGGACTCGATCTTGGCTTGCCTCGTTACTGGAACCATGCAAGTTGTCCCTTCTTCAGCAATACACATGACATTGGAGGAGGGAACTAGGAAAGCCTTGACCTTGTACATGAAGTCCATGCCAAGCACCATGAGGTAATCATCCATGGGAATGACTGAGAAATCTGCCACTCCACTCCACGAGCCGATACACAGTTTTACCCCACGTACCACACCATCGATCGGTTTAGCAGCCGAGTTGACTGCTTTAAGCCACCCGCCTTCCTTGGTGATCTTGAGGCCTAGTCTCTTAGCTTCATCTGTCGCAACAAAATTATGTGTTGCCTTTGTGTCGACCAAGGCACGAGACTTGTTCCCGTTCACCACTGTGTCTACATATATAAGTCCCTAGGTCGGGGCCTTAAATGCCTCAGCCTTAGCCTTCACAGCATTTAGCATCTGGAGTGAACTCACCCTTGTCTCCTCTCCCGCATCATCTTCCTCTTCTTGCTGAGAAGCTAGGGCATTAAGGGCCTTCCTCTTGGGATAATCCCTAATGAAATGGGGTCCATCACAAAAGTAGCATGCCTTATTGGGCTTGGACTGATCCTTACCCTTGTCACTTTTCTTGTCCTTCCCAGAGGGCGGCTTCCCTAAGTCAAACTTCCCCTTAGCTTCCTTGTCTTCCCCACCTTTCCCATAGTTGCTCTTCTGCCCCTTAGCTTTGTTATCATTCTTTTTAAACTCTATAAGTGACTCTGCAGCCGCTATAGCTGAAGACAAGGTCTGCACACAACGACGCTGCAGCTCTTGCTTAGCCCAGGGTTGGAAGCCACTCATAAAGTAGACAAACTTATCTTTCTCGGTGATATCCGGGATTTCAAACAAGAGATTAGTGAATTCTGACATATATTCCCGGATAGTACCCTTGTGTTTAAGCCATCGAAAGCGTTCTTTGGCCTCAAACCGAGCATTCTCGGGGTAGAAGTGTAACTTAATATCCTGCTTAAAATCATTCCAAGTCTCAAGGGTGAACATACCTTGCTCTATTTTAGTGCTTCGCCGTCGCTACCACAAGAGAGCATTGTCACTTAGGAACAAGGAAGCTGTCGAGATCTTGCTAGCATCATCTTCTACACGCAAGTGCCGGAGGTACCTGTCGATGTTCCATAGGAATGTATCCAACTTCTTCGCATCCCGCTTTCCGTCATAGGCCTTGGGCTTTGGAGCATCCACCTTTGGCGCTTCACGAGCCACATGAGCCCGATTGACCACTGCCTCTTTGCATAAGGCCCAATCTGCCTTCATTTCCTTTATATCCTCACGGAACGAGGCCAGCTCCGCAAACACTTGGTCGAGTTGGCGCTGAACTCTTGTCGAAGTGTGTCAGCCATGGAGTTCAAGGCTCCTAGTGCCTCGCCTCTAAGGTCCTCCACCGCGGCCTCTAGAGTAGCACTACTTGGGATCTCATCCTCTAGCTGCATGCCAATATCAGCCACGGCCCGTTCCATCCTCTCAAGTCGCACCTCCATGGAAGCCGCCACGTCCTTCGACTTGGACCTGCCCCTCCTACTAGTGATGCAAGGATCCTCATTTTCCTTAAAAGTAGTCTCTACAGGATCAGTGACATTCGAGGTGGTAGCCATCTCCGACGTTGCCTTAGTTACACTCCTTGTAACCTGGCTCTGATACCAATTGTCATGGGCTTAATGTTTCAACCCACAACCCGTGCGGCACTCAAGCTTCACGCCCTACTCGTGAACCCTTAAGTAAGCCTTAAGCACACCACCAAGATAGGAAAGAAGGAAGCACTCTTGAACACTTAAAGAAAGTGGTCTTGTATTGCATAAAGTAAGCTTTACAACTTTTGGATGCTACACTTGCTTGGATGGTTTGGCCAAATGAGGCCTCCCCCTATTTATAAGTGGTTTGAGAGTTCTAGATATTTCTCTAGAAACCTCTCACTTCCTCAAATGGAACATTCTAGATACAAGTATATATATACAAGTATGTACATGAATATTTAAGAATTCTCTAGACTAATTTAGGTTCCCTTTTATCTAGAGCTGTGTATAATTCTCTAGAAGCTTCTAGAAACTTGCCCAACTAGGTGGGGTCTATTTATTTGTGTGCAGGCCGTGTCACTAGGCTAAGCTACTACTATTTCTAAGTTAGGCTAAGGCTAGGGTAAGATAATTGAAATGTAGATGTTGATTAACGCGGGTCCCTCAACCATTCTTTAATTATACTATTTATAGGTTTCACTGAGGATGACATTTGATTTTTTCTTTCATTTTTCCACTTGGTCGTCCACTTCTTACATTCCATTGCCGTTAGCCGTGTTGGGCGGTCGTACTCCCATAATTTGCCACAAACTCTCCCATGTTCTCTGGTAGTGGGGCTTATCAAAGCTTGCTTGAGCTGATGTCACTTGTCTCACATTCACACGTTTGCCACACGTTTGTGCTTGCAGCCATTCTCAAATCATAGAGGTCCTCGTCAGTTGGGAAGCATTGGTTAAACTAGTTAACTGGTTTTATTTTGAGGAGCTGCCAAAGCCCAAATCTGTTTGTTTATGGATAATTTGAATTCCGAGGAAAAGCTACATGAACTGCAACCTTATGTAGAGCTTCATTGACTTGGTGATTTCTGGCTCTTAGGAGAGTTGCGTGAAAACTGCTCAAGAATGATTATATCTTGCTTGGAGTCTGACAGACACTTGTCTATTAAAATAATCCAAATGGCTACTAATCTCTTTTAGTGAAAGTTGGCTGAAGTTGCAGCAAATTACATGGCCCCTCTATACCTTCGCCTGCGCAACTGTGGAGAACTCGAACCACTAGATGAAGAGCTCATTAACATGGTACGTGCTGCCTCTGTTCGACTTTCTCAAGAAGGTGGTCTTTGCCCTAGTTAATTTGATGTGTTTTTATCCTGATTTTTGGCAGGTAAAGCAAGTTAGAATATACATGTGAGGGAGTTTGAACTATGGTGGTGCTTTAGATACATTGTAATTAGTATATGTTGTGTGGAGGTAGTGGAGAGTTTAACTAGAGGTAGGTTAGAGCTGGGCTGTTGTATTGTATACATGTAAGACCCTTTTAACAGGGTTTGATTGTAAAGAATATTGACATTGAAAGAAGAGGCCATTGAGGTTGGTATTGTGCTGTTACTGCTGCTGCTGCATCTTCTTTTAGTTGAAGTTTAATAACAGAGGCAGTCTTCATCCTTTTTATTATTAAAATCTTGTTTTTCCATCACAACTCTTCTTTTGTCTCCTAAAAGGTGACTATTGACTTGGAACACACCATCTATATTTAGAACTCGCTAACTTTTAACTTGACTGCGCTCAAAACTTGTAGTCCAGACATTTATAATTTCAACCCTACAAGGACCCCCAGGCCCATTGCAAGAGTTCAAGTGGAAACATATCACTCAAAATCATCAATTTTTTTGAAAGATTAAAAAAAAAAATGATTGAAAAGCGTCTTTCCAAAAGACGCTTTTGAATCAAAATTTTTTTTTTTTAATCTTTCAAAAAAATTGATGGTTTTGAGTGATATGTCTCCACTTTTGGAAAGACGATTTTCAATCAGAACGTAAAAAAAAAAATATATGCTTTTAAAAGCGTCTTTCTGAAAGACGCTTTTAAAAAGCACCATATTTTGGTAAATAAGTTTCAAATAACATTAAATTGGAAAATAAATTTTTTTTTTACCCTACTTAAAGATTTAACTCTATATATATCAAATAAAGTTTATATATGCATTGTCCATTACATTAGTAATGTAATACAACTAGCTATTCAATTGGCACCACCACACTGAGTTTCCATGTGATTCAAATTTAGAATTATTGTTATATATTAACAATAAGAAATAGGGAAACTTAATTACTAGAAAAAAGGCAATTGCAAGAGAAAAAAAAAAATTAATAAGTGAATTCAAGCTAATTACTTATTGTAAACAATGAAAACAAATTTAATATTTTTAATTTAATACTTTTAAACATTTATAAAATATAAAAACTAATTACTGCTATTGTGTTTTTATTTTTTATTTTTTTAAGCTTAGAAACAAATATTCTTTTCAACCAAAAGTATCTATCATTGCAAAATGACAAAACCATGCCAATTTTTATTCACGTGCATATATCGTATTGTAATTAAAATGAATCGATGTATCAAGCGATATATTGCGATATTTAATTCCATGAAATGAGGAACCGTGAAATGGATTTTTCAGATACAACTTTTGGGATTTTTTTTATTTTTTATTTTTTTGGTCTTTGTGTCTGCAGGAAGCTTGAGCATACTGAAATGGATTTGAGTTTAAAGTTTTGCCTCTTGCATGTTTAAGTGAACATTGGGCAGAATCAGCCAGGTGAGTGCAATATTAAATGGAAGAAGGCAATATATATATTTTTGGGATATGAAACTGATTCATGGACTAAACTAATCAGCATGTGAAAAAAAATTTGAGATGACTTGCGCAACAAACAAAAATTTAAGATTAATTTTAACTCAAATCATGTGAATTTGGTAAAAAATTTAGACAATTTTTAATACTCCCAAATCTCAAGGATAAAATAATGTGCCAAAGTATGGATTATATAGACATAGTACATCATGTTGGATCATGTACTACAGGGTACCCAATAATTTCTCCTGTCTCACTACATGTGCCACTTTGTAGCAAATTGATAATGAAGTAATAGCAACTCTAACGTAGGGTGACATCTGGGGTGCTAAATTTATAACCGTCAAAATGGCACTTCAAACTTAAAATTTTTCAGTCCAAAGGGGGGTGGTATCTGCGGTTGCAAAATGGCACCCAACGGTCTGGGGTGCCATTTTTACAAACTTTGGAGAGAGAAAAGGGAGAGGTGTCATTTGACAGTTAGGTCATTTTCATTTTTACTGTTACAACAGCTATCATTCCAACAGCTCTATTTCAACAAAGAATTCTATAAATACAGGGAATTTGTGAAGAAAAAACTTACCAAAACCCGAAAAATCACATTGAAAATTATTCTCTAAATTTAGAATGATTTTATTTATTTAACTAATTTTTATAATTAAATAATTTTTTTAATTTAATTAATTGTTAGAATTTAAATTAATTTTTTAAATTAAATTAATTTTTGTTATTTAATTTAAAAAATCAATTTAAATTAAACCGTTATGAAAACTATATCCGTTAAAACATAACCGTTAAGTTTAATAATATTTTTTAATATAAAATATTAAAATGACACCTCATTTTGACACCTACTATTATTAAAACATATTTATAATTCAAAAGCGTCATAATACTATTCAAAATTATAAATATAATTTTTAGCATCCAAAATTACAACTTTCCTTCGGAGTTGTCTCAATCTCGGCTTCAAAAGGAAAGATGAAGAAAGCCGCTAGTTGTACCCGAAAGACGCCATATGCTACCCATCTTGGCTCGGTGGGAGATGGGATGGGTGGGACCTCCTAGTTTGAAATTTTGCACAACATAAAAACGAATAAAATAAAAAATTAGACCAAACATAACCAACTCCCAACCCCCAAGAAGAGCCAGAAGAGCATTATAGCATAGAAGATATCTAGGCTTTATCAATATCATGGTATTTAAAGAGTGTGTTCCATTGCATTTAAAAGAATGGGGTCCATGGAAAAAATAAGAAGGGTAAAATAATATAAATGCTATGGGCATATGGCACCGACCCTTCGTTCAACTTGTGCTATCATTCAATTTGTGCTATCGGATACATTCAAGTACTCACCAAATCTATTATCGGTATCAATTCGTATTATTATCACCATCTGAAGATATATATATATATATATATATATATATATTACAAAATGTTAATTTTAATTTGATATTATTAATTAATTGTATCAAATTTTAAAATTTAAATCTAACTTATTTATTAAATAAGTTATGTGTCATGCTTCACCCGTTTTTTTTTTTTTTTTAAATTTTAAATAAAATTGGTCCACGTTTCGGTTGGGTAGGCCTGAGGAAACTCCTCTGAGAAGCTTTTACTCCGTCCACTGGTACCTACCTTAACCAAATTTCAAGAAAATGCGATTTCTTAAAACATGGTTATAAATTTATAATGGTAGTCATCAAAGTCCAAACACAAAAGAACCATTCTTGGACAGAAAAATAGCAAACATTTCAGTTCCAAAATCTCTATAGCAAAAGCAAACAAAGAGAGAGACAGAGAGATGTCAAACGAGCAGATCCAGTTCATAGCAGTGACAGTGTTTCTGTCCGTTGCCTTTTGTGCACTGCCATCTACTTTACCACTTGACTGCAAAAATCTCACTGATTGCCAATCTCTTCTCAAATTCAAAGAAGGCTTAAGTGACCCAGATGGTCATCTCCAAGCATGGAACATTACCAGCTTCTTCTGCAACTGGACTGGAGTTACATGCCACCCACATCTCCAAAACCGGGTCGTAGCTCTGGAGCTCATAAACATGGGCCTACGGGGTAGGATTTCACCATATATTTCCAATCTCTCTCTTCTCACCACCCTTTCTTTACAAGACAACAGCTTCTATGGGGACATCCCAACTTCTTTGGGAAATCTTTATGAATTAACATATGTAAATATGAGTGGAAATAAGCTTGAAGGCAGCATTCCAGGGGCACTACAAGGTTGTCATGGCTTGAAAATAGTAGACTTGACTTACAACAATCTATCTGGGAATATTCCTTATGAGCTCGGCCAGCTGAAGAATTTGACGTACTTAGCTCTCTCGGTGAACAGGCTTACCGGAGTCATTCCAGAATGGATTTCGAACCTGACAGAACTGACAAATCTAGAATTGGCCGTAAATTACTTCACTGGGAAGATCCCACAAGGAATTGGATCATTAACAAAGCTAGAGACGATGTATTTCCATACCAACTATTTTGAGGGAACAATACCTGCATCCATAAGTAACTGCACAGCTCTGCGTCAAATTACACTGATAGAGAATCTATTGACAGGAGAAATTCCTGCAGAGTTGGGAGCCAAACTCCACAACTTGGAGAGATTGTATTTGCAGCAAAACCAACTTACTGGTTGGATTCCAGTGACCCTGTCAAATCTTTCTCGGTTGACACTTCTTGATCTAAGTCTCAACAAATTAGAGGGAGAAGTTCCTCCTGAGTTGGGAAAGTTGCAAAAACTTGAGATTCTTTACCTTCATAGCAATGACCTGGTTAGCGGCTCCAACAATTCTTCCCTCAGTTTTCTAACGGCTCTCACAAACTGTTCATTTCTACAGAAACTGCACTTGGGTTCGTGTTTGTTTGCAGGAAGTCTACCAGCCTCAATTGGTGACCTTTCCAAAGACCTCTATTACCTCAATCTTCTGAACAACCGCATATCAGGAGAGATACCGGATGGTATTGGAAATTTAAGCAGCCTTGTGAGCCTATACCTGAAGGACAACTTTTTAAATGGAATGATTCCAGCTACTATTGGGAAGCTTGAGCAGTTGCAGAGATTATTATTGGGTCAGAACAAACTAATTGGGCCAATTTCAAAGGATATGGGGCAGATGGTCAACCTTGGTTTGCTGGATCTTGATGCCAATATGATTAGTGGGTCAATCCCTTTTACACTTGGTAATCTCTCTAATTTAAGATATCTTCTATTGTCTCGGAATCGTCTCTCAGGAAACATTCCCCTGGAAATTACACAATGTTCAAATCTGATGCAGCTTGATTTGTCTTATAACAACTTACAAGGATCTCTTCCCACAGAAATTAGCCGTTTCTTGAACCTGGCTCTTTCGTTGAACCTTTCAAACAACAATCTTGAAGGAGAATTACCTGCAAGTATTGGGAATCTGGCATCTGTGCAGGCAATTGACTTGTCAGAGAATAAGTTTTCTCGTGCAATACCAAGTGCAATTGGAAAGTGCATTTCTTTGGAGTATTTGAATTTATCCAACAACATGCTTGAAGGTACCATTCCAGATTCCTTGAAGCAAATTACACATTTAGCAGTTCTGGACTTGGCTTTCAACAAGCTAAGCGGTAATGTTCCATTCTGGATTCGTGACAACCAAATGATCAAGTATCTAAATTTATCATATAATAGATTAACGGGAAAAGTTCCAAACACAGGGAGATTTGAAAATCTTGGAAGAAGTTCATTCATTGGAAATGCAGGGCTATGCAGTGACTCTGAGACACTGGGCCTCCCTCAATGTAAAGTGGAGAAACAAAAGCACAAGAAAAGGAAATGGGCATATTATGTTCTTGAAATTTCAATAAGTTGTGCTCTGTTGTTTTTTGTGTTTGTGGTTGTTTTTGTTTGTCTCCGATACTTCAAAAGTGAAATTGAAGAGTCGGAGGCTTCAGTTTTAATGGCCTCCCCAAGACATTATGGAAGCCGAACTTTTACACAAAGGGAGCTGGAAATTGCAACAGGTGGATTTGATGAAGCTAATCTCCTAGGGAAAGGAAGCTTTGGATCAGTTTACAAAGCAAACATTGATGAAGGAAAAACTATTTTGGCAGTTAAGGTTCTGCACAAAGAATGTAGTCAGAGTTACAAGAATTTTAAAAGGGAATGCCAAATATTGTCTGGAATTAAACATAGAAATCTAGTCGGGATGGTAGGAGCAACATGCAGTTCACAATTCAAGGCTATTGTCCTGGAGTTCATAGGTAACGGGAACTTGGAACAGCATCTTTATCCTGGAGGATCAAACGAAAGAGGTTGTGAACTGACACTGAGGGAAAGATTGGGAATAGCAATAGATCTTGCCCATGCCTTGGAGTATCTTCATGAGGGATGTTCAGTTCAAGTTGTGCACTGTGACCTGAAACCACAAAATGTGCTTTTGGACGATGATATGGTGGCTCATGTGGCAGATTTTGGGATTGGAAAGCTCATTTCAACAGACAAACCAAAAGGATACGCCAGCTCAACAGGTTTTTTACACGGATCAATTGGGTACATTCCCCCCGGTATTCTTCTCCTTCTGTCTCTTCTTTACCTTTTCTAAACTGCATAAATTTGAACATATTCTAATTTTCTTGGTAAACTGCAATCAAGCTTAAATAAATACAGCGATCTACACATAAAAGAAGCACAAAAACCATATATCATGAGATCAGAGAAGTTGGGTAATTAGGTATATCCAACTACATAACTAAGAACATGACCAATAATACTTCTTAGTAGTTGTCGTAGTTCATTTTTCATCTGCAATATCATGATCATAATCATTATTGTTATTATGTGAATGCAGTTAGTACTTCATTTCTCTATCTAAGCCAAAGCATGACAGAAGACAGCTTTACGCTACGTTTGTTTTAGATTTTTTTGTCTGATTTAATCAGCAAACGTAATTAAATCAATTTTGGGTTTGAAAATTTTAGTTTGGTAAACTGAATGAAAATGATTATTTTAAAATAGATTCTATAAAAAAATCAATTAATCATGATCAAGTCTCGAACTTTTTTTTTTAATAACAACTCCATGCTGATTGATAAGAATCTGAAATTTAAATGGAGACTAGTTTAATGACATGTAATAATCAAACATGATCTTTTATTGAGTTTTTTTTTTGGATAAGTAAATTGTCATATAAATAGAAACCGCCAAGGTGGTGAACCCATATACAAAAAAGAACTATACATCAAAGTCTCATATCAACATAATTAATTGTCGTTGTTTCAGGGTCAATTTATTCACTTGTCTAGATAATATCTTTCCTTGTTCACTAATAAATCGACTAATTAAACTCATGTTTCTATAATCAATTCAGTCCCAAAAAGTTTAAGAATTAATATACACAATATGGACATGATTCTTCTATCAAAAGGTATAATAATATTAAAATGAGTCTCTAAACCTACAAAAGGAAATTTTATCCCCTTCAAAAACTCTTCTATTTCGTTCTCTCCACAAACTCCATCAAAGGCATACCGGGCAAGCTTTTGCACCATGTTCAAACTTCCTTTAACACAGTGACCCCTGCCAACCTCTCAAAAAATCAATCACCGACTCCTGCATCACTCAAAAACACCAAAAAGAGAGAATAGGAGACACCACATTTTCCTTGCAAGGAGCAACGGAGGAAAAGGTGATTAATTGTCTCATCATCTTTTCCACACACAACACTTACTAGCCAAGCTATAACCTCTTTATTGAAGATTGTCCATCGTCAAAACACCTCTCCATGCAATAGACCAAGCAAAGAAAAAACAACTTTTAACGGAGCTTTGGAGCTCCAAATGATCCTCCAAGGGAACTCATAAAACCCTTGACTGGCCAATTGACTATAAAACAACTGCACGGTGAATGTCTTCAAACCATCCACATTCCCGTGCAAGCAATTCTCCGGTCCTTCTTCCCCTCGAAAAAGTTGCAAAAACTCTATAAATCCTATGACTTCCTTACTCCCAATCTTGGAAATTCCTTCTAAAACAAGGAGTCCAAACAACACTCTTTCCCGTGGAAGAAGTGTAATCGATCACCCAAGCATTTAGATCCAAGGCAATTTGGAAGATGAGAGGAAACCTCTCCTTTGACTTTATATTGTCAGCCCAAATATCATCCCAGAACCTCACTCACATCCCACACCCAATCTGAAAATACAAATAGCAAGTAAACTCCTCCTTCCCTTTCCGAATCAATTTCCCCCCATCCCATAAGTGTCCTTGTTCACTTCCAAACTTAGCAATTATGACATCTCTCCATTTAGTACCTGACTCATTGCAAACTGCCAAAGCAACTTGCCGAAAGGAGCCTTATTAAAAATTTGCAGCTCCTTTATTGAATAAGTTTAATCTTAATCAATATATAATTATTAAGGAATAATCAAAATTAGTTCGAAAAAAACAAACATAACCTTAATATAGTCAAACTGAGCATAATTAAGTTAATTTTTTTTGTGGAGTCCACCTTAATTTTTTGGATTTGCAGTTTTGACCATCAAGTTTATTTAATTTTTATTATTACTTTCTACACTTATTTCAGTCTTTTTGGGTTGAGGGGGAAATGAAATGAGTTTCAGATAAACCAAAATGGGAGTATCTCCAGGGAGAACCATACCCCTTGCTCACTTCCATACTTGATAATTATGATCTTTCTCCATTTAACACCCAACTCCATTGCAAACCACCAAAAGCCACTTGCCCAAAAAGAGCCTTATTAAAAATTCGTAGATCCTTTTATTTAAATGAATATATAATAATTAAGGAATAATCGAAATGAATATGAAAAAGCCAAATCAAACATAACCTTAATAAATTCAACTTGGACATGATTAAGTTAATTTTTTGGATTTGCAGTTTTTGACCATCAAATTTTTATAATTTTTTTGATTACTTTCTACACTTATTTCACTCTTTTTGGGTTGAGGGGGAAAGGAAATGAGTTTCAAATAAACCAAAATGGGATTAGTTATCCAAAAAACAAAGAAAGAAAGAAACATCAAAATGGGAAGAAAGTCAAATTGTGCAAATTGAATAAAACTATCAAAAAGTTTAAATAAGCAAAGTGAAGTGATTTCTTTGATTGTTTTTGGATGTCCATCCAACAATTTTTAATAATATGCCATTATATATTGTTTTTGCACCTGTAAGGATCAGTTATTCATTGGCTGAGCTTGGTGTCTAGAGAAAACATGGACAAGCCCAGCTTTTTAGTCATCATCCTGTTACCAATATAGTTGTGTAGCCGGTAGCTTTGGCTGATCTATTTCCATGGAGCAATACTAGCCTTCCCAAAAAACTATCCCAAAAGTAGCATCACAAATGATTTGGAAATGTGGTATTGAGTGGCTATCACTTCATAAAATAATGTATACACGATAAAATAGGAACAAGTCATATGGGAAACTTACTTTTGGGACAGTTTTTGGGAAGGATAGTATTTCTCATTTCCACTAGGGTCCAGGGAATGCATAACCTTGTTGAATTAGCCCTGACTGCATACAAGGTTCACAATTCATGTTACTATATAATGCTGTTGCATGAAGAAGTGTTGTGTGAATTATTGAAAGAAATTACTTTGATTTGGCTAACAGTTTCCATTGTTTATAAACAGAATATGGACAGGGGATTGAGGTATCAACAATGGGTGATGTATATAGTTTTGGTGTCATGATGTTAGAGATGATAACACGAAAGAGACCCACAAGTGAAATGTTTTCAAATGGACTTGATCCAAGGAAATGGGTGTTGTCTGCATTTCCAAATCACATTTTGGATGTTGTAGACATTTCATTAGTGCAGGAGGCGGGTGCAAAAGACGTGAGAGGTGCTTTAAGCAGGCTTGAGCAATGTTGTACCCATATGCTTGATGTAGGGATAATGTGCACAGAAAAGAACCCTCGAGAACGTCCCCCCATCTCTTTGGTTGCAAAAAGACTAAAGAATGCGTGGAAAGAAATGGGATTTGAAGCATAATATGTGTGAAAAAGAGAAAGAGAAAGTAATGTCAGTGAATTCTAAGATGTTAATACTTGTATGGTTTCCAACATGGGCAGGAAAAAGATATTCCAATTCAATCTCATGAATGATTTCTGTTTCAATACTGTATTAACAAAGCAGAATAATTAATTGTTTAGGATATGAGTCTTTCAATTTGTGCCCTTTTGTTAGGTAGCAGTTACTTATAATATATGTGAGGATTTAAGAGCTTTTAGTGTGAGTTGAAAAAAAAGGAAAAGAAAAGACCACAAAATAGAACTAAGGAAAATTTTTGCAAAATTGTTTTCGCAGTTTTGCTATAATCACACTATCACTTTTTTTTTTTTTTGTTTAAATTGGGTTGCAGTTTTTGCAATAAGCACTGCTCTGACAGCATCAAGATAAAGAACATAAACGTGTGTTGGATGATCCAACTTAGATACAAGGCCTTGTATCTTTGAGGAAGCATAAATGGTTTGTAATTGGGTAGAAGGACCAAAATCCTTAATAATTTAGGACTCACTCAAGTGTATAAAGATGGGGATAGTCCTGATTCAATCATTATTTAGGAAGTTTCCAAAAAAATTATGAACGGAATTTAACTCAACTCAACAAACCCTTTTTCTAAAGTTTTGTAATGCTCTATAATAAAAAAGCTGATCAGAATTAGGAACGGAATCGAAGAACAAAATTTAATTCTTACTATTGAGTATTGACCACCACAATAACAATAAATAACTTAGGACTCACGTATCTAAAGATAGGGATAGTCCTGATTCAATCATTGTTTAGGAAGTTTCCATCAAAATTATGAATGGAATTTATCTTAACTCAACTCAACAATGCCTTTTCTAAATATGAAAGAATTTTCATTCCGACATTTTCAATCTTATTTGACAAGTTAATTGAATACTGTTTTGGAGCTCATTTCTCCGTACCAAATGCCTCCTAGAGTTAAAAAATTATAAAGCATACGGAAACACTTTTAGTGAAATATATGGTGTTTTAATTATGAGTAATGCTATTTATATCATCAAATTTTATTAAATTTTTTTATTCATTGACATGATTGTTCGGGTGTTAGTCAATTAAGCCTCCTAGTATATGCGAGTGCTAGTCAATTAAGTCTCTTGGACTCACCTGACATGACTAGCGCTAAGAGGCTGAATTTACTAGCACCAAGAAAAACTACGTCAGCAAGTAAATTTTTTTAATAAAATGTTAAGTTAAAGGTAGTATTATTCTTTAATTATTGATGGATTATATGTGTCTTATGTGACCTCACCTTTAAAATACAATAATGTGAGATCTCATTTATTTTGTACCATCTTTATCCTACATTTTTTACATGAGTGGAACTCACATGTTTGATGAATTAAAGAAAATAAATAGTGAATTTTATTCATGTGAGAGGATGAAAAAAAATGGTACAAAAGATGTGAGATTCCTAACATTATTCTTTAAAATAAGATTACCCTAAAACTAAATTAATTAGACATTCATTTGCTCTTAAATGTTCTTTACTTTTTGAAAAGAGTATATGTTCGTTACTTTTTGAAAAGAGTTGTTTCTCATTTTTTGTTTGTTTAAAATTTAAATTTGCGATTGTTAGATCGATAAAATCAGTCGACTGAATCATCAATCAGTTGACTATAACAAGGACTGATCGATTGATTAGGTTAACTGATTTGTTCAGAGCGTTTGAGGTTCATTTGGTTAAGAACAATCAGTTGACTGATTTTAAGAATTGTCCATTGGTTCTATTTGTATACTGGTTTTGCCTTTGAAAAATAGTTGACTAATAGTACTTTTCGATCGACTAATTTAGACAGTGCGTTTAGACAATTCATTAATTGGCCATCAAGTCGACTGGTTTTGTTTTATACACTAATTTTGCCTTTAAAAGTCAATCAACTAAATCTTCTTAGAGATCGACTGATTTAGAGAATGTGTTTAGAAAATTTTTTAAAATATCACTCAGTTGACTGTTTCTTAGGATCTATCGACTGGTTTAATTAGTGTAATAAATAAGTTTTAAGAATCAATCAATTGGTTCCATGAATTGATTAGACTAAGTTAGACAATAAGCGTCTTCTAACTTATTTTTCTTAGTGTATTTTTGTCAAAACTTTTTATCTTTCAAAACTTAAGTTATGACAATGTTTTGTTTTAAAAAATCATATGAAGTTAATTTTTAGATGATTATTTTAAATAATAAGAACTTACGACCAATGATCAATTTAATCCTAACATCACTCAAAATTCAAAACTCAAAAAATAAAAATATTTACTTAAATAAAATATTAATTTATTAAATAATATTTTTTGATGATCAAAATTATTAAAGCACCATGAGTTACTGCATGAGGGCAATTTTAGCAGGATCCAACTCCAAATATAAAGTCGGTTTTAGGGAAGGTACTCCAACAGTGTCCTATTAGGCCCAACTTTTCACGGGCCCCACTTTAACAGTCTGGAAATATCAAAGCCATGCGTACGCTACTGATTTAATGCGCTCTCTTTCTAACTAGTTTGGTTAAATTGCAATACTAATTACTGCTTAAGGGCACTGTCTTTTATTTTTTATACTTTTTATTTTCAAATTTGATTATTTTTTTCTAATCTTTTATATACAAATAAATTTAAAATAAATAACTTATTTTTATGTTATAAGATTTAAGATTTTAGTCCATACTTATTAGAAAAATGATTTTTTAACAAAAATTTAATCAAAATTAATTTAAATTAACCTCGTTCAAAATTACGTGAAACGATTCTAAATTCTATATATTAGTAAATTAAAGTTAAAATAAACATAAAATTCGAACAAAGGACTTCAGTTATGTTTAATCATGTTTTTTAAAACAGATTTTTAATTTCAAAACATGAGATACGTGTTTTGAATTTAATTTTTTTTAATTTTTTAAAATTTAAATTATCATATTTAAATATATTTTTATAATTTTAAAAAATTAATTATAAAATTTTTAAAAAATATTATTTAAAAAAATATATCTAAATAACTATTTAAGCGCTGCGTCGTGTTATCCACTGCGCCAATTACTTTCTATTTACATCCCAAACTTCCTGCATAACAAATGGGTGATGGATAAAAGACAGCCATGCCAAGCCAAGCAACCAACCAGTGCAAGGCTGCGAGCAGGATCTAGAAAGAGCAAGAGAGAGAAATATGGGATGCTTATTCCCCTGCAACAAAACCGTTCCAGCCCCTCCCTTTCGAAAAACCGTTAACAACAATTTTCCCTCCACCTACTCATTCCCATGGTCTATTGGTCCCCAAACCCTGAAGAACCCACTTTGTTTCCCTTCTCCTTCAACGTCTCCCTTTACTGTGAGCTGTAGAGAGAGAATTGGAGATGAACTTCTCTCCATTTCTGCGGCTTACGCCGTGCTTGGCGTCCAGCCCAATTGCTCCGTGACCGAGCTCAAATCTGCTTTTCGAGCCAAAGTATGATCACTTACCTTCTGAAATCAATTCATTTTTTTTTTAATTTTTGCCTTTTGGGGTTGTTTGAGTTATAATTGCAATGTAAAAATGTGATATATATATATATCTATGTATATAAACACAATTATGTTTTATTTGTTTATTTATTTAATTATATATTGTTTGGTCGTACAGGTCAAGCAGTTTCATCCTGATGTTAGAAAAGATAGGGAAAATTCGGATACAATGATTCGTCGAGTAATTCTGGCTTATGAGGTACTATTTTTGCAGTTGTAAACAAATTTTTAATTTCCCTTTTTCTTTTTCTATGGGTGTCACTACTTGGTTGACAGAGTAACATGTTAGAATTGACCAACTAAGAGAATATAAATATCAAAGAGGATTTCGAAATTCTGAAAATATTGAAATTTAATATGTGCGCAGGTGTAACAGAACTGGACTTGCTCATATATATATATATATATATATATATATATATATATATATATTAATTCCTGTGACTTAGTGTCGAATTAGGCGATGTTGGGAATAAAGAAATTGCCCTCCTCTGGAGGTTGAATTGCATTTGAAACAAACAAATTTACACAGGATAATCCACAAAATGAACAAGTAAAGTTATGCAACATAGCTCAATAATATACCTTGAATTGAACAAGTAATTTGTTATGACCATGAGTGATTAGAAAGGATTGCAAATATAGACGGTAATTGGATGCAAAGGTGGTAGAAGGAAAAGAAATGATAGAATAGTGGAATTGTGGACTACAACTAGGTTATGGATATTCCTACGCTAGACTGGGCTAAGCTACTGCTATTTCTAAGTTAGGCTAAGGCTAGGGTTGGTCCCTCAACCATTCTTTAATTATGCTATTTATAGGTTTCACTGAGGATGACATTTGATTTTTTCTTTCATTTTTCCACTTGGTCGTCCACTTCTTACATTCCATTGCCGTTAGCCATGTTGGGCGGTCATACTCCCATAATTTGCCACAAACTCTCCCACGTTCTCTGGTAGTGGGGCTTATCTCTAGCTTGCTTGAGCTGATGTTACTTGTCTCACATTCACACGTTTGGTCGTCCTAAACATGGTATACAAAAGAATCTTTCATACTGGCACCTGTCCCATGTCGTGTAGTGGTTAATTCCCGCCCCTACACATATGTCCACAATTCTGTATTTCTTGGTCGGCCATGAGTCAAGATTTATGTAAGCATCAAACTCCTAGTTTTCAATCCCTTTAGCCATTATGCTATTTCCAAAAGGCCTAGGGACCGACCTGCACTTAGTTTTCTGGATTACTCAAGCATGTTGGCCGTCAATCCCTACATGCCAACTATAATACTTAGGTTATTATTTGGTTCAAAGCCCAATGGCTTCTACGCAAGTGATCAATTACACGCATAAAATCGCAATCCGAATCATCCTACAATCCCAAAATTCAAAATTTATCCCAATCGTACTAAAAATCGTTGTAAAGCTGGGTTGTAGTAGGATCGGATTAGGATTGTAGGATCGTGGATCGAGTCCTACGGTTCTTTTTCACCTTGGTCCTTTCTAAAGAGTTACACCTAGTAGCCTAAGTGACAATAATAAATAAAGTCACAAGCTACTAGAATGCCCTGAATAAATCAACTAGTACAAAAATTATTTTCATTTGAAATTTTAAACTATTCAAAAAAATTTACTTTAGCAAAGAATTGAGCGATTAAAAGCATCTTTGTTGATTTTGACCTCCATGACTTCTTCTATGGCATATTATAATAGAGATGATGGTCCTAAAAAGTTTAGGAGTTATTTTTCCTTTTAATTTAATTTTTTTTATTATTTGGTTTTGCAAAAGTTATCTATGGTAGTAGCTATTTTATTTTTTTTAACTTATTTGTCTCAAAATAAATTATTATTTTCTCTTTATGAAAATGATTTATTGCATTTGATTCAATTCATGGTTTAATATTGATTTTCAGCGCTGATTAGCTATGGGGCTTTCTTATCCTTGGGTTTGAGGTATTATAATATCATAATGTAAGAAGTATTAATGAAATAATAAGTATTTCTTTTTTAATTTTTGTCATATTTTCTTGCTTACTATTACTATAATTTTCTCTATCTTAGAAGGTTATGCATTCCAAATGTTTTTCCTCCCCCATTTTCATTGAGTTTTAGGCTTGTTTTGAAGAGATTTTAAATAATTTTTAATATGTACATATATTTTAAATTCTTTATTTTTATCATGTTATAAAATCTTACGATTCTCAATCCGATCCTCTGATCCGATCATGAAGACTCCCTCACCGATCCAATGTAGGATCCTGATTCTAACAACCTTCATTACACATGGCGGCATCCATTCAACGTCCGAGCATGATTAGGGTACAAACAATTATTAATTTTGGAATATCTGAGACTTATATCCTATATATATAACACAATAGCCCTATTCTTTGTAGAAAAGAAAATAGAAAAATTAGAAACAATAATTCTTTTTTTTTTAGGATAAAGTTCAACTAATTTAAAGTCTTAAAACTATTCTGGAACAAATGAGAACAAAAGCATAATTTTCTACGCAAAGTTATAGCTGAAACAAAACTTGCCAAAAATAGTAAAAAGCACGTTTTTTTTTTTTTTTCAAAGTCTAAACTATGGGATTTGGCTGAAAACGTCTGTCACGGCAAGTGGTGAATTTGGTTCCTCTCATTATTTCGGATCAGACATAGCCTTTCAGCCCATGTAAGTGAAATTGGCATATTTCCCGAGATAGCCAACAACTATTGATTGGGCTGTTATCAGTCCAAATGGTCTCAAAACATCTCGGGAGCCCATTCTATATCATTAATGCTACGGTGAAATGCTTGGACTGTGAGAATGCATGTCTGAGTACCAGAGCAGCCATTTTGTATAAAAATAATGTCATAGGTTATATCTCTTTCTAGTTTATCCTTCCTAGCATCCATAACTGATCGTGACATGTAAACCTCCTCATGTAAGTGGGACCAACACTGGATGATAGAAAATTACATTTTATTAGTGTTTAAAAGGTTAAAGAAATAAAAGAGAATGAAATCTACTGTGCTTTTTGGACAACAAAAAGTGGCAAAAATTTTCATTGGAAAATGTAGGGAAGGAAAAAAAAAAAAGGCCTTATTCTAACAGTTATTGATCAAAAGTTGTGCGTGTATATATATATATATATATTATAAATGCCTACGGAATTATGAATGCAAATGCAGTTTTTCCACTAACTGATAAAGATAGAGCCAGATATATAAGCAGGATCAAGAAATTTAAAGCAATTTTAAAACAAATTACGACTGTAACCAATAATAATTATTAGAAATTTAGACACGGTGCAGTATGTGCTATTTATCTCTTAAATATCTCGAGTCTTATCATTATGATTCGCCTTTTTTGGTTGGCTGCTTGATTTCTGACTTTTTTTTTCCAATTCATCAAAGATGTCCCAAATACCTACTCTATGATACCAACTTCTTTCTTAATTATAAACCTGTCACTATTGAAAAGATTTAGTGAATATTGTGGGTTGATATTGTCCGCAGATGTTATCCAATTACAGCAAATCAGAGATCATTGAGAGGTAAACTGGGTGTCATTTCCTTTTTGAAATTGGTAATGTGTCTGTCGATTCTTTTTCTCTTGTTTAATCTTTCCTCTATTTATAAACTTCATATTTGCTTACTACTCAATGTAAATACTTCCATGGTTCGTAATGTCTATATCAATTAAACTGCCTCATGACTGATAATCCATAGTCCTTTTCCTTTTGGCTGATTGGTGCTTTGTTATATATTATTTTTTATTTTCCATTTCGTTTCTCAATTTGTATACTATTCTCACTGTTAAAGGTGCATCTATAGGGAATGCCTAGATCCCTTTGAAGAACCAGAATGTGAGGCATTTGATCTCTTCGTTAATGAGGTTATTTGTGTTGGCAAAGGTACTAATGCTTTCATTCTATTGTTTCCAGATAGCCTTCTAGCAGTGATAATCAAAAGCTAGTGTGATGGAATTGGAAGTTTGGGTTATAAAACTTAAGAGATAATGTTCCTCATTTTCCCTTGGCTTTGAAGAAAAAGAAAGCCTACTCAAAGAAATTTAGAAACCCATTTATCAGCACTTGTTTGTAAGGCTAACCCCATTACCAACTAGGACATAATTGCAGCTGCTAGAATCTGTCCTGTTACTCATATTCGATAGTAGTGGAAAACTAAATTCTAGCCCGGGGAAATTGTGTCAGACTGAACTGAAAATGCAGCAAAAGGTTATTAGGAATTTGTGTTCAACATAGTAGAAGTGCTAGCGTGGCTTTACATTATTGATATCATCATTAAATTGCAGGGGATCAGCATTAATACAGTATGATAACATTTTTACCCTGTATTTATTGCATATTCAATTCCGCTGGGAAAGAACTCATACGTACAGAAACTCTTGAATGTGTTCAAGTTCACAGATGCACTGAACCTGTTCATACTAAATTATTTTGCAACCGTATTGAAGCCCGATATTTCACCTGCACACATTAGCTGTACCTTCTAAAAGAAATCCAAATAAATGTTCATAAGATATACTTTTATGAGTTCCAAAATGATAAAAAATAATCACCGTAATTTACAAAGTATTCATTCATGATATATGAGCACCAGTTTCTTTGCTATTACATTATTAAAGAATGTAAAATATAGTACATCTAACCATCTGATAGATCATTTATGCATCAAAAGATTGTTTACTTATATTGTAAGACAATTTCGCACGAGATATTGTTGTGAAAATGATTATTCTCACATAAGTCATTTTGGAGAAGCACAGATATTTAATATTTTTTAAGCCTCAAAACAGTACAAAATTATAATTTCTTTTTCTGACCTACCCTTGTTTAGCTGCAGGGTGTCCATATTCATGTGTAGAAAGAGCACCTCATGCCTTCACATTTGATTCTTCAACAGGAACTGCACGTTCAACTTCTCAAGGTTGGTTGATTCTTTCTCTTTTGTAAATCTTGTATCTCCAAAATTGCAGGCAGGGAAGAAAGATGAAGGTCAAAGGATGGTGATAAAATATGGTTATTGCCGCACAATTGTTCCAGCATAGCCTTTTGATATGTTTTTTTGTTGATAGTTCCAATATGCTATACAATAGGAGAGAATTTTAGTCCTGTTGCCTGTTCTTAATTTGACTGCTACCATGCACTTTTAATCAGGACATGGTGAAGATTACCAAGTTCAGCTTGCAGTCGGTCAGTGCCCAAGAAGTTGTATTCATTATGTTACACCTTCTCAGAGAATTATTCTGGAAGAGCTTCTTCACAGGTAGTAACACACCAAACTCTTTCTGGAAACTTTTGCTAGCATGCCATATGGGTGATGAATGGATCCAAAACTTTTACATTTGTGAAACAATGACCTTGTATCTGTTCTTGCTAAGCTTGATTAGAGTGTAACATGCATTTAAAATGAGTTATTCAATTCATTAACAATCACCAAATGTAGGATTAACCCTGTCACTAATGGGAATTCCTGATGTAGACAATGTAACCACCACTTGAACATCTTATGTGATGCTAGCTTTCCAATTTCAGGTCCTTCTCTATTCGTTATGAATAAATTCTCAATTATATGGTTTATTTTGATTTTGCAGTATCTTGAACGTGCCTTATGATAGTTCAGCTGAGGCAGACTTACTTTATTCGCTTATTGTCAAAGCAAAATTTGAGAACAATCGGTACCAGAAGCCAAAGAAACAGCCCAAGGTTTCAACCCAACATGTGGATTGGTTTTGAAAATTTGAACACCAAGAGGTGAGATGCTGCTGAAAATGTTTTATTCACTCACCAAACTCAGTGCGTAGTCAACAGCAGTGTCATTTGTGGAAGAAATTGGAAATCAGAAGTACCAATGATCATCATCTGTGGAACTGATCAGTAGTGCATTTTGTGTTTTAAGTCTCTTTGAAATTCAAGCAAGTTTGATCAGGAAAAATCCCTTTCTGTGAAGCTAGGACCTGACAAGATGAAACTAGTCCAGGAGATACGCTGAGGAGATGTAAAATTGATTTGATTACTCTCATCTTTTCTGTATGATAAGATTGTTGTATAGATGAACTTAATTTGTAGATATCACTAATGAAATACTTTTTGGCAATCCATGGAATAACTCTGGATTCTTATATCTACTCCAACAGCAGTTTTTCATTCAAAGCTCATTTATGGTCTGCTATACAGTGTCATCCGACCGTCTACTGGATTGTTTTCTTATTAGTAATTAATTTATAAAAAATGCAATGCCATGCATAGTCCAACAAGCAAGACACCCCAGAAGTCATTTTAACCTTCCAAATCCTATGCAAGTAAACCTAGGGGGTCGACACCAGTTGGCCTATGCTTAATGCTCTTCAAAAGGCCTACCCTTTAAGAAGTCGAAACCTCTGGTGAGGTTCATTCCCTGTAGTCACTCCAAAATTTCCTCTCCACCATCTTCCTTCCCATGCAATCAGCTTCCACAGCATGTCTCCATACAAACATTTGCCTAGCAAGGGTTATCGATCCGTCTGAACCACCAAATACTGAGTACCTGGAACTGAAAGGGGCAGCAGGCAGAATCCACCAGAGGCTAGAACAGTGAATATCAACATGAAATGTTCAAAGTTTGCTCTTGATAAGGGTAATTTTATAAAAGGTTTTGTCTCCGTTGACAAGGAGAGGCACATGCCATTCCGTGAGTAGCTGAATGAACTGTAAATAGGTGTGCATCAGTTAATTCTCAGATTTGCTTGCTTCTTTTTTTTTTCGGTAGACAAAAAATGTTGTGAGAAGAGGATGGTATCCCCATCAACACTGTGGTTCAGAATGGTATTACCACCACCCCCTGCACAAGGGTAATGTGGGGATTCCACTGGGCTTGCCTCTCGTTCGCGAGAGCTTGCCCATGTCTTATTTTTATTTAACAAAATCATAAAAAACAAGTACTTTTATACTCACTAAAATTCTCCTTACTTTTCAATGTAGGATACAAGATTTTAAACTTCTTTAAAGAAACACAAGTTTACATAACATGGATCAAATTTGTCTTTAAAATACCAACAATCAAAACTCCAAATACAACAGTGGATCAAGATACAATGCCTTTTTTTTTATCACCTCAGGCAAAGGATACCCACCCCACGTAAGGGAGGGACTTGAACCCAAGCACTTATGGTCAAAAGTTTGAGCTCTATCCAGCCCGCTATTTAATTTGGAGGTGATTTGCTAGCTTTTTGGTCAGGAAGTTAGCATGATTTTTTGTGTGAAAAGCCAATTCATACAGTTAGACCAGTGTTAGTGGTAACATGGTGGGTTTCAGTAACAGGGGATCAATTGCAGGGCCTCAAAGTTGCATGAAGAAATCAAATTTGCAATAGTAACATCTTCTATTAGCTTTTCTGGGAAATGATTAACAAGAGTTTGGGAGGAAAAGGCTGCTGACTTAAATTGTATGATGGGATTTCCATTTTTTGCATTAGAATGCAAGATATACATGGCAACAGATTTACAAAGGAGACTAAATGGGATCAAGAATCCGCAACACAAACTTAACAGGAACAAGAAAAATTTGCAATACAATGCAGCCACGCGCCGCCAGTTCACAAGAAAGAAAAAGCAAATTTCATTTTGAAATGACTTTCATGAATCGATTGAACGAAGAGAAGATGCCTGCTGCTTTACCAAACAAAGATGGGCCCTTCTCTTTCTCTTCTACACCTCCAAATATAATCTGCAAAGGTCAATGCAAAATTGAAAATAGCCTTCTTTAAATGACATTTTAATTTTAACCGCAACTCTGACCATGCTATAACAACTTCCCATACATGCCTTGTGTCCTGGGTTTTCGTCTGTTTTACTTTTTCTCCCTCATTTCCCATCACTAAGTAATTTTTTATCCAGAATCTGCTGGAAAGTTGTTACGTATCATGGTATCAACAACCATAGATATACTTCCTACGTTACATACATGGATTCAAATTCATCTAAAACACAAGTCTCATTGTATATAACACAAACTTGGACCTGTTCAAGTTGAAAATATTTTTTTAGGAGCAACTAACCTCAATATCTTCTGCATCAGGACGGCTTATCTGTTCCTTGGCCAGCAGATACCGGTTTGGCCTATCCTTATCGTCATAGAACACCTTCCATATTCTGGTAAAGAAACAGAGAAGGATTAGTAGGAGGTGGAATTCTCAATTGGCCTATTCTACATCACAAGGACTAGAGCTGAAAAGTTGTCTAGGCCAGTCTGAAAAGGTTTCAAGCATAGCCAACTTGATGGCATGCCATGCTAGGTCAAGTAGGGCTGCATTCAAGCTCGAATTAGATCAAAATTTTACTTTAGCTGGATTCAATTGAAAAGCTATATACATGTTTTTCTACACCATTACAAGTAAACAACATTTTTTTTTTGTAAGTTACAAGTAAACATGATATCACCTATCAAAAAGGTAGTACAACATATATACAGAAGTCATGCACCATAGAACAAAGTTATAATGAAAATTTAAAATTTTTCAATATTATGCCACTTTATCTATTCAAGCGTAGACTGGGCACAGGATCAATCCAGGCACAGCATATGTAGAGGTTGGTCCAAACAGACCACAGTCCAGCATCTAATGGGTCTGGAGGTCTTGGCAATGCAGTAAGATGAAAGAAGGTGAGTCCTTACCCTGGATAACATCTAAACACGGCACCAGATGGCAGAGGTCTCATTGAGTAAACCAAAGTAAAGGTGCTGCATTACAAATGACAAACATTTTAGCACTGCAATATGAACACAGAATTATGCAATTTCCTCAAAGAACTGTTGAACATGCATAGACGATTTAAGGATAATCGATCGATGTCATAACTTGCCAAAAAGTGAACCCATGAATGAAGTTCAAGTTCAGACATGCACAAGCCACATAGATATGCATAAACTCCCCCACAAGTTCCAAAATATGTCACTGCTTTTAATATGAAGAACCTAAAAAGATTTATGTGACCAATCAAGATTTTGAACAATTTAACATGTCCATAGGATAATGGAATGGAACGAGGATACTGAAACTTAAGAGTGAAAAAAAAAAGGAAAAGAAGGAATCTGAAATAAATCCATTTTTTTGAAAAATAAAAATGGGAGGTGACACCGGTTGAGGACCAAGGTGATAGAAACTTCGAGATGATTCGGCCATCTGCAATGAAACCAATGACAGGACTCTTAGGTGTGATATGATTCAGAGGTCAAAATCAAACTGGTTGAGGTTACAACGAAGAGTACGATTTAACAAAAAAATTGATCCAATTAATTGAATTAACTGAGTCAAGCCAAATGGCAGAAGAAGATTTGTGCGACAGATTGACCTAAATGGTCAGAAAAAACTTTGTTAAGTTGAACTGGGCTGTCCCGTGTTCATATGAAACGCAAATTAATTTAAAAAAAAAAATAATTCATAGAAAAAGTATAAAACAAAAAGTTACCTTAAAAAGTAGCGCCGTAACTTCCTAACATTGAACCCAACTCCAACATCCTCACTTACAAGACGTGGGTTCCACATGATGAGAGGCCTTGGCTAACAAAATAATTCGAAAATATTGTGAGGAAATCATCCAACCTGGCTAAAGGTGTACAAGAGGATTTATCAAAGTGGATCAAAAGAAAGTGAATCTTCCAAAATCATGGAAATAAGCCAATCTGATGCTAATGAAACATATTACGGATATTAGGATATTTAGAAGAGGACCTTATTTCATTTTCATTATTTTATGGTTAGTAAATAAGGTACCACCATCACTTACAACTGTCAGCCAAAAATAAGGGGAACAAAAAAAGAAAGAAAAATAAAAAGGCATCATCAAGTGTAGAGCTTTCAAAGCTAAACTTCTTATCTAAGAAAATATTGTCACAGAAGTAGTCATTTTGGCCCAAATACAATATATTTTCAACTTATTTATTTTTTCTTTAAAGAAACAAAAAAAGAAACCACTATTGACATTATTGAATCACTTTATTTTAAGTCAAACTTGAAACCACAGTCCATGAACAATAGCTGAAATTGTTAGCAAAACCAGAGTATGAGAAAAGCTTAAAATTTCAAAATACCACCGAGTAATAACATAATTACGCATTGTTGTTAATATCTCCACAATGCATTTGCTAATCACAGAAAGAAAGATTATTCTTGTAAATATGTACTTTTCCTCAGTGATTCCTTTTTATTTTGAAATCCTTACAAAGAAATTCTCTTAAGTCCCATCTGCCTGAGAGCTGATACTAACCCAAGAAAAGCTGGAGATTAAAACAGCCAAGTAATTCACCACCATCTAGTATCAATATGAGCACATTGTTACATCCATATTCCATACGAAGTAGGGCCATGATTGAAATGGGTATCTTGGAGAGGAGGCAGGGTTGGAACTTAAACTAAAATACAACCCGTAGTGAGCCAGAAGTAACAGTCAACCTGAAAATGTCAGGGACCTCTAAATTTATTTATTTACTTACATGATGAAAGTTTGAGAACTTGTTGAGACCTGTTGAAGATCCTCTTTGATAGGAAAAGCTTCTTTTTCTTTTTATTTTTTTAATCATGGAAAAAGACAATGCTTAAATAGATCTCAGTAGTGCCTTCACCAGAACAAAACCTCTGCACTAGTTCCATAATTCAGAGGAAACTAGCCCATAATGATGTCCTTGTGTCTCAGTTCTTATTGGTTGAATAGAATATTGGAAGAAAATATTTTCAAATACCAACAATCCAAAGCTGAACAACTTGTTTTTTCAGAATTCTTCCAAACAGTTCCTCATAAAAACACATCTTTGGACTTGCTGCTTAGCCTGACAGATTGCTCAGAGAAATTACCCAATTGTTTTGGCAAACTTGAAGTGTTACCACAATTAAGAAACCCTAAAATAAACAATTATCAAACCGATAGGAAAGGGATAGTACATTGAATAATTGCATACTTGTATGGCTCAACGAATGATTTAGTTTCTCTCATGCCTATCAAAACATGATAAAGTACATCAACTCCGTCACTGTCTTGTTACGAGTGTATACAGGTGCATGCAAATTCATTATATATACTCCAATTTTCTCTGAAAAGTAAATTTACGTGAACTAAAAAATAACTGAGAAAACAATTATATATTTCTTACTATGTGCAGCTATGTCAGAGAATTGGAAGATGGAATGAATGGGACTAGACACTTTCAGTAGTGGCATTAAAACATGATTACGAATCGAGGCAACAATTTAAACATCTCTCTAGTCTTTAGTGATTTTCTGATTAAAATTATCATATCACTTTAGTTAATCAAATGGCGATGGAAAGTGTTTGAAGTTTCTTCAGATTTTAGAAGCTATACGTGTCACCATTACGCTGATGATTTGAGTTTCAATAATCAAGAGAATGAATAACTAAAAAATGCACAAGCTAGGACCATACTTCTAATTAAATTATAATGAGGTCAAGTAGTACCGGATCATCTGAGAGATTAGATGCAATTCGCTCTACATATTCCAACATTTGATAATCAGGAACGACCATAACAACAATTTCATCTTCACTCTGTACAGGCTTCCTGTCACTTAAACTGCATAAAATACCATAGAAGAATCTCATAATTGTAGAGCACCATACTTAAACATAAACCAAAAATATCTCTTACAGTTTTGCATTGGGGTAAAAATTTTACTTAATTGAAATACAAATCCTGAAATCCATTCACTAATAGAAGCATGCTTAGAGAATTCATAATCAAAATAGGCCGCTGATACAATTTCAAAGGGTAGGGAAATACCATGCAAAACAGTTCCACGCCCATCTTAAGAACAAAATTAAATTAAATTTGTTAAGGAATTTCATTTGCATGAAAATTTACCTGGCAAAGCCAAAAGAAGCATCTTTCCACCGATATTTTAGAAGTGCAGCAGCACCAGCATCTGGAAATATGGCTTTAACTCTCTAAGAAGGAAAATATGTAGTTTTTAGCAGTTCAATTGATGTAAATGAATAATGATTAAAGCTGTAGTCATTATATTTTTTTAAAAAAAGTGAAGCACTTTTGACTATTAATAAACTAATTTAGTCAAATAAGTGTTAAACAAAGAGGAGATCATTTTAAGGGAGGTGCTAGATATATAGACGACAACATTTCTGTACTATAGACCTTATATTGCATGAATTCCAGAATCCTTACCTTCACAGCATGCCTATAATCTTGAATTGAAAAGCCTTTTGAACATGTTTTCAAGTACTAGTAAGTTTAAATCCCAATACTGCTACTAGAGCAACACTCCTGACTGACCTGACATCCTGTTTCTTCTATAAGTGTATCCAAGAAAATTCTTGACAATTCCCAGAGCTCACTCTGGGCACCTTCATCGTCAAGAAACTGCAACTGTGGGATTAATAGCTCAACCTATGGGCGAAAATGGAAAGAAAAATATAAACAAAGTAACAAACCAAAATGAGCATGAGAGTTTGCAATTTCCAACTTTATAATTTTTCATCATTTGCAATGCTTTATATGCATGGATGTGTGTGTGGTTGTTAGGAAATAAAATATATAATAAGAAATCAGAGGGTGTTTACCCGAGAGAGAGAGAGAGAGAGTTGATTTTGATTCATCTTAAATTTTTAATATAGATAACAGACTCTCTTATTCATCATTTAGCAACCAAGAAAGATACGTAGAAGTATAGACTGAATTTCTAACACATACTATGGCTCTCATTCCTCCAGAAGACACAAAGGTGGCACTTGCTTGACTTGACTGTCGGACCGCACCTTCCAGATCAGATGGCAAGCAACTGAGACATAAATTGAATCAAGTGAACATTATTTCCTTCCACTGCTTAGGGATTGCTTTGTTAAGCAACTAATTACTCAACAATGAATATCAAGCTCTCAACACTCCCCCTCACGTGCGACCCCAAACCAACACATGGAGAGGCAAAGAAACTATAGAATAGAGTGTAAATGCAAACGGGGAGACTTGAACCCAAGATCTCTCGTAACCAAGGCTCTCATACCATGTTAAGCAACTAATAACTCCAAAAGCTTAAACTATTATATAATGGGCCAACAATGTATATCAAGCTCTCAACATGACATGAAATTTATATGCTCTATTTCCACATTCGAATAGCTGAAAAGAAGGGAAACCAAAAAAAATATTGTTATAGACACTTACTAGTAAGATATGCTTGCATTGATCTTGATGAAAGTATACTTCAAAAATGAAACAAATGCATATAACATTGAAATGGTGACTATTAACAGCTAAAATCTCAGAAAATTACAAAGTAAATAGCGAATCCTATTTGAAAAAATATAAATCTTCAGAACTACCCCTACTTTCGAATAACCTACAACAATTTTTCTATAAGATATAGAAAAAAAAATAAAGAGCTTTTATGCTCTTCCATTATGCCACCAATTCACTTTTAATACACTTTTGTTTTTTTTTGTTTATAAACCAACTTTGGTAAACTTTCCAAAGTAGACACACTTTAGGGGCTGCATTGCAACATTCCCATAGAATCAAATCCATTTTTCTTATTCTTTAATGTATCTTGCATAAGCAATAGAATGGAAAAAACCAACTAAATCTACTTGTCTAGTTGTCTCAACAGGCATGGCTAATCTAAATTGGTATCAAACGAACTAGAAATATTTAGGGCCAGCAAGGCCTACATATTCAAGTCTGACACGATATCGATCCAGAATCAGGCTTGTGGCCGTGACTTGCGAATTTGACTTTCAGAAATACTACAACCTCTATATCTATCATATTCTTATTCCATAGCATGTTTAACTTCTTGTGGTTGTCATATTTGGCAAAAAAAAAAGAGCATAAATTTGTTTATTTTTTAACATTATCATGCTATCGTTCAAACCCATGAAAAATCTTCTAAAACACATAAATTTTGCTTTTTGAAGGGATCATAACTCATCATATAGTTACAATGCCTATTGGCTGGCCTAATTCAGTCCAGCAGTAACTGCCACTGGGTTGCAACTTGCAGGAGAGCTAGTCAAACTGAAAAACAGGTTGTTTTATTGTAGCTGAGATCAAGCTTCATGCAAGCTCAGGTAATCCTGTTGTATTGTTTTAGCCAAGGAAAAGCTTGTTCACAAAAATTGACCTTAAACTCAACGACCCTAACCAACACTATACACGAGCGCATGAATTCTCATTTATACAAAACCAATGGAATTTTAGCTTCTGTGCAAGACAATTCCAGTTTCAACATTTTCTTTTTACATTAGTAAAATTTGGTAGAAAAGATAATTGAGATCACAACAAAATCCACAAAAGAGTAAATGCGTATTCATTCTTCATAGCAAACCATGTTGGCTATAATATAATGCACTTTGGAATGCTTCTATTAAATTGAAGGAACTATATAGAACTCACACAAAAGCCCAGCGTCAGCACACTTTTGTGACTTAAGCCTTTCCTAGTTCTACAAGACCTAGTGATCCTCTGAATTAAGAACATCAAATCTACATCCTGAGACTATGAGACAAAAAAGAAGCTATGAAATGTGGAAACCCCCTCAAAGCCCTTATTAATTTACTGTCCATCTTACTTTAGGACAGAATAGGATATTCAACATCCATTACTTCATAATAGTGTAACAAACTAGCATAAAAATAAACATTTTAAGCTTTTGGAGCATATTACATACAAATACTTTAGTGTTACCAATTCTACTGCTTCTTTGAGTAAATTCTATAATCTCCCATCTTTCAAAATTCTAGTGAATATTATATGGATGACTTCATCTCATCATGTGCACCACGTCACGATTAAATACTGTTTCAAACAATCAACTGTGATTTGTTTCAAATTACTACTACTTTGACTAAAACAAGGCTAAAAATCATTAGTCTTGCTCCAGACTTAGAAAGCAATCTCAAGGTCATCTTGTTTAGGCTAGTCATCAGGTTTTCAACGAGACAAACAAAAGTTTACAAGGCACTTGATTTGTCTACATGGACAATTGCCACCCCTGTGAAGGACCTCTTTTCATTGTGCTTTAAATTGGAATAATTAACCATCACCATAAAATGATAACAAAAAAAAAAAAACAGAAATGGGTTAATGAACTCAAATATATCACAAGAAATATAATTTATCAAGCATTAGTATATGGTTAACACTATTTACCATCCAATTTTTGTTCTGTGCCTTCCACATACTGAACCAAAAAGAGGCACAATACGTTCATACATTCAACGCATAATATATATATATATATGGGTGTTCAAGAAATTAAACCTGTCATCTTCTTCTTCTTCTTCCTGAATTGTTTGTTGTTGTGACTCTAAAGAAGATGATGATGTGATGCCTTCAAGATTTTCTTCCGGGGGTTCACCTTGGAATTTCTCAAACTTGGCACAAGTTTTTGAGTTAGAGAGAACTCTATGGAGTGAAATTCCATTATACCCAGAAAGGTTGGAGCGATAAAGTGATGATATTGAAAACCTAGTGGTGGAGGGTAATCTGGGAATTGATGCAAAGCAGCAATACAAGTTTGCATATGAAGAAGCCATGAACTTCTCCACCATGACCGCAAACTATCAGTGAAGCCATGTGTGATGGTAAAGGAGGAGATAAGTTGAGTTCGATTCGGGTGTGGGAGCTCGAACACCACCACACCAAGTTAAACCATTAAATGGCCGCCACGTTAGAGGACCATACTGAATGGGGCTTCCAGACGAACAGGCCCTTCCCCTATTGAGGCTATTATGCTCCACCCGGACGCAAAATCAGAACCGTTGGACCCTCATATTATACGAATGTTTGGATGAGTTATGGTATTTCAGAGTTAAATCGATTTTTTTTTTTAATATTTGAATTTTTGTTTCATTATTTTTTAAATGTCAAACTGAGAGGTTGCATTTCGAAGTCCAAATTAAATTTTTTTATATTTGAATATTTACAAATTTTTTTATATTTAAATATTTATTTCGACGTTTTTGAAATGTCCATTTGATATTTTCATGTCTAAACCCTTATTTTGAAAAAGTACCAGTAAGAAACTTTTTTCAAATTTCTATTTTGAAAATATTCGTTTTTTATTTGTATGATACATTTAGCACTTTTAACAATTTATCTAAACATTACAATATTATTTAAGTTTGTTTTAAATACATTTATCCAAACACTCGCAACTTAATTCAAATTACACTTTTTCACTACTCATCCAAATTAATACTATATATATATATATATATATATTGTTGGGACCCCTTTAGGAATTCTTGCAAAATAGACAACAATAAAGTTTATTAGAGAGGTCCTAGTGATGGCCACTCTGACGATTAAGTTAGAGGATGATAGAATGATAAGAATTTCTTTAGTGCTAATAATGAATTGAGCTTAGAGTTAGGACGTACCTTGCACCATTTTTATAAGCAATGTACTTGCCATTTTGATAAGGTCTTATGAGAGAATTTCGGGTTTGTGATTATCACAAAAAGTAGTTTCCTTGTTGGACTCTACGTGGAGTTCAAATCTAGAAGCAAGGTCGTGATCATATGATAGCGAGCTAATTAATCAGCCTTGAATAGTTCAGTAAATGGCATCTTGCCAAGAAAATGTTAAGTCTTGTAAGTGTTGAACTTTGATGACTTACTCGAGCTGAATTAATAGATTGGTTGCTTGAGATGCCTATCATTATCACTCGATCAATGGTCAGGATTGCATGTGACTTAGGAGTCTATGTGTCCTAATCTTTTGGGTATATCAACTACTCCACCCTAAGCCTTAAGTCTGAAAGAATATTTTTAACCTTAGGCTAGGTCTACCACGTATAAAAACCTGTCTCGAATTAACACGTATGTTTAGGGTTTATGTAGTTTCGAGGGTACGTCGTTGCAATAACTATGGTGATGCTTTAACGTCGCCATTTTGCTTTAATCAATGTTATTGATGGCAATCATTTCTGCTTTCTCCCACGCCTACCCATGTCAATCGTCATTGGCATTCAATGAATTGCTTTGTAACTGACTCAATTTTGCCCTATAAATTGGCAAAGAGTAACACAATTTGATCCGCTATTGGCATTTCAGTCCCTCTAAGTTTCTCCACAGACGACATTCGGCGGATATCCTCTATTTTCTCTGATGAACCAGTCCTTTCACCTTTTCTAACTTCTTTCTAGGTTGGACTCTCATTCATTATTTTTTCTTTAATCCTTTATGAAATGGTGTCCTCCTCTTGAAATGTTAGAATAGACCCTCCTAGCCAGCCCAAAATTAGGATTATCAATACCTTTAAGGACGACGAGGCCCTCCATCTTATTCAGGATGACGAGATCTCTCGTCTAACTCAAGATGATCTAGAGTTTTTTAGGGCTATATATGAATTCCCATATAACATAGTCTGTAGGGTTCCCAAACAATTTGAATGCCCTGATACTCTTGGACTTGGGGAAGTTTGTGTCTACAAGGGGTGGATTGAGATCGACCTACGTTTTGCATTTCACCCCTTCATTAGTTAATTTTACACCACTTCAACCCCTGTCCTGCCCAATTGAACATAAATGATTGGAAGGGTCTGTTGGGCTTTATAATTTTAACTCAACAAAAGAAAGTGAATGCAGACCTAAAACTCCTTAGAGGAGCGATATCCCTAAAAAAAGGAGAAGAAGGTTTGTATTACACCTCATTTGACTCTTATCTTCACACAACCCCTTACCTTTTACGCTCTAATAATACGTGGAAGAAATATTATTTCTTTGTCAAAGGGGGTTGGGAAGAGGCCGATCATACCGAGCACTACTCCTGGATAAGTCCTTTGAAGTTCGAGAGTTCCTGGTGATTCAGGATCCCTATCTTCCTTTTCTTTTACTTTTAATTTTCCTTTTGTTTGTTACTTAGTACTAACGAGATAAAGTGGTTTGATTTCTTAGATAAAAAGGCTCTATAGAAGGTCAAGCTTTCGCACAAGTAACTTTAGCTCATTAAACAACTTCTCCAGCTAGCTAATCGGCACCACATAAAGATCTTGAACACTGCTAACCTTCAGGCTGCTGAACTAATCATGTTAAATCCCCTCAAATTGAAGAGGAAAATAATGGGCTCTTACCACCTAGGCAAAAAGAGGGTCATCGTGGCTTCTCTAGACATCATTGCCTCTAAGAAGTGGTTACTTATAGATGAGTCCTCCTCCGAGAGGATCATCTTTGAACCTGTGGCAAACAATACGTGATAAGCTAAAGTAATTTTAAACTAATGGCCATTGTGGCCTTCCAAAAGATAGCTAAGAAACTAAAGATAATATATACAAAGTGTATATTTGTTGATGTGCTAAAATGGGCTTTTTCCGTGTCCGTTCTTATTTTTATAAATGTAGATAGTAACTTCTACAAATAAGTAAGAGTACCGCATAATTTCGTTATATTTTCTAGAGATACCATGTGACTATCTTAAGTCTCCACTTTCTTATTTTCACTCTTCATATGAATCACTTTCCTAACTAGTTTGTATAGTATCAACCACCCACTTTCTTTCTCAACAATTCTTTAATAGGGGACCATTTCTAAGGAATTTGACATGTGTTCTAAAACTTCACACTCTCTATCTCTCTTTGAAAATGCATGTTGTGGTCTATTTTCTTAGCAATTTCTCTCATGTTTCCACATATCCCACTTGCATATGTCTCATGCATTTCACACACATCCATGATTCGAATATCCACTCATAGATCAGTTTATTCATAGATTCACCGTCTATCTTAGCCTAATCCAATATTAGACATTTTCAACACTTAGCCATTTTTTGGCCCCAATGTTGAGGCCATTCACAGTGGGTAGGCCCACATGTGACCCATCTAGCATATGCACATATTGAGGTACAAACACTAATACACTTATTTTTATGATTTTTAAAAACAAATGAATGTCATTACTTAATATTGTTCCACTTACGCAACGTGTTAGAAGAAATAAATTAAAAAATAACTAATTTTTAATATTATCTTTATACAAGTAACTACTCTCATACTCAAAACTCATTTGAGATACAAAATAAAATTCTTCAGACAATGGCATAAAAATCCTTAATGTACCGTAAGCCATAATGAAATTTTGTTGATTGTGCTTAAATGAGAACACTCGTAGTGGTATCTTGAATGTCGCACGATCCTCTCTTCTTTAAAAATAATAAACAATATTTCATTTAACCATAGTAAGACAATTGATTATATAATTACTAATATTTAATAAATTAATAATTTTAACAGTTAATAATTTTTTTGCAAAACTGACTTCCATGTTATATAATTAATAGTGTTATTACTTAATAGTTAATAGTTTTTTTTATAAAACAATGTTACAATGGTAATTATTAAAATAAAAAATTATATATGTAATTACACACACACACACACACACACACATATATATATATATTTGTGTAACATAGACACAAACTATCGAATATGTCACATTTTGACTATTTAGGTAAGAACTAAATTCCTCTTCTAAATGATCTAAGGATTACTTTCTATGCAAATGCGATAGAAAAAAATATTTAGGTAAAAAATTTTAGAGTTAATTATTATTAGGTCTATGAAAATAGGTATTTACAAGGTTAGGTCCAAGGAAAAATAGTTTAACCCCAAAAATTCTCGTCTTTTTTTTTTTTATTATTATTATCTAAGATCAAGTCCATATTTTCCTACACTGACACGTATAGTTAGTTTTCTTAATGCTACTTTTACCCTTAAAATAATTCGTCCCTTTCTCTTTCTGTCTCTTCTCACTTCCATCGTCAATTTTCTTTCCATCTTTAATATTTGGGTAAATTACACCTACCTCCCCTGAGGTTTTTGATAATTACAGAAACCTCCCCTACAGTTTCTGAAATAACATTGTCCCTCTTCTGATTTCAATGTCGATAATAGATTCCCCCTTGCCGTTAGTTGACCGTTAGTTGACCTGACAGAGTTTGATGATGTAAGCAATTTTTTTGTCTAAATGCCAGTTTTATCCTTAAAAGTCATGATTAAATGACAAAACTACCCTCACTTTAATAATAATTTTTTATCCCTTATATTTTAATAATTATTTTAAAATAAAAAATAAAAAATTCTCTTCCCTCTTTCTTCCTCTCTCTTTCTTCCTCTCAGTTTGTCTCTGTGTGAATTACTCCACCGCCATCTATGACAACCACCATGAACCCGATCTCACTACTCTCTCATTTCTCTCTAACCAAACTAGATCCACCACCATTTGTGGCAGCCACCGTCACCATCAAAACTCCACCGCCATTTGTAGTTATATGGAACATAGAAACAAAAATGGTGAGGGAGTGCGTATATATATATATATATATATATAGGAAGTGATGTGAATTAATTATAGATTTAATTTGACTAAATTAAAGAAACTGAAAATGTGAAAAGGAAATTATAGATTTAATTTTTGGTCAGATTTTGTTTTCCTTTTCCTTGTTTTTGAGAGAGAGAGAGAATATGGAATCAGAGATTTGCCAATTTGGTAATTTGAAAAGGCTGAAGAGTAGCGTTCCTATTTCTTTCTTAATTCTGAATCAAACAGTTTGTTTGGATGCCATTACTAAAGAAACCTGAGGATCGAGATTGCCGACGTAGGCGATGGCGTCTTGGTTCCTCTCGGCAGAGTGTTGGCCAAGCAGGTTGGCTCCTCCATCCTCTCTCTCTCCACCAGGTTCAACACTAATCTACTCTCTCTTCCATCTTAATTTGTTCCATAGCCAAATGTAAACCCCAATTTCAAGCCAATTTTGGAAAAGTTAACAATAGGAAAACCTGCAACAACACCAAATCGACGGCCACCATCCCCACCAAACCCACCCACAGACCTATGCTCTTATCTCACCTTCGACCTCCCATCCTCCACCACTGAAACCATCAGCGGAAGCTGTGGAAACATCCGCTCGACATCCTGTCAACATCGAGCGAGAACTGCGGATCAGTATCGCAAGATTGCCGTCCGACCAACGTAGGCGGTGGCGTCTTGGTTCCTCTCGGCAGAGTGTTGGCCAAGCAGGTTGGCTCCGACGCCGGAGCTATGCGAGTCGTCATAGCCTCCTTCCCCACTTCCCTCTCTACTAAAGAGTTCGGGAGTACAAGCTTCGAGAATTATCAAGGGTTCGACAGAGATTGGTGACATGGGTGGTGGCTATGGCGTCGATGACATGCGGTGGTGGTGGAGCGGCCATGGGTGGTGGTGACAGTGGCAATTTTGGCCGGTGTTGTTCTAGGTAGAGAAAATAAGAGAGAGAGGGAAGTGAGATGGAGTGGGGAGAGAGAGTGTGCTGTAATTGAGAGAGAAAAATAAAAAATAAAAAATATTATTAAAATATCAGGGTAATTTGGTAAATGAACCAACTTCGTTAATGCCGTTTGGAGACAAGTTCTGACAGGGGGGACAGTGTTATTTTTGAAACCATAGGGGAGGTTTCTGTAATTGTCAGAAATCTCAGGGAAGGTAAGTGTAATTATTTTCATCGACTATGTATGGATCTCATAGTTAGATTAAATAATGAAATTCTTGCCTCATACAAATAGAGAAATTTCCCTTTTTGGTAGTGTCAAGTTTTGTTAAGAAATTTTTTAATTTTTTTTTAATTTTTAATTGGTATTCTCAAGTATTATTTGTACAAGAATGGGTACTCCTGAAGTGTTATTTTATAGAGATTGTTTAATAGTTGGCTTTTCAAAATTTTAAGAGTTATAGAGGTTACAAGGAAATAACAAAAATTTTGTTTGATACCAACAGAGAAATTTTTCTGTCATTAAATTTGGAAGTTAAAACACCATCTGAAACACTATTTTTTTTATTAGACAATGAATTTTTACTATCAATAACTAAAATTATTTCTCCATCTAAAGAATTTGAAGGGATAAAGGAACACATAAATTGCATAAAATTTTCTCCATTTTTCTAATAGTGAAATTACACTGTCCAAATACTAATTTTTTTTTTCCTTTTCAAAATTTGATATGTAATATGAGTCTTGTTTGATATATCTTGATTTTTAGAGACTAATTTATATATTATATGTTATTAAATTTTAAAATTTAAAATTTAAAATTTGAATTTTTTTTGAAAACATGTGTCACAATTCACGTGATGTATTTTACACACATGAAACAGTAGTAATTTAGTTACAAATATAGTAAGAAATTTTTGGGGTAAAAAATAATGGTTTTAAACCCAATTTTAATTAAGGACTTATTGAAAGACTCATGCCGCATGATTGAATCACCCAATGTTCTTATCTAGTAAGAAAGACAAAAGAAAAAAAAAAAACTATTATGTGGTAAGAAAGATATTAAGAGTTTTTTCTAAAAATACTAAATTGAACAATATGCATTTTTTTTAGAGCCTAGCTGGGTTATTTTCTCTTTCCTTCTCATAAAAAAGAAGAAATTTTAATAAAAAAAATAATAATAAATTAATATTTAATAATTCTATTTAAAGGAAGAAAAAAACTGATTTGACCATTATGTAATTGTAAGTAGTGTTCCTAGTTAGGGGTCGGGGCTCCGTTAACCCGTGGCGTTGCCCAAGCGTTCGAAAAGTTTAAACCCGTCAGCCAAAACACGCACACGCTCCCACAGAAGGAAAATTTAGCCGTTAGAACTGGCTCTCCCAATCGACGGCTGTGGTTGATTTTCAATTCAAAAAAACTTGAAATCCAATCAAAACCCCATTTGGACCGTTCCAAGATCAAAGATCACTCACTATTCTCTCTTTTACATTTCACATTAGCTTTGGAAGTTCTTCTTCATCACTATTCACTGCTGCTCTGCTTTCTCTCTCTCTCTCTCTCTCTCTCTAAATTTGACGTTCTAGCTCTGAAAATCTTCATTGATTTCTGAGGCAAACAAAGCGTTGTCATGGATGGTACACAATCTCTCTCTCTCTCTCTCATATTTTTTTACACGCATATATGTACACACATACATACATATATACTCCGTAGTATCTTCTTCGTGCAGTTATCTTTTTTTTTCATCTCAATCCAATCTTCATCTCAATCCAATCGATTGATTAAAGCATTGTGTTGTTCTCTTTCAGATCAAACCCTAGAAAAACTCTCACAAAATTGCGATCACACAGTCTGCGATCGAAAAACATGTGAAACAGGTCCTTGGACGATTATCTTTTGTTTTTTCCTTTTTTGGTTACGTTTCTATATATTTAAACAAGCATTGATATTGAGTTTCTTGATTTTTCATTTCAGATCAAACCCTCGAAACTGCAACTTGTGACACAGGTTAGTGTTTTCTTTGATTTCATTTCTTGAAAATTCAGGAAAATGTTGAACTGGGATTTCTCACTTTCATCTCAAATCACGCCTTAAAGATTTTATTTTATTTTTTTTGTTTCTTTTATATGCCTGTTTGGTTGCCAAGAAAACAGTAGAGAAGAAAAGAAATTAAAACAGAATTTTGCATCTTATATTATTTTTGTTTCTCAATCGAGTGAAAATGGTTGTATTCGTTTTACCCAATTAATTAACAACATGATTTCCAAAGTAAAATATTTCTTTTCTTACCTAACAATTCCACGTTAACCAAATGGAACATTAGAGTTAATGGTTCATTTTTCTTCTGTATTGGGTGTATTAATTTGGGGGGGTTTTTAGGACGTATTGATTCAGAACAAATTGAAGGATATTCTGATTCGATGGATGAAAGCAATGTTTCAAATGGAATCCAAGAAACATGTTCAGATGAACAGCAGACTCTTCCAATTCTGCAGAAAATTGAAGACTTGAGCAACAGAGTTCAGGTATACTTTTATGATAATTATACCCCTAAAAATATTTTTAATGTAAAAATTTGGTCTCAGTTTGTTTGCAATTGTCTCTAATACTGCTCTTTTTTTTTTAAAGATTTTGAAGAAGGACCAGGCAGTTCTATGCAATGAAGTGAAAGGCATAACTGCAGACTATTTTCCTGGCTCTGAAGTTTTTAACGCTCTTCAGGGTTTAAGTGTGTACCCTTTGTCAATAATGACTCTTATTTTCCATATTTTGTTTATGGTTTTTTTAATTAGTTTACTGCTTGTTTTGTTGCATATTAGGTACTGAACATGAACTTTTGAAAAAGAAGTACCATGAAGAGTGTGGACATTTGAAGAGGAAGTACCATGAAGAGTGTTCTGAACGGAAGCGGCTCTACAATGAAGTGATTGAGCTTAAAGGAAATATCAGGGTGTTCTGCAGATGCAGACCATTAAACCAATATGAAATTGCAAATGGGTCCACTTCCATAGTTGATTTTGACTCGTCTCAGGAAAATGAGTTACAGATTATTTGCTCTGATTCTCCAAGAAAGCAATTCAAGTTTGATCATGTATTTAGGCCTGAGGACAACCAAGGTTAATTCAAGAACTCACAATTTTTTTTTCAAGTGAGGCATTCATTTAGTGGATAGTTTAGTATTTAAGTTCTTAATCCTCTGTTTGTTAAATGTACAGAAGCTGTTTTTGTTCAAACTTCACCTATAGTGACCTCAGTGTTGGATGGATACAATGTTTGTATATTTGCCTATGGTCAAACTGGAACTGGGAAAACATTTACAATGGAAGGAACACCTGAAAATAGGGGAGTTAACTACCGGACTTTGGAGGAGTTGTTCAGGATTTCAAATGAGAGGAGCAGTATTATGAGATATGAACTGCTTGTAAGCATGTTGGAGGTTTACAATGAGAAGATAATAGACCTACTGGTAGAGAACTCCAACCAACCTGCAAAAAAGTATGTTCTCTTTAGCTTCAGTCTTTGCTGACTGGGATCTGCTATTTCAATTCCTGCAATTTGGAAATTAGATCATGAATTTATATGAGTAGTGAAATTCTGAGCAGTAGAGAGAAGAATATAAATTGATTAGTTACCTTATGAACTTGCCTTTAGGGGATCCAGTGATTTATTGCATTTTTCAATATTTAGAACTCAGAAACATTATAGATTAACATCCGCAGCTATCAGCACCAAAGTAACTACTGCCATGTTAACTGGAATTCAGAGAAAATTTATGATGTGTTGTGACACTGATTAGGAGATTAAATTCATAGAACTTACTTCTGACACAAAACAATTTATTATTCTCAACTCAACCATGCTTTGAAATTAGACTCTTCATCATCTTGTGGCCTCAGTTACATATTAAGTTGCATAAGCAGACATTTAATAGAGGTTCCACTTCTAGTAGCATTGATGTTCATCAAGTTCTACCTACAGATACTGTAGTAGCAGAGACCGAAAGTGCCCATTTTCCAAACTTAACTTGAAGCCTTTGAATGCACATTGAAGTACAACATCTTTTTTTTTTTTTCTATCCGCAGTCATATTTGATTTTGCAAGTCAATGCTTTCTACCTTTTTGCAAAGCTATATGTTCTGATACATTCACGCCCTTGTTTCAACACATTACATGATGGTTTTGTCTTTATTGCACTAAACCATAGGTTTGAGCCCCTTTCTATTTGCTTCAAGTTGAGACTTATTTGATTAATATACTTAAATGAACTATAAGGATGGATCAAATTATATAGGGTAGTAAAGTTTTCAACTTTATGTGCTCAAACATCCTTTGAGACCTCATCTAATGTCTCAACTTATGCACTCAATCAAAAAACTTGCAAGGCTAATTTGTTGGTACCACCTCTCTCTTCAAAATGTCTCAATATTGTTTCTGAACCGGTGGCCTTGCCCTTACTATTGTTATCATCGTTGATATAAACAGGAATTGGAACAGTCCTTTTATACAGTTTTTCTTTATCATTCCCCTTCTTGAAATAAATAAACTGTAGGCATCTATTGATGATTTGCATATGCTTAAAATGCTTCATGATATATAATATATCTGAGAAATGTATTAAAATTTAAAAATGTTAATTTTATATTTAGCTATCATTATTCCAATCAAGTTAGTCATCAGATTGACCTTACATTTGGAAGAGTAAATTATTTTATGTCTACGTGGATGAAGATTGGAGATAAAGCAATCAGCGGAAGGAACCCAGGAAGTCCCAGGACTTGTTGAAGCTCATGTTTATGGTACAGAAGAAGTGTGGGAACTGCTTAAGTCTGGAAGTCGAGTCAGATCTGTTGGATCTACTAACGCTAATGAACTAAGCAGCCGTTCTCACTGGTAATTGTTATTTTTTTAAAATGTTTGATATTCTTTTTCTTTTTTTATCTCCACCTTGCCTAATGGTGAATTGAAACAGATTAGAAAATGAAATTATGATATGTCATGAATATTTATTCTGTTATTGACAGAGGAAGTTAGTTTTCTGAGTTTGTAAACAGATTGAATACATAAAATTATTTGTATGAAATTATGAGCGTCTCTAGTTGTGGTAATGACCAACAAGTCTTTTCTCTGTAGCTTGTTGAGAGTGACTGTTAAGGGTGAGAACTTAATAAATGGGCAGAGGACAAAGAGCCACCTTTGGCTGGTAGACTTGGCTGGAAGTGAGCGTGTAGGGAAGATTGAAGTTGAAGGTGAAAGGCTGAAGGAATCTCAATTTATAAATAAATCCCTGTCAGCACTTGGGGATGTTATCTCTGCTCTTGCATCTAAGACATCCCACGTTCCATATAGGTATCTATCTATCTATCTATCTCTATCTTTCTTGTGTCCACCTATCTTCTGTGTGAGCTATCAACTTATCGTTTTTGTTCTTTTGTCCAAACCAGGAACTCAAAACTCACTCATATGCTGCAGAGCTCTCTAGGTGAGTTCCATTGATGTTTCTAGTAAATTGTACTTCATTGAAGTGCATATTCCAGGGGTTTGGGTCCTCTGAGTCCTGTAGTGCCACTTAATGTGCTATGCCACCGTAATGGAGGAAGTTTAATAATGAATGTGATTGTTAACTACAGGAATTACCAGGAAATTAGCTGCATTAGGTCCCAATTTGAATTTATATATCTTCAACAGAGATTCAGTTCTTCTGTATAATGAGCAACACTCGTTGGAAATGCAGGAGGTGATTGCAAGACCCTGATGTTTGTCCAGATCAGCCCAAATGCAGAAGATTTAGGAGAAACCCTTTGCTCACTTAATTTTGCAAGCCGTGTTCGAGGAATTGAGTATGCCCCTGCTCGCAAACAGGCAGACCTCACAGAGCTATTTAAGTTCAAGCAACTGGTATGTAGCAGCAAGATAAATGTTTCCAAGAATTACTTCTTTATACTTAAGACTTCTGCAATTAATGTATGAACAGGCAGAAAAGGCAAAGCATGACGAGAAGGAAACAAAGAAATTGCAGGATAGCTTGCAGTCCTTGCAACTAAGACTCGCTGCCAGAGAACACATCTGCAGGAGTCTACAAGAGAAGGTAAATGATATGACTAGTGTGTGTTCCGAAGATGCTTCTAGATTACATTTGCCTATACATTTTCAGTTTAAAGTTATCATTCTTTGGTATTAAACTTGTCATTGATTTTTAATTTCAACAAGAGAAACAAGTTGATGTAATTTTTCAACAGGTTCGAGATCTTGAGAACCAATTATCAGAGGAGAGGAAAACCAGACTAAAACAGGAGACTAGAGCTTTTGCTGTTGCTTCTGCTCAGTCTCCAGCGCTGCTGGCATCTCTAAAACAATCACAGAAGACTGTAACTGAGAAAAAGCCACCATTGGGTCCTTCAAGACTGAGGCTGCCATTGAGAAGAATTGCCAATTTTATGCCCCCACCTTCTCCTGTCCCACCCCACAAAACCAGGACTTCCACTTGTATTCTCCCAGTTTCAACAGATAACAAAGAAAATATATCAAAAACAATAATGGCAACAACCAAAACACTTTTGAAACCTAGACGAGGTTCCATTGCCATCAGACCTCCTCCAACAACAAATCAGATTATTCAGTCTAAAAGACGGGCCTCCATTGCAGCCTTCCGCCCTGAGTCAAACATGATGACTCCACTCAATAGCTCCATTGCTCGATTAAAGCGTGACCATGTGATTGGTCGACAATCATTTGTTTGGGACCCACAAAGGGTATGGCGTACATCGAGGATGCAGTCTCCATTGCCAAAGGGCATGGCATTGCCTCCATCTGTGGAGGCAACACCAATTGTCTCAAGAAGCAGCAAGTTTAAGGGAAGTCCTCCAACAGTGGTGGGTTCATGGAAGCCAAAGCATCCCACAGTTGTTGCACTACAACGGAAACACTTAGTGTGGAGTCCACTCAAGTTTAAAGGCATGAAGAATAACAGGAAGTCATTATTGCCTTCTTGATCCCTGACACAGGTATATGAATCAAGGTCTCGCAATCTGTAATATCCCTAAACACTTTTTTAACTTTCTTTATACTAGCCCCCCCTTTTTTCCAGATTTATTGCAAGTGTATGCTTCTTGCCTACTAATACCAACCATTTCTTGCTAAACCTTTGTCTCTATTTTTTTATAGTTTTCTCTATATCCAAGTGTTTATTGTCTCTCTTTAAGCCTTACAACATATGATAAGCATTTCTTTTCCTTTTCCTGTTTTTATATTTTATATTTTTATAGCTTGTTGCTGTCATTATTCACGTATTTCATTATGGGAATGTTCTTACCTAGTTAAAATTTGTGGAAGAGGAGTGATCTTTCAAAGAGAGATTAGATTAGCATGGCCCCTCACTGCCTGAGCAAGGACAACTTGCAGAACTAAATGGCTCACTCTAGCTAGTTGTGTAATGTATATAGTTGGTGGCTAAGGCCTCTTTTTCCTATCTTTGATGATGAGGTCAATGTTGCCACTTATGTGTGAAGTGGTTTTTCTTCCAACTGCAATACAGATGATTAGTTTGAATTTGAAATATATATATATATATGTGTGTGTGTGTGTGTGTAATTGCGTTGGCTAAACAATGGTGGTGGCTCCAATCTCATGTTCCCTCTATACTTAGCACCCTTCCGCAAGCGAGGAGCACCCTTTAACTAGACGGTGGATGGTGGGTTTGAAATTATTGTCTATGATCAAAAAATTGGTCGCACTAAAACTAGTAAGTTTAACCTTGAGAGCATTAACATATTATCACCTCAACTCAACATGGCCTTATTTCAATTATTTGAGAGTTGGCTATATTGTTAGGTCTAATTGTCTATGTGTTGGCTAATCCGTATCAACAAAAAAAATATCATTGAGTTGTAAAGTTCACCAAGTCATTGAGTCTAGTGTGTTAAAGCCTTGTGTTCACTTCAGCCAAGTTTGCAACAAATCAAAGGCATATCATATTCATAGTTGATTCATTCAATGATTACATGGTAAGGGTTGGTGACTTTGGACTTGATCTATTTGACACACACACATGAATCCAAACTGTTTTCGTCAATTCAAAGTATTAATATGTTTTGTGTGAGTTCATCAATGAATAATAATGGTTCATTTGGACTTGTTTTCACTTCAAATTATTTTGCAAGTAGGCTATTATACTTCATCATTCAAAACTAGAAGAATTAGGACGTTTGTGCTAGATTCGTTCGAACGAACCATAGATTAGAATGAAACATAGGTTCGTTCCCACGAATTTAACAATGCACTTTTTGTGCATGGAATTATTCATCCAATATTGATTCAAACGAAAATTCCAGTGACCCATTCATGGGATTTTGGTTCAAACGAATAAGCTCATGAATTTTCTAGTAGCTTGTAAAAAAAATTCGTTCGAGCGAATTGTAGTTCGTGCGAACGAATGTCGCGATAGGTAGTTTCCATCTATGATTCAAATAGTTGTTTTGGGGTTTTAATAACCCTAGTATACAAGGATTTGAGTACGATTTCTCAAGGGGGACTTTCAGCTGTTTCATTGTGTTTTCTATACATAATTCAAAAGGTTTTCTTCATTTATATAATGTTCACATAGATCAAATCCTTTACTAAAGAACCTTGAATCACATCTTTTATATTGCTCTTGGAGTGAAAGTTTGTGCAATCAGAGGAGTTCAAGATTGTGTGGAGTTCACAATTGTGATTAGGCCTGTCGTTCGTGGATTTCGAAGCAGAGGATTCATGTGGGAGAATGCTTGAGGATTCGAGTTTGAGGAGATTCAAATTGTCAACAAGGTTTGAGGCACTAAATCATAGTTATACGGAATCTGTAATCATCAAATCTCTCTAGTAGATTCACATTTGGGTCAGCACCCCGGGATTTTCCAAAGCAGATACGATTGATCTGTAGTGATTTCCTCGTTAACAAATTTGGTGCACAATTGTTATCTCGTTAACTATTGCTTTATTAATAATTGCTATATGCCATTGAATTTGATTGCACTTACTAGAACCTTAATCCACATATAATCAAAGTGACAACATTTATCATTCTTCGATTAACATTTGAAGAGGAAATTTTATTTTGTGAACTATACCTATTCTCCCCCCTCTAAGTCTATTCCTTGATATCTAGACAAATATAGGACCTTTCATACATGAATCATGTCTTGTAGTTACGTTCTATCCTCAAACCACATGTTACCATATCTTTTTTTTTTTTTTTTTTTTCAATATCTCTACCAAAGTTAATTTTGATCTCTCTCACCTCTTAGTATAACTCTCGATGTCAATCATATTGCTCTTGCTTGTCAGTACAGTTATTGATATTTGTTATACACGGCCAACATTGACATATATATATATATATATATATATCAATTACTAGAGCATCATAAATTTGATTGTCATACAAAGCAATCTGCAAGGGTTGGCAATGAGTTTTGATAGTAAAATGCTAGACATCCGCAATTTATATTCCCATCATATGATGACTTTGGGTCTCATAGGATATAATTTCCAAATTCGATATATCCTTGACACATTATATTAAGAATACAAAGCATTATTCATTTTGATATTAGGCAAGATGGACATTTTCAGTATGGCTGTAACAAGCTCTACTTTTATCTTCTGAATGTATAGGCTCGTTTTGTTAAAGGACTTGTTTGAGCTTGGCTCCCTAAATCTTCACATCTATTAAATAACCTTTACCAAAGACCAACAATGAATGGTGGTAATGCTTTTTTTACTTTATGTTGGGGTTGAAATACAAAAAAAGAGCCCTAATAATACACAAACACATACCAGTTTCTTTATATCATTTTTTTTTTTGTGTATTCAATCCTAATAACCCAAGCTAGCTTATATCTTATTGAGATGAGGAACTTGTTATACAAATATGAACTTTTTTTAATAGTTTAATTGGTTAATAAAACAACCATTTTCACAGGAAAAAAAAAATTCCAAGCAATTTTATCTGCTTTTTACAAAACTTTTTTTCCTTTTTTTTCCAGCCAAACTTTTAACAAACTTTAAAATTTTCTCTTTCTTTTACTTTTCATCTCTCCATCTAACCAAATGAGGCCCTAGTGAAATGAACTCGAGAAAAGAACATTAGTTTTCTTAATAGGGTTCGAAGAGACAATACCAAAATAACTGTCCTTAAACCTATCTTAGCATACTTGACAATGTTAATCAATATATCAAGAGTCAAGACTCTCTCTCTCTCTCTCTAAGAAGATTAAAAACCCAACTTTTGACATTATTGGTATAAAGTTTATGGCTAAGGTATTCTTTTAGAAAAACAAGGCTTAGGAAGTCCCTGGCTCGTTTGAAATTCTATCAAACAAAATAAGAAAAGGAAAAACAAAAAAAAAAACCTTCGGGGAAATCAAGCATAAATATAATGAAGTGATCAAGTTGCTGAAAAAAAAGTGGAACAGGATTTTTGAGGCATCATGTGCCATAACAATCTTGATTATTCTACATTGACTACAAATTTATCAATGAACACAAACTGGAAAATATATCATTCCCCCACCCTCCCACCCCACCCCACCCCACCCCCAAAAAAAAAAAAGAAAGAGAAAAATATATGTATATCCAAACTTTACTTTTAGCAATGCTTCTTTGTATGGCACTATAACATAAAATGGCTTGGCCATTAAAAGATTGTACACGACAATATTCATATGCAGAAGCATGAGAGACTGGATTGCATAGCTCCTAATTTTCATGGAAAGCTTGTAAACTGGCCACACAACATCTTATCATACCATTTCAACAAAACTACAGCTGCATGCAGGAATGCACGACTTTTTCCATTAGGTGGGCATAGATTCATGTATACGTGCAATCATTTGCCCGGAGATGCAAACCTTGACCGCTCTCTCTTCCGATTCAAAGCTTTATCCTTTGGTGATGATGTTTTACCTCCAACACCTGCTTGTCGCATCATCTCTGCAACCACAGTTTAATAATCATATGATTGAAAAGCACAGAAAAAGATCACCTGGGACGACAGTCATCCACACAATTTAATAATATAAATAACCAAATCACTAATGATAGACTTTCCTACACATTTTCTCTACAAAATCTCTATACACTCACAAAGTGTAGGGTCCAAGGTGATCATTAGGTGGGGCCCGGAGTGAGTGGACCCACACTTTGTGTGGGTAGGGAAGTGTATAATGCTCTAACTAATTTTTTTTTTCTTTTTGTTTCCAAAAGTTCAATAGCAAATATAATTACAAAAACAAGTTTGTTAAGAAGATGGAAATTATATGGGTATGTTAATGCTATGAAAAGTGAGAAGCCCAAAAAACCAAATTATAGAATTAGCTTAAAGGAATTGAATTGCTCCCAATGCAATGCATGGCTGTTAACGAACTGAAACAGCATAAGAGGTTTGTCATTCTCAACCCAAGTAGTTGCAAACAGGCATATTGATTGACTGGTAGAGTTCATGGTGATTGAATTATCAAAACAACCCTTGTTACCCATCCATTTTCTGTGGGAAGCAATGGTTCAATGAAAGGATAAGTATCAACTAAGGTCAGCGAGATGGAGATTCAAACTTTCAGTTCCATTACAGCTAAAGTTGCAAGCTCAATCACAACTAGCTCTAAAGAAAAATATAAATGAACATAAAGCAAGAAGCAGCTTCAGGCAGAAGCATCCTAGAAGCAAACCAAGGCCAAATGAGTCCCCTAGTCAGATCATTTTTTTTTGGGCAATTCAGTCAGATCAATTTTGCAGTAGCCTTGAATACATTCTAATCCACTTTCTTTTAGAACCATTATCATGAAGCATTATTAGGACACCAGTATTTTATATTAGGTTGGGTGAGAACAATTCAGGTGGTCCTAAGGACAATTCGGGCCAAGCTGCCAAGGTGTTGACTTTTAGAAGCATTGCCTTAGTAGCACCTTGCTAAAGGCAGCTCAAAACACTTCTGTCTCATAAAATGTATTCCTCAGTTCTAAGAGAACAATCAGTTGCTGCTCAATCTTAACACATTTGGACCCTAATTTTGAGAGATTTTGGTTATCTAAATGTAGAATTTCAAGTACCCACCCTGAACGAATCTGGGTCCAAAATGGTAGAGCAAAGAGTCGCCAGTCCACAAAAGACAAGCAAGCATACATCACAGCTTTATAGTTTGCATTCATAATCATACAAGAGTACAAAATATCTACCTCGCTTTCTCTCAAGCTCTTGGTCAAGCTCCTCTTTCCATTTCCTTTGTCTCTCGGAGAAGCTCATACTGTGAGTGGCAGACTATTCTTCTTCAGATCACTCAACAACTACAAGGGAATCAATAAAGGGACAAGCTACAGAAAGAATACCCTCATGGACTAACCTTGGGCTACTTGGTTCCTGCTGAGCATCAACTGCAAGCTCCTTCCAATCATTACGCTGTGGTGATGGAGAATCCCGCAAACTTTGGTTACCTGCACTGCCAACATTTGATGTATGCCTGCTGCTACTTCCAGGGCTTCTAGTACCTACAGCATCAATTGCTGCACAGGGGGTTCCAATTCCACCGCGATTGGGTGATCTGCTTTTAGGAGGTAATTTCAAATAGCTTGGAGCACTGTCAACGCATATGGTCTCAACAAAATTCGAGGAACAAGCTGCATTTAAACTGTTGTAGAACTCTTCATACAAAGGTGTTTGCAGTTTCTTAAGTTCTAAAGCCTGAGGTAATGATGAGGAAGTGTTAAATATCACAACAGTCAAAATGCAATCCCAAAATGGTAGCCATATTTTTATGATGGCTAATTATCAACTCTACTTTAAAGGGAAAAGATACCTTCTCATCTAGAAAGGCTCTAATTCTAGACTCAGTAACTTCATCATCATCCTCAGATAGTGATCGCCCACAATGAAATGAGAAATCATTTTCACTCGTACCAGCTGTTCTGGAGCTACCAGCAGTTTTATTAACTGGCTGATCATTGTCTATGCTTATTCCCCTTTGTTCTGGTTCCTCAATTCCATCATAATTGCACCCCCGATCATCAGCAGGCTCACACATAGGGTTGAAACTCTAATTTAAACAAAAATATAAATGAATTATTAGTATTAGTTCCTCAATTACTATAAGCTTAATAACTACAACCCAAGAGAAAGACATGAAAGCAGTTTCATACCTTATTGAAGTCATCGGGCATCAAAACAGAGCTCAACTTTACTTCACCCGCCATAAAATAGTCCTTGTCATCAATTTGACACACGTCATCATCACCATTTAATCCCCAAATGTGCTTACCTTCTGACAATTTCTCGCAATTTTCAGCTGAGCAGTTCAAACTACCCAAATTGCGAACATCCATTGAGCCAAGTCTGGTTGTTATGTAATTAGCAAAAGGATTAGTGCTACACATCATGACACTTTGCAATCATGGCAGTACACGATGGACAGTCTTATAAGTTCAGAAGACACCAAATTGTATTACTTACGGGCATTCCAAGTTTGTCCCATATGTCGGTGAAGGGATCTTAGAATTTTCCTGATGATAGAAAATTAACTTTACTGAAAAATTGTTTAAAAGAAGCTGTTCATAATTGCATATAATGAAATCCATTTCGACCAGACTAACCACGGGTGAAGTATGAAAAACAGGACACTCCACGGATTTCCCCATAACAAAAGGATGCTGCAGGTGATTTGCAAAGCAGAAAAGTTAAACCATAGAAAACCTAATTATTGAATGGTCAAGTTTGCCATCACCAGAAAGATACTTCATCTCATGATTACAGTAAAAACTATGAAAATTATTGCAGCCTACTGATCAAATCAGAATCACCTTTAGCAATTCGTTTGCAGGTGGCCTCAGCTCCGGTTCTCTGCCATTAAAAAACTACATATTGAAATAGAAGAGTACCAAAGAAGGAAGAAGAGCTAAATGTACTAAATAGAAAAATATTAAATCAAATCAATGAACGAGAGGTTGAATTTTATGAACAAGAAAGTCTTGGCCTGTAACAGTCTTTTCTAGGCAATCATAATTGAATCGCAAAGACCAGAAACTCCAATAAAAAAAAAAAAACCTGTAATGGGGGCACTCTTTATCATATCTGGAGGTTAAGCATCAAACTCACTCCATGGAAAGAAATTTCACTCATAGAAGACAAATTTTTAATGTGATTTGTTTTAAAAAAATATACAAGGGGTAAATATGCATACTTTTGTAGACATTTCAGCAGAAAATCTTTTGCCTCAACAGAGAGTTGTTCTGGGATTGGTGGATGAGACTTTGTCGTCCCAATATGAAAGAGAGCAGCAACCTAAAAGGAATTTGTTGTTAATGCAATGTCTAACTAAACAGCTTCTAAAGTTAACAAAATTAGATTTAAATTAAATAAACCTTAGTTGGCAGAATGGAAACAAACCAGTAATTAAACAAGACTCATTCAAATGTCTACCTCTTGGTACTGTTGGCTCCAGGGAGGCTTGCCAGTGGCCATCTCAATTACAGTACATCCAACACTCCATATATCAGCCGAGCTAGGAGATTAATTTAATAAATAATCAATAAATTTAAGTTCACTAAAAGGTAAGTAAAGAAAAATATATCAAAAGCACAAATCTTCACTATCTGCGGAGGACCATCACAAATACAGAAGCAAAGAGTGTATCCAAGCACAATGTCAGGAGAACATGGTTATTATATCACTGTATTAACAAGATTCCCTTAAAGGATGTCATCAATAACTTGCATTTTCCTTGGCAGGGAACCCCAGGAAAATTCTTTAAGAAAAAGGAAGAAGGATTGATATTCTGGCAAGTAGAATAAAAAGCACATGGCATTGTCGAGAAAGAGCTGTGAGGAAAAAAAATATAAAGCTCAACAAATGCAAAAAAGTTATTGAATTATAGAATGTTAAAACACACCACTTTTTATAAGTAAAGAAAAAAAAAGGAAATATATATACAGGGGAATGGGTCACTGATTACTTACAGACTCTCTGTTAATTCCTTCAAAGAAAAAAATAAAAACAAAAAGGTGCCTCACTGATTAAACAATTTACCGACTTAGGTATTTAAAAAATGCAAAAGAAAATTAAAAGGAATTTACATTCACAAGAGATTGTCACTGACAATTTCCAGGCTCTTTGTTAATTTAATTTTTAGAAAAAAGAAAGAAAAATACAGGAGGATTAACTTCGATTTTCGCAAAAATACGTTAAAATACTCCATAAAAGGAACGTTGGCATCATGGGATCATGCCTTATAGCTTTTAGCAGACCTCATGTACAAAAAGAATAGGTTGACTTGGCACCAATTGTTGGTAACTACTTGCTGGGCTGCAACAAAGTTACCATGCTCTCAGGCAACTTCAAACAAGAACTTAACTGACCTTGATCATTTCACAATTCTCACAATCCAAAGATGAACCTAAGGATATATTGAACTGAACAAAGTCCACCAATGTTAGAGCTAAATAAGAAAATCAACCTTCGCTCTGTTGTCATATATTCTTACTAGATCAGATTAGGCAAATATCAAATTAGGGATTCAATTATGCAAGACCAAGGATTAAAATATCGTTTCGATGTATAGTTTCGATCTATCCGAAAATGGAAACGTTTCGGAAATGTTTCGGAAACATAATGGAAACGGAGAAAAAATTAGAAACATATGGAAGCATAACTGAAAATTTATTTATTTATACAAATAAGCCTATTTATTGAATATTTGTGCATGTTTAAGGCATATACATCATATTCATAATAAATGACATAATAGATAAACTATGCAATATCCACGAATTAGATAATTTGATACAAGTTACATATAAAATAAAAAGTAAAACAAATAGCGATTTAAACCTATTATAATTAGTAACTTAGTATTAAAATGGTTGTTTATCTACATTTTATTTCTCCTACTACTTTTATATTATTTTAAGGAAAATAATAGAAATATCTTCTTGTAATTTTGAGTCTTAATCCTTAAAAAATAAATAAATATTATTTTTTACTAACTTCTAGAATTATTGTTGATACAAAAAAAATGTTTCCTCTGATTCGGTATATTTCATAAGAACTTGGGGTCCGTATCATGGTAAAGGTAAGATAACGCTGTGATTCTTGCTCAAAAAACAGACACAGAGAAACAATTTTGTTTCCATGGAAACATGTGAATTTCGATATTTTACTAGTGTTTCGTTTCGGTTCCTTGAGAAACAGAAATGTTTCGGCCGTTTCGATGGAAAAGAAACAAATGATCCTTGTGCAAGACAGTAGCCAGAAAGTTGGGGTAAAATTTCAGGGATTTGATTCAACAAATACAGTGGCAACTCCAATTAGAGGTAGCACATCCCAAGGAATGGTAAAAGGGATAGATCTGGAATCTGAACAAAGGTGTAAAGAGGCTAATGACCATGGTAACAGAAACACATTGAAATAATAGTATCACACTATCATGCATGTCATCACATAAACATGTAAAGAATTTTGAACGTCCTTACAAGCTATGACCAGTTTGGAGAATGACTTCAGGAGCCATCCAATATGGTGTCCCCTTCATAGACTTGGCACCTGTAACAGTAGCCTATGGTAACAAATCTCAATTAGTAAGGATAATCAGAACATAAGTCATCTTACAAGCTAATCAAATGTACAATAAATGGAAACTGAAAGACAATATCACATACATACCAGCTCAACTACCTGTTTGGATGCACCAAAATCTGCAAGTTTGATGCATCCTTTATTGTCAACAAGGATGTTTGCCCCCTAGATGTGCAAGAGAAATACGGGTTACTTATTCATGAGAAAAACAATTAAAAAAGAAAAAAAGAAAGGAGTGGGTGGAAGTACTTTAATATCCCTGTGCATAATTCCATTCTTGTGAAGATAATCCAGTCCCAGTAACAATTGCTTTGTGTATGTTCTAATGACCTGCATAACAAATTAATACATTAAATAAGATTAGCATTAAAAGCACCAAAATTTCACACTTTGGTGATTGACAATGACTTACAGCCTCTGGGAAAGATCCAAATTTCCCCAAAAGTGATGAGATTGAACCTCCTGGAACGAACTCCAATAAAATATTCAAGGTCTCCTCTTCCCTAACCGTACCCAAATATCTCTGAGGAACCACCACAAGGCACAAGAGTCAGTAAATTTATATATAATATGAGCGCACTGAAAAGCATGAAAAATCCTACTTACAACTATATTCGGGTGTGAAAGATTTTTAAGGAGCTTCACTTCTTCCTCAAGCTCCCTTATGTGAGCCTACTTCAAGCAAATAGAAAGTCACGTAAACACAGTCAAATTAGGTCAATGGTCCTATAAATTGCATATAAATAAAAGTCTAAACCCTTCCTCAATTAAAAATAAAAAATTAAACTACAATACATAAATTCTACAATGCTCTTTTAATTGTGAAGAGAAGGCATAAATAGAAAAGAAATTTATGTTTATGTTATTCACTGATAAATACCCGGGAAAACAGAGACCTGAACTCAAATAAACCTAATAAATGTATCTGCACTAGTCGAGGTACGATTTTCATTTTTGTTTCCCGAAAATTGAAAACAATTCAAATGATAAGACTGGTAAATTCATCCTGTTCTCTTTTTCCTCAATTTTCTCAGCAACCGATCGAACAACAACACATGATGAATTGAAAAGAATCAACCACATTACAGTAGTCAAATGTGAAAAAAAAAAACAAGAGAATCACAAACTTCACATAGACCACTGAAGAAGCAGAATTTAACCTGTGTTTTCTCCTTTGAAGCACTGTTCGCTGCAATCAAAACCTGAATTAACAAAAAATAAGAAATGATTCAACATCTAACTCCAACAACAATTATAATATATATAAAAAAAATAATTAGCAGTGACAAACTCAATTTGAAACCCAAAACCAAAATTAATAGCGAAAAACTCAGTACAAAAAATGGACCTGTTTGACAGCGAGAAGCTCTCCGGAATCGAGATTCATGCCCATATAGACTCGTCCAAATGCACCACAACCAATCAATTCGCCTTTACGCCATCGGATTTGCTGCGCATTGTCTTCGGCCATCTGCGGCAATGACAGTGGCGAGGCTTTGGAGAAGACTTTAGATTTGCGAATGCACGAATGGATCTGGTCAACTAGGTTTCCGACTGTGCCTTCGTCACCACCACCGTCAAGTGTACGGAAGACCAATGATCGACGAACTGATCCAAATATATCTTGCATTGGGTTGTTCGTGTTGAATGAGAGATAATTTTAGGTTTATGGGCCAGCTTACATGCACCAGACTAAGTATTACTCGTGTAATAGCAAACTCACCATTTAAATTCTAACTACTAATAATTTTTAATTGTAATATTTAAAACTAGAAACGATAATGTTTTCAAACGAACCACAACTTTAGTTGAATTGAGTTTATTTAAAAAAAAAAATTCACATAAGAGTGTCACAAGTCTTTGACTAAGATTAATCTTATTCAAGGGTGCACGAAACGACTCCACATCAAGGGAACATAAGATTCGAACGAATAACTTCCGAATATACAGCATGCCTCTCATCATATGCCTCCTATCCACTTACATTACACCCCTGGAGGTTTAGATTTATTTCAATGTATGACAATTTTTATAAAATATCAAAGGATTAGACAAAAAAGAGTAGGGTGATGTTTTTTTAACAGTATAAGCTTATATAGTTCGTATTTTTTAAAAAGTTTTAATTAAGTTTTCTCAAGAGTTCTAATTAAAATGATAAAATTTATGGCCAAACATATTAAAATAATAACATGTGATTATTTTCCAATCAATTTTTAACTTTCATTGGGTTTGTTTGGTTGCTGGACAAAATTAGTCACACTAAATAATACTGAGATAAAATAATGAAGAAAATGAAGAATTGGACTAAATAGTGTAGTAGTTAAATTTTATACCATATTTGGAATGAGTGGGACTGGATTAATTAGTGACTATCATGTGTTTGAAAAGTCAAGATTAAAGTTGGATTAATCATGAAATTACTAAAATACCCTTACATATGTAAATACTAAGATTGCGCTTGTATAGTAATTCAGATATAATTTTTAAAAAAAAAAATTTTAAAAATTTTGTAATTAATTTTTTAAAATTATGAAAATACATTTAGATATGATAATATAAATTTTAATAAATTAAAATAAATAACTTGCCATACACGTATCTAGATGTTCGTCTTACCCCCGGGACCCTCCCACCCCAAACTCCTTGACGCAGTCATCAACATGCTAATACACACAAGATAATATAATACTACATCTCTGCCATTGGCTACCTTCAACTAATAACATGCTTTAACATTATTGGAAAAAAAGACATAAAAATTAATTTAAAAAGTATAATACATTTGCTTGAAGAAATTGAAATTTGTACTACCAGCTTTAAGAAGTTGGAAATACATATGTTACAATATTCATCTTTCATTACTACCTTTATATCTTGCATTATACCTGCTTCAACATTCATGCCATACCTCACATATAGAGGTAATTTTTGCAATCTGCTTTGTGTTTGCAAAAGATACCCCAGAAAACAAGCTTTACCATTAACCAAGCTTTTAGAATAGTTTTGTGTTTCAACTTTCCCAAATGCACAAAAGTGCCTTTGGAGAAAGGAAGAGAAAAAAAAGCATCTCAAAGATGGACCATCTCCAAAGGATCATTCATACCTCATATATAAATTTGATACCTTCATTTGTTACATTTTAGATATAGCACTCTAATAGAAGTGCCAAACTTTATTATTTTTTATTTTATTTTTACATTTTATATTAAGTGTGTCCCACAACTTTTCGATATAAAAAAAAAAAAAGAAAGTGGAGTAGAGAGCAGGCAGGTCCCACAACAATTTTTTTATTTAATTATAAATATTTGCTACTTCCTCGTTATTCACCCATCAAATTTGATGTGTTTGAAAAATTTGTTACCTTCAATCGTCGTATCCATTGGAGTTGCATGCACGTGTCCTACGTGACACGTCAAAATAGATTTGCTACCATATTTGCTTATTCGGTTAGAGATGGTTTAAGGTTTTTTTTTTTAAGAATACTCTTTTGCATGTTTGGGAAAATAACCCCAAACATCCACTTAAACTCGTATTGCTGTCGTTTTTTAAGTTAGCCCCTTCATGTACAATTCTATGTATTTTTTTATGTAAAAATTAGCCTAAAGCCCATTCAAAGCCTCAAAATCCAATATCAACTTGATAACATTCAAATTCTATTTGAAAGATCAACACATGAAGTAGGACTTGGAACTATCACCACCCATTATGACTTTGCTTTTGTTATTCCTTTTTTTTTTTCTTTCTTTTTAATAATAGGTTGATCACGGGTCTTTTGAGCACGTGGTTGTCAAAGTAAATTTTGAATTTGTAACCTCATACTCAAAAATTGCATATCATGAGAAATGAGGCATGTCTTTGGTGTGGCTCGAATTGAAAGACCTTTTGAGAATATAATTCTTTTTCCTTAAGGTCTTGCCAACTTAGCACCCTTGGCGGGTTCACTTTTGTTGTTCTATTACATTTTAAAGAAAGCAAATATTTTTTTCTCTCTAGAAATTACTTTGTCTCTTGGATTTGTCATTTTACTCTTAAAAGTGTTCGCTTATCTTTGAATCAAAAACTAAAAAAACCTTTTATGAATAGTGGTTAGAAGAGAGAAAATCATACCAAAGCACTAATTATACGCTAGACGGCGGAGGATTGTCGAGGTGATGTGCAGTGGTGGAGCTAGATCATTAACATAAATGGGGCAAAAAAATAAAAATTGAAATCTAAAGGGATCTTTTATAAAAATAAAAATAAAAAGTTTTGAGGGACAATTTATAATTTCTAAAAGAAATTCTATAAAAATTAAAAATAAATTATTAAATATTTAAAATTTGGGTGGGGCCATGACCACCCCTAGCCCCCTTATATCCGCCAAGAAAGTAGAGGTGATCTAAAAAAGAGGGAGACAAGGATCAAAATTTCGTTTCTTTTCCATCGAAACGGCCGAAACGTTTCCGTTTCTCAGGAAACCGAAACGAAACACTAGTGAAATATCGAAATTCACATGTTTCCATGGAAACAAAATTGTTTCCGTGGAAACATACCGAAACTAGTGGAAACATACCGAATCAGAGGAAATATTTCTTTTGTATCAACAATAGTTCTAGAAGTTAGTAAAAAATAATATCCATTTATTTTTTAAGAATTAAGACTCAAAATTACAATAAGATATTTCTATTATTTTTTCTAAAATAATAGAAAAGTAGTAGAGGAAATAAAGTGTAGAGAAACAATTACTTTAATACTAAGTTACTAATTATAATAGGTTTAAATCGCTTTTTGTTTTACTTTTTATTTTATATGTAACTTGTGTCAAATTATCTAATTCATGGATATTACAAAGTATATATCTATTATGTCATTTATCATGAATTAGTGTCATTTATCATGAGTATGATGTATATGCTTTAAACTTGCACAAATATTCAATAAATAGGTTTATTTGTATAAATAAATAAATTTTAAGTTATGTTTCTACATGTTTCCAATTTTTTCTCCGTTTCCATTATGTTTCCGAAGCGTTTTCGAAATGTTTCCGTTTCGGGACAGACCGAAACTATACATCGAAACGATATTTTGATCCTTGGAGGGAGATAGGGAGGATAAAATATAGGACAAAGGTATTAGAATGGTGTGAGAATCTTGAAGCAAGTTGTGGAAGGACTATGGGGTGAGATTAAACATCAAGTATATAAGATGAGGATGGAAAATGTACCAAATTCCATTTGTAAAATGAAATTTTGGAAAAGCTAACAAATACTTGCCTTTTCATATAATTTTGGCTTTTTACATACTTCACCCTTATGCCTACCACTTGCACACTACCCAATATATGCAATAGAAATGAAACAGTAAAAGAAAAAACTCATAGCACACAATCACTTTTATACAATTTTTTATCAAACATCCAAATAATAAACTGATTATACCATGATTAATTCTTCGTAATCCATTTTCCAATAAACATTTCTCTCTAAAATATGAATCTCCCACAAACAGGCCCCAAGTAGGAGTGAGGTAAATTTGAAATTTTGATGCCCTTGAGAAGTCTTTCAATGAATGTGGAAATGTTAGAAAGAGAGTTCCTTAGGATATATATATATATATATATATATATATATAAAGAGAGAGAGAGAGAGAGAGAGAGAGAGAGAGAGAGAGTACCAACTAACAATAATTAAATGAATTGAGGTATACAAATTTGAAGAAATGATTTGGCATTCTTGCAAAGATTATTTTCTTAACTATATTGATAGCTATTTGCGTTTGATACTCATAAAAAGGTAAAAATGTCCCTCCCTCCCTCCCTCCCTTGGAGAAGGTTTCCCATGGCTTAAAACCAAGCTGTATGATTTGATTTTTACTAAACTCAGGGTCTCATTTGAACAAAAGAGCATAGGGTGGATTCAACTTGTAATTGCTTTTAATATATACTCTCTTTAATAAGGGCAGTTTCAGTACACGAGATTCACGTCACTGCGAGATTTAGGAAGAATTGAATGTATATAGTATTAACCTCACGAATAAAGAGTTTATTTTGCTACTTGAATTGTGACCTTCAGGTGTTGATGGATCTCCATTTTCCAATCTCCACGCATTTTCTTTTGCTATAAAATAGAAATATTTTTTTAGAAATTTCCACCAAGAGACAGGATTTTTTCAATGATGTTGGAGGCAACATGCAGCATTAAAATTGTACAATAATTCAACTCAACAACTTTGATCTGGCAACAATTAATCCTAAGCTTTAATAATGGGGACTGGTTTGTGTTATATCTAAGCAACATGTGTATTTTGGCAAAAGAGCATTTGAGATGGATGAACAGTCTCCAATTAGGTCGAGGAATCAATATTGTTATGACATAACACGAAACGTGAAAAGAACTGAGTACGTCAAATTCTTTGAATTAATCAACCATGAGGATTACTCACCCAAACAAGAGAACATACCTCTAAAATTTGAAACTGTATATTAGAAGACCTATTACATCATATTTATAGGCCTAGAAAACTACTACTTTGAATAGAAAATTACTAATTCCTATACCAGTTCTAATAAGACTGATAATAGATATTTTATCTAAAATAAAATTTTGAGATAAGCTCAAATTTAAAAACTAAAGAATCATACAATAATTCTGAAACAAAATACATGTTTTTTGTAAGTACCATATTTGTCCTCCATCGTAGTATCACAACGTTAGGTACAATATCTGATTTTGAATGAACCAAAAAATACCATTAGAGCAAAGTTTGGAGAAAATTAGAAGTTAGGGGGGCAAAGTTTGTTACATTTTCATCCCCACAACTTGGATTAGAGAATCATCATGTGGGCCATGATGAAGAGATTTTGCCAAATGAGCATATCGAATTTGTCACTACAAAATGCACAAAGAAATTTGATTATATGCTCAACCCATCACAGTCTTATTCTAACTATTTGGAATCGGTTATATGAATTTTGTCTCACTATTCTGCTCTATTTAAAGTTATTCCCTCGGTTAAACTACAAGTCCATGTTCACAAGGGATTTAACAAAGTTTTACGGTAGTTATCAGCTACCTAATACAACCTTCTTCTTTTTTTTTTTTTTTCCACACTTGGAACACTGAGCATGACATATGTGCAGTTAAAAACACTTTATTATCAAGTCAACAAAATCTTATTCTAACTATTTGGAGTGGTTATATGAATTTTGTCCCACTATTCTACTCTATTTAAAGTCATTCTCTCGATTGAACTACAAGTTCATGTTCACAAGAAATCTCACAAAGACTTACGGTAGTTATCTGCTACCTAATGCAACATTTCTCTTTTCTGGCTTTGGAATCAGTTATATAATGATATGACACTGAGTACAACACTGTGTTAAAAACACTTTATTATTAAGTGAATTGGAAGAAAGGCATATATTTTTAACTGGAAAAAAAGAAAAAAAAAAAAAAAAGGAAAAGGAGGGCATATACTCATAATATGAGGTGCCTTGTAGTGGAAGTAAATAAACCAGTGAAAATGTTAAAAGAGCAATTGCAGGCATCAGAAAATTGAGTCTTTAAAATTATTGGAAGAAAGTTCTTCCATATGCTGTCTACAATTTCTAGTGCAGGTGAAAATGTCATATTCAGTGGCACATGACGAGAGTATGAACTTTCTTGCTCTTTCTTCTGTTCTTATGCTATACAAAGGAAGTTTAGAAGCAAACACTATGAATAGGGCTTTCTTCTGGTAAGATAAATCTCTCTTTCCAAAGCAGTTGGATCAAAATATGGAGCCCATTACATGGTACATTGCACACGTTCTTGGTTTTCGTCATTGTGGGATTTGAAAAGAGTTAGATATATACAGTCTTATCTCATGCAAGCGGAGAAACTATTTCCGTAACTCAAACTTGTAATTTAATTTCCAGGTTACAACAGAAAAACCCTACCGTTGCGTCGAGCTCACCCTTGGTACATTTTCATCATGTAAAAAAAATAAACACACACACACACAGTGATCCTGAAGGTACACCTGATTCTTCTTTCTCCCCTCTGAACAATCATCATCTCAAAGAGAAAGGCACCTCCATCATTCTCTCTTATCTTCTCAGGGTATCTTAGTTGTGATTGTTGCTAATAATGTAAGAACTAAGCATAAGTATCTGTGATTCGATATTTCTTTGAATATATTCTGGTGTGGGCTATGTTTCTTTCATTTGTTATGTCTGTTTCTTTCGCATATGGGTTCTAATTTTTGTCAATAATAGGTTAACTCTTCTTTCTTTCTTTTTTCCTTAATTTGTTTTGTTCTAAATTTGATTTTTGTATATGGGTTCTGATTCTAACTCCTCACATTGTTTTTTTTTCCCTTTCCCCAGCGGAACGTGACTCCTCAAAATGTTCACCAGCCTCAATAGCTAAACTTTACCATGGACCATATATGTGTTTTTTTTTTGGGTTTAAATTACATAAATCTCTCCGACGTTCTACCTCTAACATCATCTAAAACTATTGAGCATAATTCGCTAGGAAATCCATCATACCATATTATTTTTCTCTTCCAAGAATAAGCTTTATTTGTCAACCAATCAGTTGCAATATTAGCTTCACGATAGGTACGTCTAATAGAAACCTCCAATCCTTTATGTTTAATTCGATTAATACAATCTTTCAAAATACTATGAATCTTCCAACAACATTTCTATCTTCCCAACAAAGAGTTGATAATAACCCTTCAATATCAAAACATTTACCATCCTGGTTGTCTATCCTTAATAACCCTTCTCGAAGTGCCAAAGCTTTCAATTGAGGAACTGTATAATCTCAATTAAACCAACTTGATAAAGCCCAACAAATATGACCTCCATCATCCCTAACAATGACTCCCCCACCACCTGAATTACAATGCCTCTTCCTAGAACCATCAAAATTTAATTTTTTCTTTCCAATAGGCGGAATCCATCTTATAAATTTCACTACTTTATCATTGCAAAAATTAGTTCCTTTATGGTTAACCCAACTATCAAGTTTAACATAATCCATAAACATAGTAGTAGCTTTCTCAATGATTTTATAGAGATCGACTTTATCTTATCGGAAAATTTTATTGTTTCGGCGGCACCATAACTACCAAAGAATATTAACTACTTTTTCTCCAATTCCACACTTGAACTTATCCTAATTATTTTTACATCATTGCAAAGCATGCTTATACATAAATTTGGGGGAAATGAACTCTATATTCATGGCGGCTAAGGTAACGGATTCTCCCAGGGCTGCCACGAACACAAGCGTGTCTACAACTAAGAAATTCCTTAACTATCCTCTATTTTGGACACTTGCAATCGTAGAGCACCCATGTGGGGCTTAGTGATTAGCATGTGACCAACTACTATAAATACTCCCCTTAACTATCACCCAAAAAAAAAAAAAAAGGTACCTCTAGAGAGTGGACTTTGGGAGCCTTGTACCACTCTAATTCTTTGTACCTAGAATCTCATGGAATATTCCAAAGTATTGTCCCGCTCTCTCACGGTAATTCTAAATTGTCGCTGCCTTCTCCCAGCCTCTTCACCTAGAGTATCCACTTGACATTTGACGTGAAAGTTGCATTTATCACACAACTCACATCTCTTACCCCCAACACCTCCATGACATACAATTTCTAATATAACAGAGGATTTTACCAATGATGTTGGAGTTAACATGCCGCATTAAAATTGTAAAAAAGTTGGAATCAATGACTTTGGTCAAGCAATAAATTGTGCACTCACCAAGAGCTTGCAGCTTAGTTTCCTATTGTGAACTTTAAGCTTTACTAAGGGGGGTGAGTTTGTGTTGTTTCAAAATGCATTTTGACTAGGACATTTAATATGGTCGCACAGTTTCCATCAGTCACACAGGTCAAACCTTCATGCGGGAATGGTGGCGTGTGACTTGCATGCACTAATTATGTCACGGAGGTCCGACCTTCGCAATTGACACTAGAACTCCTCTTTAATATGGTGTCTCCAATTGGGTATACAAATAAATTGGACAAATTGAGGAGAAAATTGAAAGGTTTCCATGGGATGCCAATGGAGGCAAACTAGTTTGATTGTGATGTTTCATTCTTAACAATATTGATCAGATGTGTGGCATGACAAAGAGATTCTCCAGATTGAACTTACTTTTTCTCTCTATAAATGCACAAAGAAACTTGATTATCTGATTCCACATTTTAAGTGGATTGGAAGGAAGGCATGTACTTTTGACTTAAAGAAAAAGAAGGGGCATATACCCATAATATGTGGTTCCTTGAACAACATGATCATGGAATTTATCATGTCAGCCTCATTCTTTTCACACCAATTGCTCTACTGTTGTCTTGAAAGTAAGAGCCAATGTGTAGGTTTCAAGTAGGATGACATTACGATTAAAAAAGAATCAAGTACCCAAACTCTTGAATTCTGTTCTTTTGCATGTGGGTTCTGATTTTTTTTACATTTGGGTAGCTTTTTCTATTTTTCTTAATTTGTTCAGCTCTAGACTTTGGTGTCTGTCCCTCACTTTTTTTATTTTTTATTATGTATTATTGTATTATATCTTAAGCTTCATTTCCATTGATGGGTTATACTCTTAATAAGTTCAACACTTTCTTCTGTTTTCACTTGAGTCCATACTAGTTTTTATTCATCTGAATTTCTGATCTACAAGTTTAGGCTGTATATATTTTCAAATGAACTTAGAATTACCAGAAAGGGGAGAAACTTAGAATCTTTCTAAGTTTTTATAAGTAACAAAATTGAATTTGTTGTGTGTGTGTGTAACTACTATATCAGATTGGCATTTCTCTGAAACAAGTTAATTCTCCTTTATAGTAAGGTTAAATGTGCACTATATGGGCTATATTGGTCTTTCACTCTTTGGTCACCAATTGTTATTAACATTAAACTTCTTTCTTCTTTCTCCCTTCGAATTGTCTCAAAATTTTATTACCAAGACAAGGTTGTTTTGATGTTATATAGCAAAATAGAATTATTTTATGAAAGCGTCTTTTAAAACCACACTTTTACAATAAGAAAGTTATTTCAAGTAACGTTTTTATATGAAAGCATCACTTAAAGAGACACTTTCATAGAATAACCCAACTTCGATAAATAAAATTTTAAATTTTTTTAACCCTACTCCTACAATTAACTCTTTCTTTCTGAGCCCTTCCTATATATTCCATAAAAAAGTATCCCTTCTTTTTTTTCCTTTGGGTAAACAAAGTATTCCTTCTCTGCTTTAAGTCTGATAGAAACTTATGCACTGTTACACAAAATAATTGCTCTACAAAATGGGAATAGAATCTTTCTTTCCTAAGATAAGTAACACTTTTGATCAGAATAACATTATTAATATTGATCTTGTTTTTCCACCATCTCTTCAAAGATGATGCAGTTGATATTTGGTTTCCCACACTGAAACTATAGTGCCTGTTGCAGCTCTAATCAGATATGGGAACACAAGCACTCAACGGCAAGACCTCAGTATCAGAGACTTATTCAAATTTGGGATTGGTTGAAGAAGGCAGAGGAGTTTCAGGACCTCCCCAGGTTTTATCACTTATTTCTTCTGTTATTGAAAGAACCATTCAAAAGAATGAAAAACTTTTGAAGGCATCAGCAGAAAGAGAAGTCATCACTATCTTTCATGGTTCAAGAGCACCTGCCTTGAGCATTCAGCGCTACATTGAGCGCATATTCAAGTACTCAGGCTGCAGCACTTCCTCCTTTGTCGTTGCATACATATATATCAACAAACTCCTACAATGGATGAATGTTTATCTGACTTCCCTCAATATTCACCGGCTTCTAATTACCAGTGTTATGTTGGCTGCAAAGTTTCTTGACGATGAGTGAGTACTAATATCACAGTCCCAAATTTGTTTTGGTTTTTCTACTCTCTCTATATTATTTCGTTGCAAAACCATAGAGCATATATGCAACTTTTCAGTTTGTCAACTCTTGATTAAACTACCCAAGTCAAATTCTTGAGAAAATTATAGTCATATAGTAATCTATGACTTTCCCTCTTTTTTTTTTTTAATTTAGTTTTCTATGGTTTCAATTAATGTTCTTTTTGCTAATGCTTCTTATATTCAACTCACTTCTATATTGTGTACATATTTTCTTTTTCTTATCCATATGACAAATATATTTTTCTTCAATTGCTTCATAACTTCATGATTTTGAATCAGTTTATCAAGACTGATGCAATCAATCTTGGGTATTTCTTAAAAAAGATCATAATTTAGTGCATAATATGTTATAAAGCAATATGAGCCCATCCAAGTTGAATGAATCTCTTCTTCTTCTGTTTTTTCACTTGGGATTTAGAAATGAGATCGTGTTGATAGCCATTTAGCTGACTTTATTTTTTCTGCCATGCTCAAAAGTCAAAATAAGCATGCTTGCAAACCATTAGCAGAGGATCCATTTTCTATTCTATTTTCTAGATCAAGAAGATGTCTCCTTATAATATTACCAAGTGTAGTCTTCAAATGTGATGTAAAACACAATGGTCCTACATAAATTTCGTAGTGAAAATAGGAATATGAAAGTTCCCTAGAACAGTAAACCAAAGTTCGAACAATAGGAAACATCAGTCTGATAAAGGCAGAATAATTATATGTGGCAGAATAAACTTACAATGAAATTCACTTGTCAAATATATATATATATATATATATATTCATTTTAATCCCACAGTCATATCTATCAATAAGATATATACACCCTAAAAAGAAAATAATCGTCTATGCAAACCCGCGATTGTGGGTTCAATCTAAGCTTGTTAACTCCAAAAAGATGATCATCTGACTTTTCTTTGGAGAATTTGAGGGTTCTCATCCCAAGTGGTGTTAATTGCTTAATTAATTTTGAAATACAACATGCATCCTAATTTGCCGTTATTGGTGGAAATGTTGAATCTTTGCTGTCCCAGTTGTGGAGAAGAGGTTGGAGAAGCTTCAACGTGATTTCCTGTGCAATGGGATGGAGGGGGAAAGGAAGATTCATCTTGTTAGTTGGAAGAAGGCTAAAAGACCTAAAGAGGAGGGAGGATTGGGCTTCAAGGGAAGATTTTCAACAAACCTTTATTTGGCAAATGGTTCCAACGGTTTGCAAATGAGGGGGGCAGTTGTTATGGAAGGATGTTGTGTCTACAAATTTTGGTGTGAGGACCTGGGTTGGTATGTGAAAGAGACTAGGGAGCCCTACGGGTGTATCATTTGGAAGGCTATTCAAAAAGGAAAGGGGGAGTTCAGCCAAGCAATCTGTTTTGAGGTTGGGAGGGGTTCAAGGGTGAATTTTTGGAGGGATCATGGTGTGGTGATGTTACTCTTAGGAGGCTTTGGTGTAGGATATTAAGCAGGTGGTTGGGGATCACCGGGTGTGGAGTCCTTTTAGGAAGAATTTTTTTGATTAGGAGCTTACGTAAATGGAGGGACTTTTGAAGGTGTTGGATCACTGGAAAGTTCCATCACCAAGGGGAAGATAGGATGATATGGAAGTTGAAATTCACAACGCGTTCTTTCTATAAGTGCTTGGAGGGTAAAAGAGATAATGTGTTTCCATGGCAGCTCATTTGGAAATCCAAGATTCCAAAGAAAGTTATGTTCTTTTGTTGGTTGGCAGTGTAGGGTTCTACTCTTACGACGGACAACTTTAGAAGAAGGGGCTTCTAGTTTCCAAGCAGGTGTCATGCAAGGAGGCAGAGGAAACAGTGAATCACCTCCTTGTGCATTGTACAGTGGCAAGGGACGCGTGGAATAAAGTGTTCTCTGTTTTCGATGTGAAATGTGCTATGCCAAAGACAGTTAGGGACATTTTGCTTGGCTAGAGGTGCAGTCGTGTCCGAAAGGATTTGAAGCCGGTATGGAAGTCACCCCTCTTTGTCATTTGTGTTGCATTTGGAGGAAAATGAATTTTTATGGCGTGGAGCTTTCGATTTTGAGATTCAAATATTCCTTTTTAAAGATACTCCATTTTTGGCTTAAAGAAGAATATCCATTTTTTTAAGATAACTTTGTTTCTTCTGTGGGGGATTTAAGGCTTTGATTTTGTGGCCTATCTTTTTGGTACATAGGTTCGCCCCCCTTGGGCGCAGTGTAAATAATAGAATACCCTTCTACTATCAAAAAATTGTACCAACTCTTTAAGACAGCTACATATCTTTGATCAACTTTTAAACCTTAGACACTCGAGGCAACATAGAAGCATTTCTGATTCATCAACTCATTATTGAATACATTATGAAGTTTTCTTTTTAATCAGAAAGTTGGAGTTGAAAATAGTTTCCATTGTGTATCATGCTTTTTTAACAAATTTCTATTTCTCATCTTGATCTTGTTTCACAGAGTAGCTGGTAATGTGTGTGAGATAGCAGAATTTTGTTGCCTAAAGGCTAGATTAGATATTTAAATCAACTTCATTTTCAGTCAAAACAAACTCAAATCAACCTCATAGTTGAGATCAATATATCTGTTTTCCACCACCATGCTATAGTAGGCACATGCATTGAAAATCAGATTTGGCTACTTAACAAAACTGCTGACATCCTAACAGATTTGGAAATCCTAAATATACCAATTTGGAAGATTGGCATACATATATTCTGTTGATTTCAAATAGGAAGACTCTGATAATTATATATGTATCTCTGCATTCTTTTCTTCTTTTTTCTTTTTTTTTTATCTTTGGCACTTTGCTTCTCTTAGTCACCTAACATACGTTGTGCACTAAACTTATAGGTGTCACAACAATGCCTACTATGCCAAAATAGGAGGAATAAGCACTACAGAGATGAATGAGTTGGAAATGAAATTCCTGTTTGGCATGGCCTTCAGACTCCATGTTACAGTGGAGACTTTTGATAAGTACTGTCTAGAGTTAGAGGAGGAAGCTAAAGGAAAGTACCAGATTGATCGATCAATTCGGGTTTCTGCATTGAGACGAAGCTGGACAAACAAAGATGCGCGAACGATAGCGGGGTACACTTGCAAAGCCACCTAACTATATACTCATTGTTGATCCAAAGAGGTCCTGAGAATAAAAGCCAGGAGTTAGCACCCCATCTGGTAGGGATGGAGGGTCTAGTTATGTTAAAACCATTGTCTAAAAACCAGAGTAAACTGGTCGACACGGTTCAATTAACAAAATAAGTTATATTGAAAAATAGTGTGAAAAACAAATCTTATATTTTGCATCACATTGCACAGCACAGCACAGCCAATCAACAAGAAAAGTCCTCTCAAAATGCTCGCAAGCATGTTCGGCAGCAATTGTGCAAATAAAGTTACATAAATCAAATATTTTCAAAATTTTGTATTGCACACGTCATGCACAATAAATCATTCCATTTTGTAACAGCCAGCTTACATCTTCCACTTGGGAAACACATCCACCTGAAGCAGCCCATTCATTAATTTTAACTAAAACCTTGCTATGAAAACAAGCTAAATATAAGAATTTCTGGAGGTCACTGAAGATTTAACTGCAAAATCTCCACAGAGCCATCTTGAGAAACAAAACACGGTAGGGATTTGAAATGAAGCTTGGCACTGAACCAAATCCACCTCGCTGAGGTGAGGTGAGGTGAAACTAGAAACTAAGCAAACCATCACACTTCAACTGGAACTGTTTTTCCTTGCAGCATAAACACGGTAAGCTGCCAGTCCAACGATTGCTACAGCAGCTCCAACTGTAATCGTGAAAGACAATTAGTAAAATACTTCAGATGTAAAAACAAGAGAGAGAAACAAGATCATAGGGAAGAAGACAACAATGATGAGGAAACTATGATGATGATGATAATGAGAACGACAACTAAGCATTATAAATAAGACGACTGGATTGTGGGGTATTCAAAGCACTAACAGATTGATGAACAGAAATAGGCATCATAAAATAAATTGAAGAAGACAATTTTTGAATGGGACAAAAATAGCCCGCACAATTACAATAATAATCGGGAACAAAACAAAATAACCACACTACTTATCCACTTGCATAAACAATCAAACCATACTATATGTTTATCTTCAGTACCATCTCTTACCACAAAGTCAGTCCTATTTTATATATAAATCATTTAGAAAGAACAGCAAGAAGAGAACAGGTATTTTAATAAATAATTTGTTCCAAATTCAAGCTTGGTTTAGAGCCCTTGGAATAAGGTGTCAGTAATGTCAGAATGAATATTCTACCTGTTACTTCCATGAACAGGCTTAAAAAGAATTATCAAATAAAAAAATTAAGACACTCCTGATTACAGGAGAAAAAAAGAGACTACATTCTTCCCAAATTCCAAGAAGTAAAGTTGTGGACAGTAGAAAACATCAGAATTTCCCAACAACCAGTGTAAAGAAATTGTTGCAACATGTGGCAAACTTTTTCATATGATAGTTAGGAGCCTACTGAGTACAACATGCAACTTTCAAATATTAATATACCTGATACAACCATGAGAGAGCGGTTAACAAGCCGGTGCAACTGCTTGCGGCTTCTCCCAGCTTCAGTTTCAGGAATGCTCAAATGAGGGTGCTCCGCTGCACTTACAATCCTACGGAATACATTATTAAAATCTCCCAACTTTGTGCTGATAGGTATAGGAGCCTCTATTCCCATATCCTGGCTAACCTAAAAAAGAAAAATTGGGGTAAAATGTTATCATAATGTTAAGAATAATTAATAGCTTCATCCAACCAACAGTCATATGAACAATAACTAGACTTCTACTTTTCATCAGGGACCTCCAGGTGTCTTATTACTAATTGCCATGTAACTGCTAAAAAGCAGAACCCAAAAATTATACAAATAATAAAAGAAAGAAAATGTAGATCTACTTTATCTTCAGTATCATCCATTGAACCCATCATGAACATGTACCGCTAGTTGGACATGACTGTTCCATAGAGACAGATCCCTAAAAGGGGCAAACATTGACAAAAAATGTAAAATTTGCAACTCAGTCTTGATCCTAATCAGATTAACTTAAAAGAAATTATTTTGCCAGTCCTCATAACCCAGCTGCATGAAAATAAACATTAAAAGCTGGACATCATCATCCAACCTGATCTTGGTAAAAACCATAAAATTTAGGAAAATGATGACAACCATTTGAAATTGCAAGTGAAACTCGTATTAACTGCCCAGACCCAGCAGGGTTTTTGTTTTGGGGTGGGAAGAGAAGAAAGCATTCAGATTAACTGCAAGAAGTCACCTTTGTCAAGTCATGAAGTGAACAAAACAGACCTCTCAGGGGCAAAATTAAAAACGACGACTTTCCAGGGTCATCAAATTTATTATTTCTGTGCACGCAAAAGAAAGCTTCAGATCAAGTTGTATACCCTTGTTGAATCTTGTATTGCAGTTGGAGAAGGATCCAAATCATCTTTAGCTGCAACAATGAGACATGGCACCTCATAGCCAGTCATTTCACCATGACTGGCAACTTCCACAAGCAATTCAGTAGCTCGTTTCCAAGAGGACTCGTCAGAACTGGAAAAGCAAATGCATCAACCCATACAGCGCAGGCATATACATAGGAATTAGGATTAAGCATGGACTCACTGACACAGAAAATCCTAAAATAACAGTTTATGTGTAATGAAAGAATGATATTTTGGGGAAAAATTTATGTTAGAAGAAAACATACTCATAGTACTCAAGTGAACATAAATAAAAAGAAGAGGTGTGTTTTATACATAATTAGTAAGGGTTTTTTAGATAAGGACAAATTTTTAAACAACAATATATAAGTAGAGCACCATAGCAAAATGAAGTAAACGGTATCACACTCAACTCAACACAACAAAGCCAGATTTCAACTATTCGAGGAACTAGATGGGTATCATCATAATAATAAAAAATAAGGGTTGGAAAATTACAGCTCATTTGTAAGATCTTTCACAATCGAAGATCAACCGAAAAATAAAAAGATCAACAACATATATGCCGTGTTCACATTTCAAATAAGAATAAAAACCGAGAGCAGTATCATTACAATTTACAATTTACAATTACAAGGATCTAAAGTACAAAACAGTAGGAATCTTTTGCAAATAACAGAAATAAAGGTATTACCCAAATACTGTAAGCAGCATAAATATGGTGATGGGGAACGCAAAGGAATTGGGTGACCAATTTGGAATGAAAATTAGGGTTTAGAACTTATTTTTAGTTGTTTAAAACATTCTTATTTTTAGGATTTTAAAACAATTTTGGTAATTGGTATTTTAGTGTTTATTTATTTTATGGTAAGTTTAATTAGGGTTTGCCTATATAAAGGCATTTGATGTAATAGAATAGGGAGACTTGATAATTGAATAAAATATTGATATTGAGATATTGGTTCTCTCCTCTCTCTCGGCCTGTTCCCTCTTCCCCTCTCTCTATTTCTTCTCTCTCAAGCTTCCCCCTGAATTTCTCTCTTTTTTCTTCTCTTCCCTTCTCTCTCTCTTTCTATTCCCTTTTCCCTCTACTGGTCCTGCACCATATGGACAAGGCAATAAATAGTAATATTTGTTAATGTAAGTATGGTATTAAAATATATTATGCAGGTCTGCTGCATCTACTGATGGTGTTCGGCAATGAGGGTTCTTCATGATAGCAGGCATAATGACAATCATCCAAGCTGGTGGTCGGTCGTTCAGGGTAGCCAATTCAGGCAGTGGCCAGAATCTTTTTTTTCTTATCAGTAAATGTAATTGTAATATAAACAAGGCACTCAAGAAGGGCCACCCAAAAGTACAAAAGCAAGGGACTGGCTACAAAAATTAAAGCCCCCAAAAAACCTATTAGCCTATTTAAATACATAGGAAATTCTTCCTTAATCCAAAAAAAAAAAAAAGAGTTCTCAAAAATGCGATCTTGAAGATACGATTTTAAAAAGTGCATGGGTACGGAAAATAGGTTCAAAACTGCTCGGGTCAGGAATAAAAGTTAAAAAATTACGTGCCTTGGGTCAAAAATCCATAAAACATGAGTAAGAGAATATCTAGGAGACAAAGTACAACTTAGCTCAGAAAGTAATGCAGTATATATAGATGCATTGTTTTGTAACCAAACGAAAAAACAATGCATATTATTCTTGAGTTGTTGTAGTTTTGGATTCTATGGAATCACAGATGCTTGTTTGATTTCCTTTATTGATAAATACGTTTGTTTGGTTTCTCCAGGTCATGGTTTCCAAGAAGATATGAAGTAATAACTATGAATTAATAAACTGTTAATGTAAATTTTTAACAGGATCTTTTCCTTAATATCCGATACCTACCCTTCTTAGTAATTAATAGTTATCAAATAGTATATATGCATTGTTTTGTAACCAAAAGGAGGATGGAGCGACTTTGTGAATCTGTAGATTGTATTGCAGAAGAGAAACTGAAATCCCATATGTACATATATATTGTATTTTTGTAAATATAGTGAATATAAGGATAAAATTGTAATTCTAATATTTAACCGGGGCAGGTTCGGGGTGGTGTGACCCTTCCCCAACCCTGGACGGGCTTTTAAGTTTTACTCCCAACCCTGTCCCATTAGGGGAGGGGCGGGGTGGGGTGGGCAATTTTTCATCCTTAGGCGAGTTGTATGGAACAGGCAGAGGCTGGGTATCAAGGGGCCAGATCTGTAGGGAATGATTGATCCTAGGAGAAAAAGGAGATGATGGAAGGGATCAAATGACAGGTGAACAAAATGGGGGGTCATGCATTAATTACAGAGGATGACTTTACAGGCTCCAAGATATGGCCATAGTGCAGGCAGCTTTAGAGAAGATGCTGGACAGGGAGTAGGAAACACCAGAGACAGAGAACCATAACTGAAGGTAGGGGACAAGTTTAGTGCAGGGGAATCTGATACAGTCTCAGTGGAGAAACCAGAGTGGGTGGAGCCTGTGGAATGCACTTTCCTGGCAGTAATTCACCCTTCAGAGCAAAGTGCATGATCCGAGTACAGCTTGCAGGGATATAGGTATGAGGTTGAATGGTCTGGGGAGGAGAATAGGGGAAGACTTCGATTGCGAACACTGACAAAGGTGAAAATGAGGAAAGTTTCAGCTTGGGTTCTGAAGATAATGACAAGGGTAGGGAAGTTTCAGCACTGCACAAGGTATTTTAGTGATGTGGGATGCTAGAGTTCTATTCAAAGGTATTTATGGCCCCACAGATGATGGAGTGAGAAGCAGGGTTTGGGAGAAATTGAGCAGATTAGGCATCGATGGGATTACCCATGGTGCCTTGGGGGTGATTTTAATGTTGTTCGGTTTCTAAGTGAGCAGAAAGGAAGCCATAGACCTACAAGGGCAATGTGGGAGTTTTCAATTCAAAGATGAGTTGGAGGCTTGGAGGTGCTGGATCTTCCTTTAGAGGGAGTCCTGTATGTGTGGACTAGTGGTGGACTGGCTCCTTCTATGTCCTGGTTGGATAGGTTCTTGGTTTCTGGGGAAGGGGATGTCAAGAGGAATATAATTCAGTTCTATGAGGAGTTTGTATTCGGAACGTGCAACTTCAACACCTGCTTTAGATGGTCTGCCCTTTAGTTCAATTAGTCAGGAAGATAATAGTGTTTGGAAAGGCCCTTTTCAAAAAAGGAGATAGTGGAGGCTTTGAAGCTCTGCAGCAAGGATAAAGCTCCAGGCCCTCACACGTTTAAAATATAATTTTTTTCAGCATTGTTGGTTAGTGGTCAGGGAAGATTTTCTGGGGTCTCCGATGGAGTTTTATGAGCATGGGCTGATTGAGGGTCGCTTGAATGCATGTTTCATTACCCTTACCACAAAGAGAGCAACAGATATTTGGGACTTCTGGCCGATTAGCTTGGTGGGTACTATTTACAAGTTCGCTTTGAGAATGAAGAGGATGATTGGTCAAGTCTATCTTCACAGGACAGAGGGTTGATTCGGATATCTTCCCAGGCTTTTTAAGTTCCTTTTTCCATCCTCAGAGGTTTCGTCAGTGATTGACTCACCTTGGCGACCTCCACATAAGACCCCTTTGCAGGAATCCTCTTTCTAGGAGCAGAAAGGCCCATTTTCCTGGAGGCAGTTGCTAATGGCAACCAGCCATATCCATTCCCTTCTTCAGGAAGGAACAAATTTCTCTGCCGTCCCTTGGCGTACACCTCCATTTTCAGATAGCCTCCATAGTTGTTCTCCCTCTTCCAGATTTTTACTCTTCGATTTCTCCCAGACAGAGATCTCAGAAAGAATAGTTGGCTTCTGCCATTTGAGACTTCTTCAAGAACTGTGCATAACCATTCCAATTCGGTCCTATTGATCCATACCCTTCTCACCGAGTGCTCTCCTCTCTCTATGATCTGAAAGGCTTCGTGAACCTCGTTTACTTCATTGATAACTTCAAGAGTCTTCCCTCCCACCTAAGCTAGCATGGGGCACCGGAGAGCCGAACCAAGTCTGCCAGTTAAAAGAATTGCCTCAAAGTTTAACAATTATAAACAACTTCCTTGCTGTCCTTGGGAGTTCATTTGATGTTTCCCTGAAATCCTCCAGAATTGCTTTTATCAAGGATCAAAATTTCGTTTCTTTTCCATCGAAACGGCCGAAACGTTTCCGTTTCTCAGGAAACCGAAACGAAACACTAGTGAAATATCGAAATTCACATGTTTCCATGGAAACAAAATTGTTTCCGTGGAAACATACCGAAACTAGTGGAAACATACCGAATCAGAGGAAATATTTCTTTTGTATCAACAATAGTTCTAGAAGTTAGTAAAAAATAATATCCATTTATTTTTTAAGAATTAAGACTCAAAATTACAATAAGATATTTCTATTATTTTTTCTAAAATAATAGAAAAGTAGTAGAGGAAATAAAGTGTAGAGAAACAATTACTTTAATACTAAGTTACTAATTATAATAGGTTTAAATCGCTTTTTGTTTTACTTTTTATTTTATATGTAACTTGTGTCAAATTATCTAATTCATGGATATTACAAAGTATATATCTATTATGTCATTTATCATGAATTAGTGTCATTTATCATGAGTATGATGTATATGCTTTAAACTTGCACAAATATTCAATAAATAGGTTTATTTGTATAAATAAATAAATTTTAAGTTATGTTTCTACATGTTTCCAATTTTTTCTCCGTTTCCATTATGTTTCCGAAGCGTTTTCGAAATGTTTCCGTTTCGGGACAGACCGAAACTATACATCGAAACGATATTTTGATCCTTGGCTTTTATAATTTCCAGGCTTAATTAAAATGGCAGAAAATGAAGATGCCCCCATAGTAGAGTATCTTATCACCACTGGGAATGGTTTTGTGTGAGATCCTCAGTTTAGGAGAGATTTTCAAGATTGGGAGTAAAAGGCAGTTTCTGAGTTCTTGGGGACTTCGGTCTGTAGAACTCGGATAGGAGAGGAGGGCTGCATGAAGTGGACAGTAGACAGGGGATGTATTTACAGTCAGGTCCTTTTAGGAAGTGTTATTAGGTGGGAGGGAGTCTTCATTTCCTTTTAAGAGTATGTGGAAGACAAGGGCCCCTATAAAGAAGAACTTTTAGTGTGGATTAGTCATTTGATGGCATTCTTACTATTGATTTATGAAGAACGGATACTCTATTTTTCCTCGTGTGTCCATATCGGACACGCGAAAAAAGTGTCCAAATTTTTTATGTTTTTCTAAATTTCGGACACATTATGGACATTTTAGTACACGTTTTCTTGGCATCCCTACTATTGATCTATGAAGCATGAGCACTCCATTTTTCCTCATGTGCCCATGTCGCACACGCCAAAAAAAAGTGTCTAAATTTTTTATTTTTTTCTAAATTTTGACCATATTATGGACATTTTAGTAAACATTTTCTTATGTCTTTTTTTCTTCATTTTCTCCTCTTCTCTTCTATTTTTTGGTTACACACACACACACACACACACACACACACACACACATATATATATATATATTCTAAATGTAGTAGTTAGTAAATTTGTTTTGGAACTTGAATCATAGATGTTGATGATTAAATGACAAAGTTCTTAATGCCTTTATTATTTTAATATCTTAATAATATTTTTGAGATATATGTGTTTTTATGCAAATTCTAATTAAAATAATATTAAGTTTTTATTATATGGGCACATAAAATATATATATATATATGTAAATTCAACGTGTCCCAAAATAAATTTGGTTGTTTTGATCTCAAAAGTATACGTTTTTACATTTTTACTCAGTGTTGGTCCCGCGAGCAGGACCTGTTCATAGGAAAAAATAAATGATAACCATAGAAACAACCAGCATCTTTTATTTTTAAAAGACAGAATCCAACAATGATAATGAAATTTTAGTTACCTGTCATGAACAAATACTGCTATGTCACAGGCTGCCAAAGACTCCTTCGTAGACACCAATTTTCTAACTCCATCTTCCGGTACCTCTCGCAATATAAGTGTCTTCTTAGTTCCCTGTCAAGCAACAAAAAGTAAACTGAATCAATTAGCTTAAACAAAATATGTATATATGGAATAGCAAATAAAGATTTAAGTTGTGGCTGATAAGGAGAGTGAAACCGCACTTTGGACATAAAAGCAGAATCCAAAAATAATGGACTTCTGCCTATTACAGTAACCATGATGCATATAGCTAGCATTTTTTATTTCCTTCAAAAAACATTTACTATTGTTACCCAACCACTTATACACTCATGGTTCAACAATTAAACTAATTAACCAGGAGATTAAGGGCTCAAGGACAGGCACACCCAACAGACCCATCATTCACATGTAGTATTTTAAATTTTAGGGATATCTATAGAATATTACAAATGTTACTTATAAAAAAAAATATTACAAATGTTACTTATAAAAAAAATATTACAAATGTTTGTGGTGTCTTTAAATTATTTATGTAGCTATAGAGGACTACTACAATTCTTTTTATATGTTTTTCTTTTCAGTCATTGTCCTTTTATCAATGTTTTAAACCGGATCTGCCAAGTCAGTCCATACAGATGATCAACCAGTCAGGTTCCAGGTGTCGAAGCCCCCCATCAACATGGCGGTCCAATAACATTGTTTTTTAAATTCGTTCATATCATGGTTAAAACAATTTGCCAACCCCTAGCTAATTGCGATTTGGATGATTGCGATCTGGAACGCAAGAATTGGCATTGCGATCTAAAATATCAAAAGACTCAAAATAAATTATGCAAGAGCATGAATATATATATATATATACACAAACACACATATACATATACACCTGTACTGCAATCAATATACAGAATAATTTTTTATTTAGTATGAATTAGAATTTTGCCAGTATGCATTTGTAAATATTATTATAAATATGATCTAAAAAATCTTTCACGTTCCGAATAAACGTATTTCATTTTGACAAAGTGATCCGAATAAGACTAACCTCAACATATATCAGTCCATAACAATTGACAATCTACATTCTCATACCCGTTCCACCTACTATAACGATCTGTGTTCTAGGTAACATTGGTTCAGATTGGTGGATAAAATGTTTCTACATTTAGACAGTTCATGGTTCGCTGTACTATGGCAAATTCCTAATAGGATATTAATGCCCATAAATGCTTAGGCTTCCCATCTCTCCACTCATGTACCTATAGTTCACCCATATGCCACGGCAACCAAAAAAGTTATGGTATCCAGCAAGGCTCCATTTTATTCCGGTAACAAGCAGGCATTTGAACACTTCTAATTAATTCTCTCTTTATCTCTCTCATGAGTCATGACTGAGCCACAACTCTTTTTCCGGCTCAAAGAACTGCATGTTGCTCTTGGTAGAGCCCAAAATTTATCGGAATTTAACACAATGCTATTAATGAAAATAATAAAATCTGCTGTAACAATCACTAAAAGGCAATTAACGCCATTGTTCTGTTCTTCTCTCTCCTTGGCTAGGAGTGTTAATAGCAGCTGTTCTGACAATCACTAAAATGAAATCAACACCATCGTTCTTCTCTCTCTCTCTCTCTCTTCTTCTCTCCTCTTATTTCTTTTTCTCTGCTTCAACTTCTTAATCTTCTCTTTTCATTCTCTTCACGGTTCACCTTTTCCCCAAGTCATTACACTTTAACTTTAACATGTAGAATTCATGGAGCTTAGTTTGTTGAGAAAGAGGAGTGACGATGTGGAGGTCGGGAAAGGAAAATAGAAGGTGCCGGTGGAAATCATCGTCGGCAATCGAACGGTGGCAGTTCCGAGCACCGAAAAGGACAATGGAGGCCAATGAAGAAAAAAGATGAGCAGAGAAGCTCGGCTGAGACAAACTCCAATGGAACTGAGGAAGTTAGAGTACCATCTCTCTTGGCTCCTGGAGATTTTTGTCAAACCAGAACCTACAGAGAGGTGGCATCGATGTCAGAACTGCCTTGGACTGGAATAACTAGGGTTTGAAGGACAAGGCAGGGCCCCTGTTTTGAAGTATCACACGAAAGCAAAGAAAAGAGAAGGGATTTCTTGCAAACATGTTTGGTGGGAAGGTTTGACACAGCGAGGTCGGAACAAAAGATAAAACAACGAAAGCGTGGGGGGGGGTAGCTACAGGATGGGGGTGTCTTAGCTTTCAAACTCTCTTATGTTATTCAGGCTTCCTCCCCATGCAGAAGCCATAAGAGTGTTGATGGAAGGCCAGAGAAGATGGGGTGAGGCCTATCTATTGCTTGACACTTGGTCGTTTAGGGTGGGTAGCTCAGGGATTCTTAGGAGGAAAAAGGAAGTCAGGGTGATCATCTACAGGTTACCTCTTCATCTATGTAATTGGGTCTGGTTTCAAGGTGGTGGAAGCCAACTTCATGGAGGATGCTTCAAGGGTGGTATTGACCATCAAAGATGGTGGCCGCATTCTAGAGTCGGTCTTCATCAAAGATAAGCACTCCTACTTTTAGATATTTTTATCAGTAGAGAGAACTTCTGTAATAGTTCCAGACCCGGATTGGGAAGGCTTCGACGACTTCAGAAGGAATGAAAACAGATTGATGATGGCTGGCGTGGAGTTGCCAGAACCCTACGACGATGTCGAGAACAATAGAGCCAGGGATGGGGAATTCGTGTGGGGGGAATGAGGAGAAGGGGGGACGTGGAGGAATTAGGTCCAGGCATCTTCAGTCTCGGGAAACTTCTGCGAATGAGCAATTCGAAATTCAAATAAAGAGTAATGGAGGGGGCTTTGGGCCAAATCGGGCCCAATCTGTCAACCCCTGTAGGGGCCAAAGAGGTAAGTGGATGACAAGTAACAGGCCTGGAACGATGGACAGGAAAATGGGCAGGAATAGAGTTAAAGAAACTGGGAGAAGGCCCAGTTGGCAGCGTTACAACATGCGATGGTTTGGAGAAAGGCAAGTGGGCCGAACCTAGAAGGTAAGGCCCAAGTATGACGTCTTCTAGCCACGTCACAAATAAGTGTCTTTCAGCCCAAAATCCAATCCAAATTCAGGGCACTGACAATTACACATCGTCGTGAGCATATCAACAACAGAGCTCAAAGGGTGCAGAGACTTTGGAGACAACAAGAGGGCTCCAATTCAAGAAATGAGAAGGAACAGATGCAAGGTAGAAGGCAAGCTATCAAGCGAACGAAAATGTGTGTTGGAAGATGAAGTTCGTCACAGAGCCATAATTCAACACAGGAGAGGCCGTGAAGGAGGTGCAGGTCGTAAAATTTCTATTGGGAAAAGGAATGAAGATGTAGATACCAAATGCCATTTTCCCCAATGTCTGGCCATCCTTGCTAAAGTGCTGCATGAGGGGTTCCAATGTCAACAGTGCAACTGAAGATCATCAGAAGAGGGCTGAAGGGGAGACCTCGGAAAATGATCTGCAGATTCAGAAACTGGGAAATGAGGGAGATCACCTAACTCTTGACCTGGGATGTCAGCATAGCAAGGGAAGTGGAGAAAAGTTCTCCGTGGAGGAGTGGTTTATAGACATAAATGACTCGGAGAGGAGTATTGGTGAACCGATGGACTTTGTTCCCCTCCAGGTTCTCCCTCAAAGTTCAATTACTACAGACAGTGAAGCTTTGGAATATATTGAAAGGGAACTCTCTACTTGGGTGAAGAATAGCATTGAAGGCTAGTCAGATTTAGGGTTGGGGAGGGGACGAGGGTGCTCTTTTGGGAAGACACTTGGTGTGGGGAAAGGTCTTTAAAGGAAGAATATCCTCATCGGTTCAATATTGCTTCTTGCCGTGATGCCTTGATAGCGAACTACGAATCCAGGACTGATAGGGATCTGGTTTGGACCACTGTTTGCTTGATCCATTTTTTGACCGGGAGTTGGAGGAGGTGGGGGAGCTGATGCATGTTATCGATGGCTATGGTTTGGTTTAGGGGAGGGAGGATTCTATGTGGTGGACTTTGGACTCATGTGACCTCTTCTCTGTTAAGTTTTACTACAAGGAGTTAATGGGGGGAGGGGCTGGCCAAATTCCATGGAGGATAGTGTGGCACCCGGAAGTTCCCTCAAAGGTTTCATTTTTTGCGTGGGTGGCCTCATGGGTGCTATTTTGACTGCAGATAACTTGCAGAAAAGGGAATTTCAGTTGGCTAGCATGTGTTACATGTGCAAGGTTGGGCTGGAAACAGTGGATCATATGTTGATTCATTGTCCAGTGGGTAGAGATTTGTGGTGTCTTGTTATGGTTATTTTTGGTTGTGCTTGGGTGATGCCGACCAATTTGAGAGGGTTGCTTTCTTGTTAGAGAGGTTTTTTGTGAAACTTGGAGGAAATGGATGAGATAGTACATCTTTATAGTGAAGTTTTCCATTTTGATTAATGGTTCGGCTGAGGGTTTCTTTAGACAGGGCGATCCACTACCCTATACCTTTTCATTATGGTGATGGACGCGTTTAGCAGGTTGATGTCTAGAGCAGTCAATAGGGGAATGCTTCGAGATTTTGCAGTGGGAGCACAGAAGGAATACGACAGGATAGAGATCCAATTGTTGTATATCATCTCCTATACACAAACGACACGATTGTTTTTGCAATGCCTCACAGCATCGGCTGGGATTTTTCAGATGCATTTTACTCTGTTCTCGGACTATATCAGGGCTGAAAAATAAATATGGGAAAAAGTGAGATAGTGGAGGTTGGTGAGGTGGCTGCTAAAAACAGACTTGTTGGTATATTGGGTTACACTGTTACAGGGTTGGAGCATTGCCCATTTCGTATCTAGGCCTTCTCTTGGGTGCTTCAGTAAGGAAGGTAAGCATTGGGATGTGGTGGTTGTGGAGTGTTTCGAAAGAAGGTTTGCTAGATGGATGAAACAATACCTCTCAAACGGGGGTCACTTTACTCTTTTGAAAAGTACTCTATCCAGCCTCCCTACTTTATGTCTTTGTTTCCCATTCCTGTTTCAGTGGCTATGACGCTTGTAAAGCTTCAGAGGAACTTCTTACGGAGAGACATGGAAGATGAATTCAAATACCATATGGTAGATTGGGAAAAGGTATGCAGCCCAGTCAAAGGTGAATTGGAGGGGTTAGAAGACTTTGACGATTTAATGAAGCGTTATTGGGGAAGTGGTTATGGAAGTTTGGGAAGGAGATGGATCAAATGGATTGCTCTGGATGCTCACAACACTGCTGGAGGTATTTTGGTTGCTTGGGACTCCCGCTTGATCACTGATATTGAGCATAAAGTGGGTGAATTCTCCATCTCTTGCAAGTTTAAATTGGCTTCCAATTCCTTTGAGTGGGGTTTTTGTGGTGTCTATGGTCCAGTGGTTGATGGTATCAGGGGTGCGTTTTGGGCGGAGCTGCAGTTGATGATTTCTTCTTGGCAGGTTCCTTGGTGCATTGGAGGGGACTTCAACGCAGTGCGGTATCCGGTCGAGAGACGAGGGGGCGGAAGGCTAACTTCAACAATGAGGGGTTTCAATGAGTTCATAAATTCTCAGAGTTTGGTGGACTTACAGCTAGAGGGAGGGAATTTCACTTGGTCTAGAGGAGGCCATCAGACGGCTATGTCCCGCTTGGACAGATTCCTAATCTCAAATAACTGGGAAGATGTTTTTTCGGGTATCTCTCAAAAGTGCCTCCCACGGCCTTGCTCTGATCACCACCCCATTATGCTGCACTGTGGGGGTTTTAGTGCAGGTAAAAGTCCATTCAGATTCGAAAACATGTGGCTTGAATCAGACGGCTTTGTGGACTTGGTGAGGAATTGGTGGGACTCCTATGATGTTTCTGGATCTCCAAGCTTTCGGATTGCTAGAAAACTGAAGCTTCTCAAAGAAGATCTGAAGAAGTGGAACCATGAGATCTTTGGTATAGTTCAGATCAGAAAGCAGAATCTATTGAATAAACTGATGGAGTTGGACAGGGAGGATCAATTAGGCCCTCTTTCTGATGCGAGAAGGAATGAAAGAGAAGAGCTTAAGGGCCAGCTTGGGCAAATCCTCAAGAGGGAGGAAATCTCTTGGAGGCAAAAATCTCGGGCTATTTGGCTTAAAGAAGGTGATCGCAACACAAAATTTTTTCACAGGACGGCCTCTTCTCATTATAGAAAGAATAAGATTTCCTCCATTGTTATCGATGATCATGTTCTTTCGGAGGATGGTCCCGTTAGGAGAGGAATTGTTGATTTCTTCTCTAATCTTTATTCAGAGCCGCATAGATGGAGACCGAGGGTGGATGATATGTGCTTGGATAGATTGAACGGGGAGGATTCCTCAAACTTGGAGATTCCATTCTTGGAGGAAGAGGTTGTGAAAGCCTTGGATGCTTGTAATGGGGATAAAGCCCCAGGTCCAGACGGGTTTACAATGGCTTTCTTCAAAAAATGCTGGGATGTCCTAAAAGTGGATATTATGGCAGTCTTTGAGGCCTTTCATAGGGAAGGGAGCTTTGAGAAAAGTCTCAATGCTTCATTCATAGCTCTCATTCCTAAAAAGAATGGCGCCAGTTGCATCAAGGACTTCCGTCCTATTAGTCTTGTTAGCAGTGTTTACAAACTGATAGCAAAGGTCCTTTCTTTAAGGATGAAGAAGGTTATGGGTAGTATCATCTCTTCCAGCCAGTCTGCTTTTGTGGAAGGTCGTCATATCCTAGATGCGGCTCTCATTGCCAATGAATGCATTGATTCTAGGTTAAAGCAGAAAAGGAAAGGGATTGCTTGCAAGTTGGACATTGAAAAGGCTTTTGATCACGTCAACTGGAGCTTCTTGATGAGCATGCTGACTAAGATGGGATTTGGGAGCAAGTGGAGAAAGTGGATCCGTTCGTGTATTTCTACAGTCTCTTTTTCGATTCTTGTCAATGGCTCCCCGGCAGGTTTCTTTCGCTCCTCTAGAGGTTTGAGACAGGGGGACCCTCTCTCCCCATTTCTCTTTGTGATAGTTATGGAGGCTTTGAGCCGTTTTTTGTTCCGGGCCGATGAGATTGGCCTTATCAAAGGCTTCGATTTAGGGGACAGAAGAGGTGGTGGGGTCACTATCTCCCACCTTCTGTTTGCAGACGACACCATTATATTCTGTGACCCTTCGGCGCGTCAGCTTCGTTTTGTGAGATGTATCCTTATGTGCTTTGAAGCTGTGTCAGGTTTGCGGATCAATCTCTCTAAAAGTAGTATTACTCCGGTTGGGTTGATGCAGGGGCTGGACCTGTTAGCTAGCACGTTAGGTTGCAGAGTGGGATGTCTTCCCTTGGTTTATCTGGGACTTCCGCTGGGTGCCCCTATGCGTTCCACTGGGGTTTGGGACCCTGTTGTGGCGAGGTTTTTCAGCAAGCTGGCAGGTTGGAAGGGTCAGCTCCTCTCTAAGGGAGGCAAGCTCACTCTCATCAAAAGCACTTTGGCAAATCTCCCCACCTACTTCATGTCTCTCCTCCTCATGCCAAAGTCTGTTAGTAGGAAGTTAGAGAAAATCCAAAGGGACTTCCTATGGGGCCAAGAAGGGGATCGCAACAAGTTTCATTTAGTGGCTTGGGATAAGATCAAGAAGCCAGTGTTTCTTGGAGGCCTTGGGGTGAAGGACTTGGGCATTTTCAACACAGCTCTCTTGGGTAAATGGCTATGGAGGTTTGCGGAGAGTGAGGGTGAGCTGTGGAGAGAAATCATTATTGCTAAGTATGGGTGTATCAGTGGAGGCTGGTGCTCGGGCAGTGTGGAGGGGCCTCGTGGTTGTGGTCCCTGGGGTTCTATTAGAAGCGGTTGGAGGATCTTCAATGATAAGTGTCGCTTTGTCATTGGGAATGGAGGCCGTGTCAGCTTTTGGGAGGATGTGTGGAATGGAGATGTTCCGCTTAGGGTGAAATTCCCTTCTTTATATAGGCTGGCTACTAACAAGGCGGCTAAAGTATGTGAGTATTTGGAGAGAGCAGGGAACAAGCTTGTCTGGACCCCTCATTTTAGGCGAAACTTTTATGATTGGGAGTTAGATGAAGTGGGCTCCTTTCTTGGCCACATTTGCACTTGCCGAGCCAGGGAAGGGAGGGAGGACATGCGAGTGTGGCTTCCAAATAAGAAGTCTTTCTCAGTCCACTCCTTCTACAATAGTCTGTTCACATCAGATAGCCTTCTCTTCCCTTGGAAGCTCATATGGTTCTCAAAAGCCCCCCCTAAGGCTTCTTTCTTTGCCTGGGAAGCCTCATGGAAAGCCATCTTAACAACGGACAACTTGAAGAAGCGAGGCTTCATTCTGGCTAGTAGATGCTACCTGTGCAAGCAGCAAGAGGAAACGGTGGATCACGTTCTTATCCATTGCCCTTTTTCTTGGAATTGTTGGAACATGATTTTTGCCCTTTTTGGTGTTTCCTGGGTCATATCTGGTACCGTCAAGGATCTTCTCTTGGCTTGGACAGGGTGCAATCTCTCAGAAGAGACTAAAAGCCCTTGGCACCTGGCCCCCGTTTGCTTACTTTGGTGCATTTGGATTGAAAGAAACAAGCGCATCTTCGAAGAAGTGGAGCTTCCCACTCCCATATTCAAAGACTCTTTTCTTCGCTTGTTATTTTTTTGGGCTCAAGAGGCATCCCCTGTCAATGTCTCTTCTTTTGTTGATTTCTTGGGGTCGTTAAGACCTTTGTAAAGTTTTTTGGGGGCTTTTCCCTTTGTTGCCTTTCTTGGGCACATCTTCAATATATATACATCTTTACTTATCAAAAAAAAAAAAGTTTGGGAAGGAGACCTCCAGTTTATGGAGGAAAGTGGTGGGGTCAAAGTATGGTTATGAAGCGGGCGAATGGTGTTCACTGTCTCATGGGGTGAGAATTTGGAAGAGCATTAGAAAATGATGGGATGAATTCTCCAAGCATATAAAATGGAGAGTTGGCAACGGGACTAGAACCAGATTCTAGTATGATTAATGGGGTGATCTGGCCCCTCTATCCATGGCTTTTCCAAGACTATTCAAGATTGCTTCTAACAAGGATGCATGGGTAGGTGATTATTTTAGAAAGGAAGGAGATTCTACAGTGTGGGATATTTGTTTTGGTAGACAATTACAAGATTGGGAGATGGAAGAAATTATGGAGTTTTATAATTTTTTGTAGAGACATTCTTTTTCCTCGATTGAAGAGGATTTTATTATTTGGATTCACAAGACGGGAGGCCTCTCAGTCAAATCCTTTTATTGGACTCTTATTGGTTCTGAAGGACTATGGTTTCCTTGGAAAGTGGTGTAGAAATCAAAAGCTCCTTTAAAGGTAGCTTTCTTCACTTGGACGGCGGCGTGGGAAAAAATATTAACCTTGGACAATCTTAGGAGGAAAGGCTAAATAGTGGTGAATTGGTGTTGTTTATGCAAATCTAACAAAGAGGCAGTTAACCATTTCTCATTCATTGCCCTTTCACTTGGTCTATTTGGTCCCTATTTTTGGGATTAATTGGTATTATTCGAGTGATGTTGCATTTCACTTTGGAGGTGCTTGATTCGTGAAGGGGGAAGATCCTTTGGTAGAAGATTGAGAAAGATTTGGCACATGACAACGCTTTGCATTTGATGGTGTATATGGAAAGAAAGAAACAATAAAGTTTTTGAAGGGGTTAAGTCTCCGATATGGGCTTTGAAATCTATGGTGCTGAGCTCCCTCTATTTTTGGATTTCGGGAGGTTCATCTGTCTTTAGATTCTTTATCCTTTTTGTACAGCATGTCTATGGGAGTATAGAAGCTTTGTATACATATTTTGTATTTTGGTGCACCCCCTTAGTGCCTATTAATGAAATACATTGACTTTATCTATCAAAAAAACACATGTAGAATTCCTTAAAACAATTCAAAACCCTATCTAGGGATTTTCTAGCATTCCATTAATCTCAACTGTTTGAGAAACATACAATGAGATTCACATATCTGGGCGTAAACATGATTGTTAGAGGGGTTCAGTTAAAGATTTATTGCGAGATTTGAATCATTAAAGCATTGGGATTAATTCTTTTCAAGCTACTTTGAAATAACGGGTTTTTCTTGATATTTGCATGCCATGTGGTCTTCATGCCTTGTGCTCTACCATTTAGCAAGTAAAGCAATCGCTTTAGGCCTCACTTGTAAAGAAGGTCTCAAATTTTGTATATATTTATAGTATAATTCAACTAGAAGTCTAAGGCAAGTCTAAGTCTCAAACGAAAAAATTCAAATTGAAACCAATTATATTTGATCCCTAACAAACAAACAAACAAATAATTAGTTCTATGCAATTAAAACACAAATATAAATTACATAAAAATTGAACACAAAAAACAAAAAAATAGTGTAATTCAAATATTAAAATCTAAAAATATATTAAAATATATGCATGCCTTAGATTTCACATATCACAATATTAACAACTAGAGTGTAATTCTAATTACACTAGAAATCTAAGTATCTAAGGAAACTGGAAATACACAATATTTTATTGTAATTAGAATTCAAATACAATATATATATATATATATATATATATATTACCAAAAAAAAGAGCATTATTAGCACCAAAAAAAAAAAGTCACACACACTAGAAGTCCAAGTGTCTAAGGAAACATGTTGCAAATACAATACAATTACAATATATATATATATATATATATATATTACAAAACAATTTATTAAAATAGGGGTAAGCACGTGAAGTCTAAGAAAAATACAATTTCATAAATAATAGAACTTATATTATATAAAAAAATATATAATTTTTTAGTCACAAGAGATTTGTGTTCACTTTGCTTAATGAGAAAAAAAGAATTAATATACGAGATTATTTTATTCTAAATAATTTTATTAATTATAACTCTTAATTAATAATTTTTTACTCTGAAAAGTAGAAGAATAAATTTTAAATAAAAAATTTTATATTAATATTAAAAATAAAAAATAAAAAAAAAGCCTCATTTAAGGTTGTTGCTTTACCCTTGAGCAAGCCAGTTCATACAATGCAAATCACATAAAGCTGTTCCACCACATCAAGAATTTAGAAGGTTGTTGCATCTGACACTCATATCCACACTCGAATGTAACCCTCATGTCCTTCCGCAAATAAAAATATATCTAGAGCTTCAGGAGTTTGATTCTTCGTATTGAAACAAAATTAGGTAAATTATTGAACAGTTTCTATCACACTTCTCATCAAAAAAAAAGGGAGAGGACGAGGGAGAGAAGGGAGAAGCGATACATTGAAAATATGGGACACTCTATTCTATCCTATTATGCCAACACCAGGCTTTCTCTCAATAGTTGTTTGGAATACGCACAGTTTTGGTGCAACAAGATTGTAAAGCCAAACAACGCCAATTGGAAAATTTTGAAAGATAATATATATATATATATATATATATATATATATATATATTAAATGCATACAAATAAAAAAAAAAAAGACAAAATACATTGAGCTAAGGACCACATTCATTGCGCATGACCACCCTCTAGTTATGGAGAAAAGGTATGGTTCTAGCTAAAAAAACACCCAAATCAATAAACAAGTACGAGTGGAAAAACAGAGAATATAAGTACCAAACAGATGAGAATCTTTATTTTATATATTCATCCAAATTTTTAATCATTCTGAAGCTTTACATACAATCTTCAGTGAAGACGATTCATGGTGAACCATAAACACTCTTTTCTTTGTTTAGCTACACTACAACACCCTTAAACCATCTTAAATTTATCTATTATTTTCACTCTTCTTTTACTTATATTTAGTTATTTGTCAGATTTACTAATTAGAAAAATAAAGAATCAAAAGAACTGTCTTTTGCCTAAGTCTTATGTCTTGCCTCACAGAAGTAAAACACCTACCTAATGCTATAACATTTAAATTCTATATCACAAAAGTTAAAGAAACATGCTAGTGCTAATTATTCCTCAAGGCTTACTGTATCATTTCTATGCATCATGCACCTGATGCATATACACACACGAGAGAGAGAGAGGGGCCATGTGGCACTTACCCCAGGTTGATCAACAACATTGACTGCATAACGCTCACCAGTGGTTGAAGTATAAACATCAGAGAAAGGCCTGCATTTTAAATGAGAAACAATTGATATCAGGAGACTCAATTAACAAAACAAGTTACAGAGTGACGTCGGATCAAAATTTAACTAAAACAAATTCATCAGATACAGATTCAGATGAAATACCTTCCAATTAAAGAACTCAACAATGCAGACTTTCCAGCTTCTTTTGGCCCAAAAACAAAACATTGAAAAACATTTCTTTCTGATTTTTGTTTTTTGCGATCCAAACGCCTTCTGCGAGTGACACGGATGGCTGACGAAGGATCACCAGCATACCCAATATATATCAGATACTCCACACTGCGAATTGGATCCAGAAGTGTCATAAGAGCCCACTGCACCCCACATATTTGTCAGAGAATCAAGATGCAGATTGCTTGCGATAAGACATGATATCCATAATTTCATACGTAAATGATTAATTAAACCAATATATTTTGTTGAATTTTGATATTCAAAAAAATCTTATACTACCTAACAAAACATTAATCACATGGTAACAGCAGCAAGTCAAGTAAATTTTTCATTTCTTCTGTTTAACAAATACGTAAATAAAAAAATAAAAAAAAGATTATAAACCAATGTTGGTCCTACCAATGCAGATGTTGAAGGAGCAAACTAAACACAAACCTAACCTTTGGCATTACTTGCACAGAGTGGCTCAATTCAGACTCAAGCATGCATCCTTATACTTGGCAGTCCAAGCATTGACCATTGCACCAAGCCCCTACTAAAATCATACATGTATACGCCCTCAAATTTTAATATGGCCAATACAACTCATTGGCTCATCTTGGACCACAGCCACAATAATTACAGGGCACATTCCTCCTTTAGGATGTAACAAGAAAACTTATCATATCATCAGTGTTGTCAAAGGCTAGCACCTTGTCGCCTAGGCGATCGGTTAAGGCGATTTTCAGACATAATGCCTTAACATGTTCCAAGCCAGGCGTCTTCAAAGAGGCGATGCCTAGGTGCTTGCCTTAGATTATATGAGAAGCAACCAAGCGATAGCCTTTTTAAATTGTAATGTATTTTACTTGTATCCCTTATATTTTAGTGTTTTAATTATGCACTTATTTAACAATTTTATAAGAGGCATATTAGTATGAAAGAATATTATTGTAGTCTAAAATTATTATTATTCAATTTGTCGTATTAATATAAGTATTATTATCAAACATTATTACAAAATTGGCCCCTATAAACATTTAAATTATTTGAGTTATTTTCACAAATATAAAGCTATGAGGAAAGTAGCAACTAGTAAATTCTCATCATTCTTCACTAAATCTGGGACTACCCATGATAAAAAAACATTGTCCCTCCATCAACTAGTTTGACTATTTATATGTGAAGTCTTCCCAAATCCAAACATAAGCCTTACCTTTGAGAATTAGTGTTGGAAAGTTTCAAAACTGTTTAGTCAACTTTCCTATTTTTCTAAGAGGATCTCGGCTGTAAATGTGTGAATATCCTAGAATATTTAGTTTCCTTAGAAGTTAGTATCTTTCGTTCTTTCCTTCTATTTCTCTGCTGCACATCTATTTATACAGATCTGTACCTATGTTACAATTAATGAGAATTATTCCCACAAGAAGCTATCTCATTCTAGATGGTATCAGAGCTAGGTTCGGCTCTTGGCCTTGTGTAAACCCTACTTTCCCTTGGCGGCTCTCATCTGACCCTAATCTCTATAGGGTATTCTTCCTTGTTCAACTCTGCCCTTCTCTTCTGTTGCTGTAGCCATGACTGAAACTCCAAACACAGCTAAACCTAAACCCAGATCTACTCATTTTGAACCTTACTCTGTCCAAATTACCAATATACAATTAAATGAGACCAACTTCCTGCGGTGGTCACAATCTGTCAGGATGTCTATTCATGGAAGAGGGAAGATAGGGTACTTGACTGGTGAAGCTAAGGAGCCCGAGAAGACAGACCCATCTTATGCTATATGGGATGCTGAAAATTCCATGGTGATGGCATGGCTCGTGAATGCTATGGATGAAGAGATTAGTGCTAATTACATGTGCTATTCTATTGCAAAGGAACTCTGGGATAATGTGAGTCAAATGTACTCTGACCTTGGGAATTACTCTCAGATTTATGAACTGCAGCAGAAGATCAGCAACACTTATCAAGGAGACGGCGGTGTAACAAGATATTTCAATGTTCTTAAGGGCTTATGGCAAGATCTAGATTTATTCAATGATTATGAATGGAAAAATCCTACTGATTGTAATCACAATAAGAAAATGGTGGAGAATGCAAGAATTTTTAAATTCTTGGCTGGACTTAATGATAAGTTTGATGAAGTAAGGGGAAAAATTCTAGGGAGACAGCCTCTGCCCCCACTCCGCGAAGTATTTTCTGAAATAGGATGAGAAGATTGTCGAAGGAGTGTGATGATGAAGAAAAAGGAGGATGAGACTGTGGAAAAGTCTGCTCTAGTTGCTGCCAATAATCCTGCTCCTCATGCTGCTGGTAACATAGATTTGGCTACTGCCAATATTTCTGCACAGCGGCCTTACTCTAATCAAAGGAGGTTGGAAGATAAGCCTCGAGTATGGTGTGACTACTACAATAAGCCACGCCACACTCAAGAAAATTGCTGGAAACTCCATGGAAAGCCAGCAAACTGGAAGAGCAACAAATCTGGACCCTCTGGCAGCAACCATGCAGTCCTTAAAGCCAATGAAGCTAATTTCCTAAGTGCTGATCAGGTGGATCATCTTATTCAACTACTGAAATCTACTTCTACCTCTGGTCTTCCTATTGGTTCATTGGCCCAAACAGGTGATGACTCTAGTGCCTACGCCTGTTGCTTAAACCTTGCACCATGGATCATCGATTCTGATGCATCTGATCATATGACTAGTAGCTCACAATTGTTTCACTCTTATTCTCCTTGTTCTGGTAATAAAAAGATTAGAATTGCATATGGAAGTTTTTCATCCATTGCTGGAACAGGTTCTGTCCAAATCTCTGAAAAAATAGAACTCAAATCTGTCCTTCACGTCCCTAAACTTGCTTGTAACCTGTTGTCTGTTAGTAAACTCTCACGGGATTCTAATTGTCGTGTCATTTTCTTTGATTCCCATTATGAATTTCAAGATCAACACTCGGGGAGGATGATTGGCAGTGCTAGGATGATTGATGGACTCTACTACTTCGATAAGACTTTATTCAACAATAAACAAGCTCAGGGTTTGAGTAGTAGTACTAGTTCTTTTTCTGTACGTGAACACATAATGCTTTGGCATCTAGACTAGGACATCCTAGCTTTCTTTATTTAAGACATTTGTTTCCTAGCTTATTTAAATATCTGTATTGCAATTCTCTTCATTGTGATGTTTGTCACATATCCAAAAGTCACCGAAGCACCTATCAATCAAAAGCTTATCATTCTTCCAAACCTTTTTATTTAATTCATAGTGATGTTTGGGGTCCCTCAAAAATCACTACTAGTTCTGGTAAGAAATGGTATGTTACATTTATTGATGATCATACACGTTTATGTTGGGTGTACTTGTTGAGTGACAAATCTGAAGTTGCAAAAATTTTCCAGGATTTTTATAATATGGTTGAAATCCAGTTCCAAACAAAAATCAGTATACTTAGAACCGATAATGGTACTGAATATTTTAACAAATGTTTAGGAACGTTTCTTTCAACAAAGGGTATTCAACATCAATCTACTTGTCGTGACACCCCACAACAAAATGGCATTGCTGAGAGAAAAAATCGCCACTTGTTGGAGGTTGCACGGGCCCTAATGTTTTCAATGCAAGTTCCTAAATATTTATGTGGTGATCCTATTTTAACTGCATGTTATCTAATTAATAGGATGCCTACTCGAGTTTTAAAATACATCACTCCCTTAGATTGCCTAAAAAAAGTGTTTCCTACTTGTCGGATAACATCAGACCTACCACTAAAGGTGTTTGGATGCACTGTTTTTGTTCATATACCAACCAGTCTTCGATCCAAGCTTGATCCTAGGGCAGAAAGATGTGTTTTCCTTGGCTATGCACCTAATATAAAGGGGTACAACTGTTTTAATCCTCTGACCAGAAAAATTCATATCAGTATAGATGTTGTTTTTATTGAAAACCAGCCCTTTTTTGGCCATAACTATCTTCAAGGGGAGAAAAAGGAAATTGAAGATGAGTTCTGGCAAACCTCTAAGCCTCTTCCAAATGTTTTTCTTGACATTGACATCCACTCTTTAAAGGGTCAGTAAACTGGTACCTTAACTAGCGAAAATAATGAAAATCTTAGTCTACCTATACAAGGCATACCCAATTCACAAACAAGGGAGAGAAGTACAATCAAATATTCTCTCATCTAAGCTTCGTGTTTATACCAGAACAAGAGATCATCAGAATAATAGAGCTCTTTCTTCAAATCCAGAGCAAGGCCAATCATCATCACCTGCACAAGTTGGTCCTCCTTCACATACTCTAGGTACTTCTTCTTCTCCAGATCCCTCATCTAATAATTCTTCTGATCTTGACCTGCCCATTGCCCTTAGGAAAGGAGTTAGAACCTGTACCACACATCCTATTTCCAACCATCTATCATATCATAGACTCTCCGACACTCATAAGGCCTTTCCTTCAAATGTTTCTCATCTGTTTATTCCAAGAACCATTCAGGAAGCACTGGATCACCCAGAATGGAGATTGGCTGTTCAAGAAGAGATGGATGCACTAATTGCTAATGGCACTTGGGAAATTGGTGACCTTTCGGAGGGGAAGAAGACTGTTGGCTGTAAATGGGTATTTACAATAAAATTCAAGGCTGATGGGAGTATAGAAAGGTACAAAGCAAGACTTGTGGCGAAGGGGTTCACTCAAACATATGGAATTGACTACCAGGAAACCTTTGCTCCTGTAGCCAAGATGAACTCAATCCGTGTGTTACTCGCTCTAGCAACTCACTCTAATTGGCCCTTATATCAACTAGATGTGAAGAATGCCTTCTTAAATGGAGACTTAGAGGAGGAAGTCTCTATGGATCTACCACCAGGATTTGAAGGGAAAGGTGGCAAAGGCAAGGTATGCAGATTGAGGAAATCATTGTATGGACTCAAACAATCCCCCAGAGCTTGGTTTGAACGCTTTGGGAAGGTAATAAAGAGTCACGGCTACAGCCAAGGTCAAGCCGATCATACTATGTTCTATAGACACACGAGTGAAGGTAAAATGGCTATCCTTATTGTCTATGTTGATGATATAATTTTGACAGGTAATGATAGCAATGAGCTAGAGAGGTTAAAGAAGATCCTTGCTCAGGAATTTGAGATCAAAGACTTGGGCAACTTGAAGTATTTTCTTGGTATGGAATTTGCAAGGTCAAAGAAAGGTATTTTTGTTTCCCAACGCAAGTATGTGCTTGATTTACTTGGAGAAGCAGATCTGCTAGGGTGCAAAGCTGCAGAAACACCTATAGAGCCGAACATAAAACTCTAACCAGCTAAGGCTGAAGAGGTGATCAACAGAGAGCAATACCAAAGATTGGTAGGGAAACTTCTTTACCTCTCTCATACACGCCCTGACATAGCCTTTGCAACAAGCGTGGTAAGTCAATTTATGCTCTCACCAGGACCCGAGCATTTTGATGCTGTGTACAGGATTCTAAGGTACCTAAAAGGGACTCCAAGTAAAGGTCTATTATTTGGAGGACATGGGAATTTACAGGTTGAAGTATACACTGATGCAGATTGGGCTGGAAGTATCACTAATAGAAGATCAACTTCTAGCTATTGGACTTTTGTTGGAGGAAACCTAGTAACATGGCGCAACAAGAAACAAAATGTGGTGGCAAGGAGTAGTGCAGAGGCAGAATTTAGGGTTGTTGCTCATGGAATTTGTGAATCACTATGGATCAAAAGGTTGCTGGAAGAATTAAAGGTTACTCATTCACTACCTATGAAACTGTATTGTGACAATAAAGCTGCAATAGCTATTGCTCACAATCTAGTTCTTCATGATAGAGCGAAACATGTGGAGGTAGACAAGCATTTTATCAAGGAGAAAATAGATAAGGGAGTAATCTGTCTGCCATATATCTCGACAACTGAACAAGTAGCAGACATACTGACAAAGGAACTACCGAAGAAACAGTTTGAAAATTTCATTACCAAGGTGGCCATGGAAGATATCTTCAAGCCAGCTTGAGGGAGAGTGTTGGAAAGTTTCAAAACTGTTTAGTCAACTTTCCTATTTTTCTAAGAGGATCTCGGTTGTAAATGTGTGAACATCCTAGAATATTTAGTTTCCTTAGAAGTTAGCATCTTTCGTTCTTTCCTTCTTTGGTTCTTTCCTTTTATTTCTCTGTTGCACATCTATTTATACAGATCTGTACCTATGTTACAATTAATGAGAATTATTCCCACAAGAAGCTATCTCATTCTAGAATTAGCTTAGAAGTTTATGAGATTGCCCTATCATGTCTTCTACATTATTAGGATCAAGTACACCAAAATTTCTTTTATGGAGGACTTAAAAAGATAACAAACTTTTGAATATTCATTGAGAAGAAAGCACCAAAGCTTATAGTAATTATATCACTTTAATACATCATACGTCAACATTAAATTTAACTTTTTAGTGTTACCTAATAAATTTAACTTAGAATAAATTAATTTCTAATGTATTTTTTTGATTATTTTTATAATTTAGCGCATTGCATCACTCAGGCTAGCACTTTTTTGTCGCCTCACTTTTCGGGTAATGTAGAACTTTAACGCCTTAAAGGGCGCCTTTCGCCTTTAACTACACTGCATATCATTACCCCACTTATTATGAAAGAATAAAAAATGTACTCAATAACATCATATTTGAGTAGATGCCATGTGAGAGAGGGATAGTGAGGATGTGATGGTATGGAGAGTGAACAATAATAAACAATTCACTGTTCAATCTTTTTATAAGAAGTTGATGGGTGGGAACGAGTCTTCTTTTTCCATGGAAGTTGATTTGGAGGTCTTGGGTTCCAAAGAAAGCTGCGTTATTTTGCAGGTCGGCAGCTTGGGGTGCTATCCTTACCCCAGATAATCTTCAAAGAGGGGGATTTCAGCTCCCTAGTCGGTGTTGCATGGGTAAAGGGGGAGGAAGTGACAGTGGGCCACCTTCTTGTACATTGTAAGATGACAAGAGATTAGTGGAGCTCGCTTTATCTCTTTATGGGTGTAGTTTAGGTGATGCCAATCACTGTTAGGGATATTGTTTTGGGGTGAAGGTGCAGCCGGATTAGGAAGGAGTTGAGGTGTGGAGGATGGCGCCCTTATGTCTTACATGGTGGTTATGGATGGAAAGGAGGAAGAGGACTTTTGAAGGATTGAGCCATCTCCTTGGTGTTTTTTGTGGTTACTTTTCCTTAAAGATTAAAGAGGAATATCAATGTATTTAAACACTTCTATAGAGTTTTTTGAGGACCTTAGGCTTTCATTTTGTGGCCTTTCCCCTTCCTTTGTAATTATTGGTTCACCTCCCTCGAGCGCCTTGTTTATATTTGATAATACCTTCTACTGATCAAAAAAATCCATGATTAACAATAAATCAAAAAAAATGATATTTGCTTCATAAATTAACTTCCGAATTGAGAACTTCCTTTCGCTCATAAATTGTATGTTTGTGAAACCAAACGAATGGAAACTTAGAAAAAGAACCCGCTAATGTTTAAAAAATAAATAAACAAACATACAAAAATTAAAGAAAATGACATATTTACAAACTAAAGTTCCTACATAAAAATAATAGAAGTTACCACCTAACCATCTCTAAATGTAAGAAGCAGACTAAAAAATAGAGTTCCTGATTATATCCTAAATGGCTCTAGAGGAAGATAAAAGAGAACTGCATTTATGGAAAACAATATGCTGATAAACAAAATAACAGAACAGATTTGTAGGAAAATTAGTTACTATATCAGCCAATATTTGCAATTATTAGACAAATATTGATAAAGAGAGGAGAATAGCATGTACATTGTTTAATCTTGTCACATATTGTATGCACAGTTGAACTTTAAAACTCAGTACATGAACTAACAGATAAAGTAAGTTTACATGTAAGATATTCAAATTTTATATGCTACCCCAGAAATGAGTGAATAAACATGAAAATGTAAGAAAATGTAAATACCTCTGACAAAAACCCATCAAGTGATAGTCCTCCCAGTGCAGTTTTCTCTGCAGCTTCCCTATATGGAGCTTCATTCCAAGGACTGAAATTCAAAGAAACAACAATAACAACACAGCAGCAGCAATAATAATATGTGAAAATATAAATACACAACTCGTGTAACATGATATAACAGCGAATAATTCCACAACTGAGATGTTATTGTGAAAGATACAACTTAGTGTCATTTGGGACATGGATTGCTTCAGAACATGGAATGGGCACGTCTACACAATGCATATCTTACTTCCAACAAATTAAAAAATTAGTAAGCTAGTTTGCAAGAGGGTCATTACTTGGTGCAATGGTTAAACAACAAGTCAAAAAGCGTGGAAACACATATTCAAGTCTGATAACGGCTATTTTATAGGAAAAAAAATTGAAAAAAAAAAAAAACTGTAGATTGTTATGAAATTAGGAGAATAAATAATCACAAAGCACTCGCACAAATGCACACAAATATTTACATACTTCTGCCTCAAGCATATGTCCACGAGCAAAGGAGGAGAAGTTTCACTATTTTGTAGAAGATAATACAAGAGAGAGCAGCTACAAACAATTCTCACACTCAATGTTCTTTGTACACTAGGTACACTTCTTGCTTTACTCTCATCAATTCATTCTTCCCGGCTAAGGCTTATATAGCCTTCAGAAGCATGAGCCTAGTGACCATAAATTACTACAAAAATCTCACTTGAGGTAGTGGACTTAGCTGGCCATTTCCTTTACCCATCATAAAAGAAACAAACCCATTTGAGTTTGCCTTTATCATGGGTTTAGAAGTGGACATCCACCACAATAAGATTCACATGATTTGACTTCAAACCTATGTCCACAGGTAGAGGAGGAGAAGTTCCCCTATTTTGTAGAAGAGAATATGTATTAAATACATCTACTACAACATGATGAAAATTCTCATTTGCCCATGGACATGGCCTGAAGTCAAACCACTTAAATCTTTGTGTGTGTTTCTGCGATTGCATTGAAAGTATTTATCCTCCTAATTTCACAACATTAGATTTATCTCCAGTCCACCACACATAGACGCACCAAGTAATGCCCTTTAGTAAGCTAGTTTGGACTGAGATTAGTTTTATTCTTAACTAGTTAAAGAGGATTGCAAAACATTAGCTTTAAAGCCAAATCCCTATATTTAAGTCATTAAGTGTTGATTATTGAGAAAAAAAAAGTGCAATATATTCCAAATCATGTGATATGGATTATAGATTGACACTACTTTCGTGAAGAAGAAAAAAATTTGATAACTAGCTTTTTGTGAAAATATATTCAGCAAACATTTATGACGCGCATTTATTCAAATTGAAGATCTGAATGTTAAGTAATTTACAAATGTAATGTTGAAGATATCATCTGACCCCACAAAAGAAGAAGGATGCTTGTGCAACCAAGTTGGAAAACATGCTGTCACATACAAACGGGTGGCATTCAGCAAACATTTATGAAGCGCATTTATTCAAATTGAAGATCGGAATGCTAAGTAATTTACAAATGTAATGTTAAAGATATCATCTGACCCCACAATATATTATCCAACAATTAAAAATCAAAGTGGAACCAAGCATAGTTGTCTCATTTTTCAACTTGGTTGCACAAGTATATGCATATGTAAGATGCCTGAGGGGGGTGAACCCCACAAAAAGAAAGATTTATGCTGCAAGGTTTTTAAAATTGGGATCCTGCATTGGATTGATCACTGGATCACAGTTCATAAAACTCTAAAAAATGATAAAGATAATATCAAATACCATATGTATATATTAAAAATTAGTGAAAATCTCTTAAAACGAGCCCAAAACTCAATGTAAGTATTTTTTTTATAAGTAAAAGTATATATCTATATGTAAGGCGCCTGAGGTGGCAAACCCAAAATTACGAAAGAGGAGATTGCCTACAATATTACAGCCTTAGTTCCCTAAAAAATTTTAAAAAGATTCTAAGTGCATAGGATTTTCATCTTTCACCCAAAAGTATAATAATCGTAAAAAATATCATTAAAACAAAAAATGGACTGCTCTTGCCCTTCAAATATTCTTCTATTCCTCTCCCTCCATAAGCACCAAACTAAGCAAAGGAGAGTCATTCTACAAGCACTCCTAACCTCCTTCGTCACGCGGCTACATCTGAAGCTCAAAAACACCACCAGGACAGAAGTTGGCACCACCCAACTACCACCAGGCAAAGACAAAATTAAGCACCAAACATCCCTCGCCATATTGCAATGAATAAGAAGATGGTCGACAATCTCCTCATTCTTGCACATGCAAAACCGGGTAACTAACTGGAAACCACAACATCGAAGATCATCCGTACTCAAAATGGAATGCAAAGAAGCAAACCAGGCAAATAAAGGGACTTTCGTGGGAACCTTGGACTTCCAAATAAGCTTACGTGGAATGAAAACCTCGTCACCTTCCTCCAAAGCCTTATAATAAGAGTGAACAGTGAATGTTTTGGGATTATTTACTGTCCAAACTATCCCCTCCCTAATCTCAAAACGACTCAAAAGCCCCAAAAAAAATCCTCCACCTCTCCCAATTCACAATAAAGGAAATTCCTACGAAAACTTGGACTCCACACCAAGTCTCCTCCCACCAAGGCAACACAATCAACAACCAAGGCTTCCTTATTGAGAGCCAAACTAAACAAAAGACAAAAACCTACTCTTCCAAGGCTCATCACCACACCATAGATCCTCCCAAAATCTCACTCGAAGCCACTCCCCCACCTCGAAACGAATAAACTGATGAAAAGCCTCTTATCCCTCCTTATGGACTTCCACAAACCACACCCAAAAGCCTCCATAATCTCCTTCATAAACCACCCCCACCCCATATTTGATGGAAACTACATCCTTCCACAAGGCCACCTTCTTCTCCATAGCAAATCTCTATAACCACTTAGCCAAAAGTACTCTATTAAATAAATTCAAATCCTTGATTCCTAGAACACCCTTCTTTAAAGGAATCTTCACCTTCTCCATCAAATTAGATGAATTTTCCTCTCCCTCTCCCTGCCTTCCCAAAGGAACTCCGACTGAATCTTTTCCAACCTTCTTTAAAGGAATCTTTACCTTCTCCATCCAATTAGATTAATTTTCCTCTCCCTCTCCTTGCCTTCCCAAAGGAAGTCCGACTGAATCTTTTCCAACTTCCTCTTCACTGAGGTTGATATTGAAAAAAGGGACATATAGTATGTGGGAAAGTTAGCTAAAGTACTTCTTATGAGGGTAATTTACCCCCCTTTAGATGAGTACTTACTCTTCCAACCCGCCAAATGTCATTGGAATCTCTCCACCCCCACATTCCAAACCGCCAAATGTCATTGAAATCTCTCCACCCCCACATTCCAAACCGCCATAGACCTCACTCAAGCACCCAACAACAAACCCAAATACGTAGTAGGAAAGGAACCCACTGTGCATCTCATCCCATCAGTCCCATAGGAACGATGACACTTTTATCCAAGTTCACTCACAAACTAGAAACCGCCTCAAAACAAACCAAAATACACCACAAATAACAAAGCTGACTATAGATCTACAAAAAATCAATGAATTATCGGCAAACAATAGATGAAAAATATCCATTCTACTTCCTTCACCATCCTCAACTGTGAAACCCCTTAAGAAACCACCCCTCACAACTCTACACAACAATCTGTTGAGGGCCTCCATGACAATAACAAACAAGAAAGGGGAGAGAGCATCCCCCATTATACGCCCTCGGGAAGACTGGAACCTAAGAAGCACGGACATGGGACACGGATACGACATAACACAAACACAAATTAAACCGAGAATTTAATAAATGTTATTAAAAAAGGAATTTAATAAACATGTAAACACTAATAAGAGGACATGTAAACACTGGGGGGGGGGGGGGGGGCATGTCGTCAAAGCTAAAATGGGAGTGGGGGATACTTGGGGGATAAGGAACCCACCCGACAGTGAGATGAGAGATCATAGAGAGAGAGAGAAAGGGGGGGGGGGGGAGAGATTCCAACAGAAGAATAAGAAAATAAGAAGGTACATGTCTCTCTGATCGCGAAAGGAGAAGAAGAAGAAGGTACTTGTCTCTCCAATCGCGATCGCATAGGGAAGAAGGTAATGTCCCTCTTATCTTCTCTCTTTCTTTGATGATTCTCCACTTCTTAATCAAGAAGAAAAACGTACATGTTTCTCCTATCATACAAGCACGGGGTATTGTCCCTCTTCTCCTCTCTTTCTTTGATGATTCTCCACTTCTTAGTAAATTTTTTCGTCTTTTTTTTTTTTTTTGAATACTCATTTTCATCTCTTCCTTAACCGTCATCATGTCTGTCCCACCGTGTCGAAAATGTGTTCAAAATTTTGAAAAAAAACAAAGCAGATACTCAATTTTAACGTGTCAGGCATGTGTCCGAGTGTGTCCTTGTCCCAAACAGGTCTGACACTGACATTATGGCCTCCAAGACGTGTCTGTGATTCTTAGACCGGAAAAACCCTAAAAGAGACCCATTGATGATATTTGAGTATGAAACCAAAAGAGATACTTGACTCCATTCAACCCCTCAATCTATTTCCAAACCCCATTTTTCTCAGCAAGAATAGAAGAAAAGCCCAATTAACGTGGTCATAGGCTTTTTCTATACCCAACTAACAACGAGGCCCTTTTCATTTCTCTTCCTCCTCAAGTCAATACATTGTTGCATCAAGAATTCCCCCCCCCCCCTCCCCAAAAAAAAAAAAAAAGCATTATGACTGCCCGAAATAACTTTTCTCATCACTTCCCTAATCCGTAATTCACTATCAATTTCTACCAAGCTTATGGACCTAAATTCCTTTATATTCTCCACCCCATCCTTCTTAGGAATCAAGGCAATAAAAGTCACATTCAAACTCCTCTCAAAGGAGCCCTGCTCATAGAGGTGATAAAACACTGCCATAACATCATGCTTAATCATCCCCAACAATATTTAAAAAATGCCATCATCAATCTATCCGGTCTCAGTGATTTGTCTCCATCACAGGAATTCAACGCCTCCACCACCTCTTTCACCTCGATAGGTCTTTCGAGCATTGTAGATACCATCGCCAAAATACTGTTGAACTCCTTATCCTCCAAATCAGATCTCCATCAGCAAGATTCACCATATAAACTCTAGTATAAATTTGATATCTCTTCCCTAATTTCCTGTACTTGGGTCAACAATCTTTCACCAATCTTCATTGTACTGGTGTTGTTTCTTCTCTTGTGAGATTAAACAACCCTATGGACAAATCATCCCCCTCCTTCAACCATAGGACTCTAAACTTTTGCCACCATGAGTTTCTTCAACCTTTAAAATCCAACCTAACTCCCCTTTCAGCCCCTGCCTTTTTTCTCTTCCTCCATCAAAGAAATGGATTGTTCCTTCAAATCCAGCTGTTGAATACCCTACAATATCCTGCATTTCATAGATTGGATGTTACCAAATTCCTCCTGGTTCGATCTTTTTAGATCAGCTTTCAGAAGCTTCAGTTTTCTGGCCATAAAAAAGCTCGGATTACCACTGATATTGAACCCTGCCCACTAAGTTGTCACCTTATCTTGGAAATCAGGAACTTGCAGCCCAATCCCCTCTCTTGGGTAACAGGGCCACCGGTTCAGGTTTTTGCTTCTGGTAGTATTTTTGGGCTTAATCAAACCAATCTCATCCATTCTTCCTCTTTCTTGCCTCATCAACTGGCCCATAGGAGATGCCATTTGCCAATGGACTCTTCATTCACCTTCAAAAACCTCCCGCAACTGTTCCCCAGCGCTCAAAAAATCTTCAAGCTCCACAGATATAGAGGTAAACCCATATTGGTGATATTCGCCTCCCTCCTTTGTGCAACAACCCTTTGATCCCAGCCTATCAGAATAACTGATTCCCATCAAACACCTAATCCCTCACAGCTAAAATCCTCTCCACTTTTTCCTTTGAAAGGAACTCAAACAAGAAGGAGGCGCCAAGCATATCCACCAGGATCACCACCCTTACTCCTGCAGCCACACCCCACTTTCGGTTAGCCCACTGTTGAACTCTCTGAGTTACAGGTACCGGAGAGCTCAGCTTCCCTATGCAGCCAACCAAGCATCTCTAGAAATAACATAATCTGTCGCTACATAATCCCAAATCCTCACGGATATCCTCCCATACACTTTAGTTCTCCTCCCAAACTGTCACTGGGATCGCCGGCCAACTCCTTTTAGGGAATTGAGGCTACACAGAAGATCAAGGTAGCAGGCAAGAAAAAATGACATAAATTGAAAGAAAAAAAATTGAGAAGTGACATAAATTAAAAAATAAATACTAAATGCTTATCATTTAATTAATACATCTTGCATTAAGATATTATAATCTGTCAACACTCAAAAACAAGAAACTCGTGACTAATCAAAAATTGAAAATCATAATGAAGCTATGAATAAGTCAATGCAATAAATAACAAAGCGACAATGTTTATTTTTACAAAAGAAAGAATTTGTTTTGAGAAATAAGTAAAAAGAACAGCCACTACCATATATTTATTTTCAAAACCAAATAAAATTTAAAATTAAAAGGAAAATTTATTTAACAAACTTTGTTTTTTTGAACCTTCAGCTCTGTCATAACATGCCATTAAAGCAATTCGATAAAGTGGTAGACCAAAATACAACACAACAAAGCGACCAAAAATAATTAAGATAAATGGATAGATAAATAAAAAAGAATGGTGATGAGAGTTAAAACCATGCATGTCAAAAAATAAATAAGAAAAAAAAAATGAAGCTTCGTTCAAGCTATTGTTGCAAAGTTGTTTTTAACAATTCAATTCCTCATTCAAGTAGAATATCATTGCAAAGCTCAAATGAGAATGATTTTGGTTCTCTTTGATTGATATAGGGCTTTCTACTAGGTTTTGGACTTTATTTATTGTTGTCATGTGTCATGAGGTTTAGCTAACTAGAAAAGATCAGAGGGAAAAACAAAAAGAGGTAATAAGGTCACATCTTTTGATTCTAGACTTGATCCATGATCCTTTTTTAATAAGTACGACTTGATCCACAATCCTAACAATCTTGATCCGATCTTTATTATGATCCTGCTATTGTTTTAGCACAATTTGAATCGATTTGAGTTTTGAGATTGTAACTAATAGGTGTTGCATGGGCCATTTGCAGGAGGAACCTGTAAATCACCTGCTTTTTGCATTGCTTAGTGGCTAAAGAGTTGTGGTGCTTGCTTCTTACGAATTCAGTGTGCAATGGATATGTCACAGATTGTTACGGATCTTTTGGTATGTTGGAGAGGGAATTAGCATTGTAGGTTAGGCCAGTGGGTGTGGGCCTCAGCCCCTCTCTATCTCTTGTGATGTGTGTGTGTGTGTGTTTTGGGGAGAGGAGGGAGGAATCGGTGAATTTTTTAGGGGAACGATAGGTCTATCACTAAGCTTAAAGGGTTTCTTCTCAATCCATTGTCTTATTGGATTGTTTAGCAATACATGATGTTTGTTGATTTTTTGAGTGACGTGTGTTTATTGTAGTGAGTTGAGAGGAGACTTTTGTGCTTGTGCATGTACATTCTTCGTGCACATAGGCATACCCCCTTTTGGGTACTTTTCAAATAAATTTTATTTACTTATCTTTTTTTTAGTAAGTGTTGTATATTAGCTAACTACCATAGGGGGCAAACCCATATACAAAAAGAGATTCAAAAAAACTAGTCTCTCATTTTCTCCAAAAAATTTACAAAACTATAAACATACGAGAGGTATGCCTCAATAATCCAAAAGTATGATTCTACCATCCGGATCATGATTTTAACAACCATGTTAATTCATATAGATTCATGAAGAAAACTTCAGCCAAAATTCTATATTCTTCCAAATCCCTTAAAAAAAGGCTAGGTCAGATGACTAGATATGCCAATGGAATGTGGTATAAAGGTTTTGCACATATTTCTTTATAGAAGGTTTTGAATGTTTTTGAACAAGCTTAAAAAAGCGAATCACAAGTAGATTTAATGAGGTTTTATGGGTAATAGGCCAAATCTTGCACTATGTTTGGTATGAAGGAAAGATGGAAGGAAGGTGGTTGGAAAAGGGGAGGGAAAGAGGGTACGAGCCTCATTTGGTAGAGATGTTGATGAAAGGGAAAGGAAAGGGAGAGGAGCTCATCATCCCTTTGGAGTGCGTAGAAAGACAGGGAAAAAAATGAGAAGGTTCTCCCCCCCTCAATGTATGGAATTTACCTATTTACCCCTTGTCTTCTATGTGTGTGTGTGTGTGTGTGTGTGTATACACAGATTATTTTAATAAGCCGGTGATATAATGATAAAACATACATTTAATGATTCATGCTTCCTTCCCTCACTTTAATACCAAAAAATTGGGAGGAGACACCTCTTTCCTTGCCTTCCTTCTCAACCAAACAAGAGGGAAAGGCAACTTCCTTTTCTTAGGGAAACCTCGCCCATCCTTTCCCCTTTCCTTCCATCTGATTTTCTCTCTCTCCTACCAAACAAAACATTAACAATCCGTTTGAATAAGTTAGAGGGAGAGGAACGAAGAGGAGAACGTTAGTTATGAGAAAGAGGAGAAGGTAGTGTAGTCCTCCCATCTGGATGACAGATGAGAGAAAACAAAGGAAAATGTTTTATATTAATTTACTATTATACCCTTTTAAATTCATTAAAGAGCTCTCTTCTATTTTTACCTCTACAATTTTAAGGGTGTTATTGGTATTGTAAAAAACTCATTAAAGTGTTGTCACCATTCTTTTCGTCTCCTCCCACTTGTGGACGGATTGTAAAATGGTTAAAATAAGTGTTGAGCTCTTCCTCCTCTCCTTCCCAATTTTTAAAACAAACATGAAATAAGTTCCCCCTCCTTCCACTTTCCTTTCCTTTTTTTCCAACTCCTTCCATCCAAATGGGCTATAAAGCTTTGGTGGGGGTACTTGTATCATTACAAACCTCTAGGTTGCACCTTACTAAAACTGAGTTCATATCAGTAGAATCGTGCCAAATTTGGAACTTGCTTAGAATCAATGCATCTGTGTTGATTATCTGCAGACAAGCAGGTTCTGTAAACAGTAATTTCATTATTCATTACAGCTTCATTCAAAGGTAGCTTCAATACACCCAGCATAGTTTTTTTTTAAGTAAAATGGAAACAGTTACAATATCAACTCAGACAAAGAAAGTTATGAGTGATGGGAACCAAGCCAATCACAAGCGATCTTAAAGAAACTACACTACCTTTCTGGTGCAGTAGAAAAAAGATCCTCAAGTTCAGGCGGCCGAAGAGACCCATCCTGGTAAGAATAAGAATCGTATGATCAACATTTTAAGAAGTTACGGGCATAAATTTTCATTACAAAATTGTGCACTAACCTAAATGCAGCCGCATAAAATGGATTATAACTAATTTATTGAAACACTGAAGCTCAAATAGAAATACATAAATGTTAATATCTAAAGCCTATTATAGAGATGCATAAATCAGCTTTTGCAAATAATTCGAATGTTCCCTGCACACTTATTTCTGTCAATCAATTTATCTTCAGTCAAGCCATTTTTTAACAACCCTATGATATAGTCCATGTAGTAGACTAAGCTGAAAACACCTTTGACTTGTGGCTGTAATGATTCAACTTTCCATTGTATATTGCTAGCTCAAATCTTGTATTTAATGCTTAATTGCTTCTTATTGCATGGACAAGTTTTGATATCATTGCAATGTTGCAAAATCAAGAATTAATTCTCAAATTGGTATTTGTTTGTACTTTGTCTTTGTTCCCTATCCCAGAATCTTAAAAGAAAAGATTGGATAAGCTCCAAAGAGAGTTCCTATGGAAGGAAAAGAGGAGGAGAGGAAGATACATATAGAAAATGGGGATAGAGTTTATTCTTTTTCTTTTCTGTTTTTTTGATAGGTAAGACACCACACCCACTATGTCCCAATTGAGCCTTGAACCCTCAACCAACTTTTGGGAGGTGGAGGTGATACCATTTAAGCTGGCACTTGATGTTATAAAGTCAGAATTTCTTTAAAGGAGGAGGATTGGGAAAAGGTTTGAGGGTTTTTAATAAGGCACTCCTTGGAAAAATGGCTACAAAGATTAGCAAGGGAAGCCAAAGCTTAGTGGAGGTCAGTTATAGTGGCCAAATTTGTTTGTGAGGAAGGTGAGTGGGTATCTGAGTTGAGCAATGGGGCAAGGGTAACGTTTTGGGAAGATACATGGTATGGAAACATAGCACTGAAAGATAGGTTCCCCCATTTATTTCAAATTTCTACACACGCGTACTTTAGTAGCCAATTTTATATCCTTCTCTAGGGGAGGAGTTGTTTGGTCCCCTAACTTCAGGAGAGATTTCCAGAATTGGGAGTTGGGAGAGGTTTGAAGTTCTAGGGAGCTCCTATATTGTTTCAAGCCAGTTGAAATAAAGAAGAATCCTAGACGAAGCATGGATGGTGGAGATAAGTTCTTTGTTAGGTCGTTTTACTTGGTGATGGCCAAAAGAGGAGTCAGCAATTTTTCATGTAAGGCAATATGAGGCTCTAGGGCCCCTGTGAAGGTGACCACCTTTATTTAGGCAATTGTTTGGGATGCTGTATTGACGATGGATAATTTCCAAAAGAGAAAGTTTTAGACTGGTAAATTGGTCCCAAGTGTCAAGAAGAGGAACGAACCATCTGTCATTGGTTTATTTATTGCTCGATTGCGAAGAATCTATGGCGTCTTCTCTTTTTGCTTTTTGGCTATGCTTGGAATTTGCCAAGTTTGGTGTCGGAGTTATTGAAAGGTCAGCAAGGGTTTGTAAAAAGAGAAGTGTTAGAAAGTTTTGGGATTTGGCACTGCTATGTCTTTTTTGGTGCTTATGGCGCAAAAGAAATAGTAGGATTTTTTAAGGGAAAGTTATGTACCCTTGTAGATTGAAAGATTTCTTTTGAAAACTTTATAATTTAGGGTAATTGAATCTTACCTGGTGTATGTTGATTCTTTTGTAGAGTTTTTAAAAGGCTCTAAAATGGAGCTCCCTCTTTTTGTAAGTGGGTCCCCCCCCCCAAAAAAAAAAATTGGCAAGGGAGGCTTGGACTTTGATTTTCTTTTTGTTTGGGTGTAATTGACCACCGTAGGTGATGTTCTTCTGAGTTGGAGTTGCTGTCCATCGAAGAAAGATTTGAGAATTGCATGAAAAATGGCTCCCCATTGTATCATGTGGAGACTTCAGAAAGAGAGGAATAGAATTACTTTTGAAGGGGTGGAACTCCCCCCTTGGAGCTTCAAGGGTAATATGTCAAGATTATTTTTATATGGGTTAAAGGAGGCTAAGCCTTTGTTTTTAGATTCTTATATGGATTTTTTGGGGAATTTAGGGGTTAATTTTGCAGGTCATTCCCTTTTTTGTACAAGGGTCCCCCCCCCCTCCCCTGGGGGCCCCTTTTATACATTCACTTTTACTGATAAAAAAAATGCTCGGCTATGCAAAATAAGTAATTTATTCAGATGAGGCATCAGGCTCATTGTTCCATCTTATAACATTGCACATTATGTAACTCCACCACCATATTCCTCATACATAAATCAAGCAAACATTAGATCTGAGTAACTAATAACCATACAAATAATAACAGAAACAACAATGATGCAAGGAAACTTATTTCAATAATATATTAAAAAGCAGCATAAAACAATTATATGACCAATATATATTTGACATCTAACTCTAAAATATTTGTAAAGGAAAGGGCCAGTACTTACACCATCAATGTCAAACAAGAAAAAGATTCCCTTGAGGAAGTCCACAACTTCATTTGTCAGCTCCACACTCTACACAAATGACAATCAGGCACTAGCATTTCAAAAGAACATTACATACTTCACAAGAATAAGGAATATAATCAGAAAAATAACTCGAAAGGCAAGGTGGTAAGGTAGGATGGATATGTAAAAAAGAAAAAGAACTATGAGGATATATAGAAATGTTGGCAATTTCGGACATTACTTACTAACACTGAATCAAATCCAACATGGAGTTAAGAGAGTTTGGTTTGGCTTTACACAAATCAAGACATAAATGGTCTACATGATTAACCCGTATAATATATGGGATGTGTTAAGGCTTTAAACCTCAAACTATCTAACATGCCTTGAACAATATAATATTCATGTTTTTGCAATATGCATATACCTATAAAGTATGGGCAATTTATTTTGTCACACGTATCAGTATCGAACAAGTTTGGGACAAGAACATGTCCGACATAAATCAAACACCAGAAAAAAGAGACTATTTTTTTTTTATTTTTCTAAATATCAGATAAGTCCCGGACAAGTTTTATGGATGTTTTTTTCTCTCCTCCTATCTTCTTCTCCACTCCTTTTTTTTTTTGAAGGGAGAGGGGGGGGGGGGTGTATGTATAATATGTGTGCACGCACTACCTAGTAGTTAACAAATTTGTTTTGGAAGTCGAATTATGGATGTTGATTAAAATGAAGAAATTCTCGAATTTTTATATAATCACTTTGTTATTTTAATATGTTAATAATATTGTTATGATTTTTGTGTTTTTAAGCCAAGAAATTATATGGTCATATAAAAAAAAAATATGAATATATATAGTCCATGGGGCAATTGACGTATCAGTGTCCTACTTTTTTAAAAAATGTCATATTTGTGGTAGGGTTGTAAATGAATCAAGCCTAGCAGTGGGTTATTCAAGCTTGGCTCGCTAAAATAAACGAGTTTCAAATTGTGTTCAAGCTCGTCTTGTTAATTTCTCAAGTTGAGCTCGAACGAGCCTCTAATCTAGAATGTTAGACCACTTATCAAGGATCAAAATTGCATCTCGTAGTATTGTTTCGGTCACCAAGAAAACGTAAACATTTCAGAAACGTAGTGAAAACAATAAAAAAAATTAAAATGTGTAGAATCACTTGAAAATATAAAGTAAAATATATAAATGTGTGAATATAAATATTATAATTAATTAATTCAAATGTTTTAGGGTACATGTCCATCCACACAAGATCTTATGGCCAAATTGAAAAAATATATATAAATGTAAATTAGTCATTAATACCGAATCACTCTTTACTAATTAAAAACTAGTACAAAAAACTTAGAGCTAATATGAATTTTTTTTTGACTTGTTATAAAATATGTAAAATTATTATAATTAAATACAATATCATAATATAATAGATATATACTATGTAATATCCACGAATTGGACAATTGACAGAAATTACATATACAATAATAAGTAAAACAAATAACAATTTAAACCTATTAGAATTAGTAACTAAGTATTAAAATAAATTGTTTATCTACATTCCTTGTCTATTTTTTTGGAAAAAAATAAAAATATCTTCTTATAATTTGGGGTCTTAATCCTTCCATCTTCTCCTTTATTTGAATAACAAATGGATATTATGTCTTACCAACTTCTAAAATTGTTGTTGATACGAAAGAAATATTTCCATTATTTCGGTATGTTTTCACTAATTTCAATATGTTTCCATGAAAACATGTCAATTTCGGTATTCCACTAGTGTTTCATTTCGGTTCACTGAGAAACAGAAACGTTTGAGCCATTTTGATAGAAAAGATACAAAATTCTGATCCTTGCCACTTATTGGCTTATATAGCCCGGGTTCGAGCTAAACTCAATAAATTAACGAGCCTTAAAATATGTTCAAGCTTGGCTTGTTTCCATGTTTCTTAGTGGCTCATGTATCAATGTAGGACATGTGTGGAACACAGACACATCCTGGAGACATGTCAAACGTGCAAAAAAAATAAGTACTAATTTTTTTATTTTTTCTGAATTTAAAACAAGTTAGGGACACGTTTTTTTAATTTTTTTTCCCCCTACTTTTTATTAGTGTGTGTGTGTGTGATAGTAGTAGTAGTAGTAGTTAGAAAATTTGTTCTATAACTTGGATCGTGGATATCGATGATTAAATGAAGATCTTGAATTTTTATTTAATGACTTTGTTATTTTGATATCTCAACAATAGAGTTGTTATTTGTGTCTTATTTTTTTGAGAAATGTCATATCCACGTGTCCATGTCGTATCATGTCATATCGGTGTCTCATGTCGGTGATTCTCAGAATAACACATTACCACCCACATGTCCATGTCATATCGGTGTCCATGTCGTATATTTGAACTTTTTTATAAGCAAAAAGAGCATATTTGAACATAAAAAGGGACAAGTGATAGGATCCTAGAAACACCCTATCTCAAGTTCTTAACATAACAGTTTGTTTGAAGGCTTTGGAGAGAAAAGAAAAGAGAAGATAACTTAAAATAGAGGCAAAAAGAGAAGAGAGAAAAAAAAAATTATCATATTTATCTTATTTGAACACTCAGGAGAGAAATAAGAATCATTTCTTATTTGGATAATCAAAAGGAGAGAAAAAATAAGAATGTGTCCATAAACTATTTGACAATTATACCCTTTTTATTTATGAACTTTGAAAGGAACAACAATTTACCCTGATTTTTAACTCATGCATTTAACAGGCATATTTGGTATTTTAAAAAATTCATTAAATGAAGTTTCTTTTCTTTCTTAATCTATCCACTTTTGGACAGATTGGAGAAGTGAGGCTAATGAATCAATCTTTTTCCCATAATCTTCTTAAATCTTCTCCTCTCCTTCACAAAAATCCAAATGAGATATTTTAGTATTACTCCACTTGAATCTTTTCTTTTCTCTCCAAATCATCCATCCAAACAAGATGTCAGGCGAAAAAGTTCAAAGCAAAGGAAGGGGTATTCCTCTTCTTCTCTTTCCTCTCAACAGTCAAGCTCATTGAAATCCTTCAATCAAGCTTCCCTTATTTTTTGGTTCTTTTGGATTTTCAAGATTCATAGCTTAGACATAAAACTGAAACAATGCTCGGCCTCTTTTTTCTGATAAGTAATTCTGGGCTCCCTTTCTAATCTAATTATAAAAAAATAAAAATGTGATTTCAATTTCGATCTTCTATTGAATTGTTATTCTTTGTCCTTTTCTTCGGCTCACTGTTTATATTGATCTTTGGATCTAAGTCTATTTTGATTTTGACTTCTGAATTTTTTTAAAAATGCTTTCAGATCCAAGAGTTTTTTAGGATCACATGTTCAAATTTCTTAATACATATCATTTATGTCTGCTCTTTCAAAATATTTTTACTGGATTCACATGCTATGAATTTGCAGTAACCAATCTTTGTTAGTAGTTTGTGATATTTACTTCCACACCAATACAGAAGGAAACATTGAAGTTTGAACTGGCTATAGTGACTATATGCTTCTAATTTAAAAGCACGTTATCTTTCATACTTGTTTTCATGGATCTAAACTTGATTATTCTCTCTCTAAAGTAAGGCTCGTTTGATGTAATAGTTCAGAACCCAGTTTTTCTATTCCATTTTATTTAAAGAAATTATTCTTTACTTGTTAGCAAGTCAATATACAAAACAAGTTAAAGGGGTTTCAAAATAGGTTCCAGAGTCACTAGTCCCAACAAAAGAGGGAGCTCGCCAACATATTTCATGCCCATTCTTCCTGTCAACCACCTTCCTCCAAAAACCACTAGACTTCATCACATCTCTCCACAGCCACTTTCCTAATAACATTTTATTAAAAGCATTCTCATACATAGGCCTCCGGAAGGAATAGGTGTACACGCGATCTTCCATCACCAGATGGTACTTGGAACTCTTTCCCCATACGACTCCACATGAAGTCCCCCCTAAAGTTTTCCCATCCTTGTTGTCAGTGGATTTCAAAGGAGGTTACACATTCTTGTGGAGTAGGGCTGTGGAAAGGTATTCACAAGGGCTGGAGTGAGTTGCCACACTTGAAGGTTTTGTCGTGGGCAATGGCAGAAGGTGAGATTCTGGCATGATGTATAGTGCAGTGACATTCCCCTTAAAATAGCAATACGAAAGAATGGAGTGAGTTCGCCAAATTTGAAAGTTTAAGTTGTGGAAAATGGCAGGTTAGGTTCTGGCATGACATATGGTGTAGCGACATTCCCCTTAAGATAGCAATACAGACCTATTCCGTAATGCTTCTAACTAACGTGTTTGTCCCATGTTATGCTAGGTTTACTGATGGTTTTATAGTTTGGGATCCTAAGCTCTTCAAATCCTCTGGGAGCTTGATTCAAGGGATGCCTTGTTTGGGGTTTTATACAGCTATAATGTGTGGGGAGAGGGAGGATGCAATGTGATGGATTCATAATTCACATGGGCAATGTGAGTTAAATCTTTCTATAGGGTTCTACTTATGAAAAAAATATAATGCTTTCTATAGGGTTCTGTCATTCTGTGTGATGGAATAAGGGTCATTTTTTTTGGTGGGGAATCTGGAAGCCAAGGTGCCATCCAAGGGTTTTTTTTTTTTTTTTTGACAGCTGTTTTGGAGGCTATTTTGACTATAGATAATTTGAGGAATAGAGGAAAAATGATCTCCCCAAATGGTGTTCCATGTATAGAAAATCTAAAAAGCTAACTAATCTTCTCATGCATTGTGGGGTGGCACTCAATTTTAGTGTATGTTGCTTTCTTTGCTTGGGTTCATCATGTTATGCCTGAGTCAGTGGACAATCTTCTTATAAGTTGGGCCGACAAACTTGGCAACTCTTTTGTGCCTTACGTGGAGCTTGTGGAGTTGGTGCAATAGACGATCTTTTGAAGATGTGGAGGTGTCCATTTTTAGAATTAAGAAAATGATGTTTGATTCTTTTCACGTTTGAGTTACAGGAGAATTCCCCCGATCTGTTCATTCCTTTGCAGATTTTATTTGCGATTGTTCTTTTATTTTATTTTTTTAGTGCATGGAATGAGCTTCAGTTGGTTGCTCCTGTATACTTCAGAGTATACACGGGCTGTGCCCTCTCTGTCACTTGTTTATAATACAAACTATACGTATTAATTAAATAAAAAAAATTGACCCAACATGACTTGTTTATTAAACAGGTACAACAAGCAGGTCAGGTCATTTTAAGGTTCATGTCATTCATCTAAGAAGCAAGTCATTTATAATATATATTGCTCTTACTTGTCAAAAAAAAAAAAAAAATTGGACATATTAATAAACATGTAGAGCTTTGGTCAGCCCAATTAATCATGTACAACTCAACACAACCCGACCCAATTGCCAACCATATACATAACCTATGTATTGAATACCAATATTGTTCAAAAACGCACAAATACATGTTCAATGCTTCCATTGTGTATCCATGAAATTCTATAATTTTGAACAAGTATCTGATACTTCTCAAATACTCCAAGGCACACAGATGACATGCCTTCAACATTGAAATAATATTGGTAATACGGGTTTCGAATATTTGAACTATTTCCTAGAGAAGAAAATTGAGATATAATGAAGACTCCTTTGAATTTGGTCCAAGTTCATGCTCATGCAACATTTTTATATAAACAAGTATCATTAATTGAAACCAAAACAAGGGCACAATCCATATGCATGGAGGGCATATAAAATTATAATAACATTACATATTACCCAAAAACTCAATAAAAGAGTGTGGATATTGAAGCCCCATCTTTAATCCAAAAAAAAAAAAGGGGAAACAACACCATATCCATGCAATATAACCCCCAATTACCTCATTTGAGTTCTAATATTATAAGTTGGGAATGAAACTTTGAATATTTGTTAGATTATTATAATAATCAAGGTTTAATTCAAAGACCTGATCAGGAGTATGTCTAATTGGAGGTGGAAGCTGATCATCACTGAGTGTAATATCATTATTGTATCCAAATTTCCTTAGTACAGTCCATGTCGTCTCCAGGCGTCCTTTTTCTATGAATAGTGCATGGAGAAAGAGGAATCCAGTCAAAGTAAGACCACGGTCATTGACACCTTCAGGCAGTTTTTCTTGCACAACCCTTTTAACATCCACTATTTCAGAAGGCTGAAGTGGGGCATTGAAACATTTGACCTATTTACAATCATTATTAGATTATTTCAGAATGTCAGTCACAATATACAATAACCTCATGCAAACAAAAATTCATTCAGAAGCAAAAGGATTACTAAGTCATAAAAAAAAAATGCATGGAAATGAACAAATTACTTTTGGAAAAACTCAAAATAATGAAGAAAAAAAAACTAGCACTTTTGGACCTTGTTGTGGAGAGATTCCAGCATAGGCTTGCGGTTGCGGGGTGGAATAACCGAATAAGTATTACCTTTTGAGTTAAACCTTATCAAGAGCACATTGGAAAACCTTCCCACTTACTTTTGTAAGTTGGGATACAGCGAAGCTTCCTATCAAAGAAGGGCGATTGGGTATTCAAGATTTGAAAGTTTTCAATCAAGCCTTACTAGGGAAGTGGTTATGGAGATACGCAATAGAGAATCAAACTTTGTGGAGGAATGTCATTATGATAAAATATGGAAGGGAGGGAGGAGATTGTGTTCCAAGGAGGTGATGGAAGCTTGTGGTTGGTGTTCCAAGGAGGTGATGAGGCTTGCAGTTGTGGGGTGTTGAAGACTATCCAAATGGGTTTTGTATATTTCTCCAAGATGACTTGTTTTGAAGTATGGGAGGGGTCAAGGGTGAAGTGTCGGGAAAATTTATGGTGTGGAGACTTGCCCCTAAAGGGGAAATTCCCCTCTTTATTCAATATAGTTGCAAATAAAGAGGCTTTAGTGGCTGATTATGAGACCTATCAAATAAAAAAGATCGTGTGACCTATGTGAGGATAAATTGGTGTGGAATCCTTGTTTTGTTTCTGGTGATACTTCTTTTATTGGGAATTAGAGGAGGTGTTAGGCCTTCTGAGTTGGTGAATGGTTATCATTGGGTGAAGAGCAAAGAGGACAAGTTGGGTTGAAGAGTGAACAAAGATGAAAAGTCCATTGTTCAGTCATTCTACAAGAGCTTAGTGGGAAGTAAGGAGTACTTCCCTTAAGAGTGCAATTTGGAAGGCTCAGTTCCAAGTAAAGTTGCTTTTTTTTGCTTGGGTAGCGATCTGGGTGTGCCATTTGGAGAATTTGTGTAGGAGAGGTTTCTATCTCCCTAGCCAGTGTTGTCTTTGTAAAAGTGCAGAAGAGGCAGTGAACCACATCCCTATACATTGCACGATGACGAGGCAAGCTTGGAGTTTGATGCTTTCTTTGTTTGCTTGTACTTGGGTGATGCCGGCAACTATTAGGGAGGTCTTTTGAGTTGGAGATGCAATCAGGTGAGAATAGAGGTGAAAGTTACATGGAAGATGGCTCCTCATTGCATTATTTAGAGTCTTTGGAAATAAAGAAATAGGAGAATTTTTAAAGGAATGAAACTTCCTCCTTGGAACTTCAAAGGCAACATGTTACGTTACTTTTCCCATGCTTGAAAGAGGTTAAGCCTTAGTATTTAGCTTCTTATATGGATTTGTTTTGGGGGAACTTGGGCTTTAATTTTTGTGGCCTATTCCCTTTTTTTTACATGGGTTCGCCCCCCCTCGGGCACCATTAATAAATGCACATACGTTTACTGATAATATATATATATATATATACAGTGTACATGTACAGATTACATAAGAAAGAAAAATGAGACCTGAAAATCATTCAACTCTGCATCACTGAGGACACCATCCCTGTCATGATCGCAAAGAATAAATATCCTTTTTAAAGCCCTCACACATCGTGGCTTCAAAGTTTGTGCTTCCTGATCAAATAGTGGAGCTGTTGGATGAAGCACTGCTTTTTGTGCATAGTAGAAAACCTCAGGGATCTGCAAATAGAAAATTTTCAACATATTAAATTCAGACAATCCAATGCTAATGCCAGAAGACCAATAAATTGTTTGAAAGATCCGAAATCAGAAGTCAAAAAACAGACCAAGTGCATGATCATGATAATGACCTTGAAAACCTTGTTAAGATTAAGAAAAAGTCAAACAACAGAATAGGTGCATGATTATGATAATGACCTTGAAAACCTTGTTAAGATTGAAGAAGAAAAAAATGAATCCATAATGCAGAAATTGTTCAGTAACCGGCAGCAATTCTTAAGATTGAATTCTAAATAATTAAAACAGACCCTTGTACATTTATTTTTTTACTGCTAAAAAGTAACTCCAGACGGCTATTAGCTGTGCATATAGAACCCGACATCTTAGGTGGCGTATGGTAACGTTTCCTGTTTTCAGTTCTCTGAAAATGAAAACTGGCTCTGTTTGGTTATGTTTTGCAAAACGGTTTTCTTATTTTCAGAAATGGAAAAACGACCGGAATGCATTTGGCAAAAAGTATATCCATTGAGAATTTAGAAAACACAGGATTATAATTACTGTGCACTTATGGCCTCATTTATATACCCCATATGTTGGAGATCTCATCACTTTCCATGCCCCTCGATAATGGCAGAGAAGAACAAAGCAGCAGAGAGACAATGCCAACCTCAATTAATGACCTTCTCTCCAACAAGAACGACATTGGAGCTACTTCAATCCGAGTATGGAAACCCTATATTTGTATGTTCTGTACCAGTTGAACATCTTTTTAGTTCTAGGGTTTGTGTTCTTCCTTTGCAGATATGGTATAACTATAGATTTGGTTCGGTAAATTTGTTACAACATCCAATTCTCATATCTTGTCACAGATCCAGTAAAATGGGAAAGAAAAGAAAATGAAGTAAGAGAGATCATGGACCAAAATTGAGAAGAGAGAGGTGGTGGGCATTAGGTGTATATGAAATTGGGGTTCTGATATGTTTCTCCTTGGGCAGAGAACTAATCCGGTGACAATCTTTGCAACTCTTCGGTTTGATCGCACATAGTTGCCATGCCAACATAGCCACCAATCTGTTCACAGCCTCTGACACAATCAAAATGATCTTTTGGAGACAATCGCCTTTACCAGAGAGAGCTCAGTGAGAGGGATGGAGAGAATGCTGTGAGATTTTTAGAAAGAGAGAATTGGAGGGGGAGAGAGAGAGGGAGAGACATGAATTACAGTAGAGAACATAGATGAGGGAAGAAAGAGAGGTAGAGATGAGAGTTGCAAAAAGAAAATGGTGAAGAAAAAAATCACTGGAAGAGGCGGTGGGAACTGGGGAGGGGCTTATGTGGGTTTGGGTTTTAACCCTGTGTGATGCGGTGCATTGAACACATTTGACTTTTGATAGGATCAAACTTTGATTGATGATATTTTCTTTATCAAACATCCAATCAGGATGAAGAAAGTTTTTAACAATATATATAAAAAATAATGTAGCCCAAATGATTTTTATCTGTTTTACTATTTTCAAAATCATATCCAAACACATTTTCATTATTTTTCAACTCTAAAATTGACAAAAGCATTTTCAGTCATCTCAGAAAATTAATTACAATTTTCAGAAACACGATTCAAAAATAAATTTCAGAAAATCATTTTTCATAAAAGCATAAACAGAAAACGCGTTTAGTACAACAATATTGTTTTTAAAAATATAAATAAAAATAAAAAATGGAAATATGTTTGATAACCAAAACAATGCCAAATCTAAATTCCGTAATATATATATATATATATATATATATATTTCCAAAATTCATTTCGAACACAAAATCCTATTATAAAAAAGGCCAATTCTCTAAATATAATTCATTAACATGCCCAATAAAATTTCATAAAGAAAGTAACACAAAGATAATCCCGCAATCACTAGCTAATCAATTACAATGAACACTTACCAAAAGCTAATTAGCAATTTGGTCGAATTATTTAGACTGGGATTATAAATCAACTTTGTCAAAATTAGGATATTTTAAACTGAATTGGTTAGAGGTGGTCCAATTATACAAGATCATTTTACTGACCATTTGAAGTTCTTATCAACACAAAGAATACTGAATAATAATATATTAGCATGGTGCAAATCATTAAAAAAAAGATAGTAATTGACCAAAATTGAAGTTATGGTAGAATAAAAGAAAATAGTTGTAATGTTTGGGCCCATAACAACAATAGCTAATTAAAACAGTTCTCTAGAAGACACAAAAGTCTAGTCTAAGGAGGGGTACTAAGAAAAGTACTATTTACCAAAAAAATTAAGGAAAAATAATAATAGCAGTCACCCTATGATGCATCTTTTATTTTTTGCATGTGCACATGTTCATTAAATTGCAGAAAGTTCTCTATTTGTTCAAACTTATACTAATGCGGCTACAAGTTCTTCTATTTCACCCCTCTGTACCATTCTTTCCTCTAATTGGAATACAAGTACATATATAGCCAAAGCCAAAGCCATATACATATAGCTATCCATAAAGCTTAGAAAGGAAAATGTCACAAATACATATTGTCAAGGATCAAAATATCGTTTCGATGTATAGTTTCGGTCTGTCCGGAAATGGAAAAGTTTCGAAAACGTTTCGGAAACATAATGGAAACGGAGAAAAAATTAGAAACATGTGGAAACATAACTTAAAATTTATTTATTTATACAAATAAGCCTATTTATTGAATATTTGTGCATGTTTAAGGCATATACATCATATTCATGATAAATGACACTAATTCATGATAAATGACATAATAGATATATACTATGTAATATTTACGAATTAGACAATTTGACACAAGTTACATATAAAATAAAAAGTAAAACAAATAGCGATTTAAACCTATTATGATTAGTAACTTAGTATTAAAATAGTTGTTTCTCTACACTTTATTTCTCCTACTACTTTTCTATTATTTTAAGAAAAATAATAGAAATATTTTCTTGTAATTTTGAGTCTTAATCCTTGAAAAATAAATAGATATTATTTTTTACTAACTTCTAGAATTATTGTTGATACAAAAGAAATGTTTCTTCTGATTCAATATGTTTCCACTAGTTTCGGTATGTTTCCACAGAAACAATTTTGTTTCCTGGAAACATGTGAATTTCGATATTCCATTAGTGTTTCGTTTCGGTTCCTTGAGAAACGGAAACTTTTCGGCCGTTTCGATAGAAAAGAAACGAAATTTTGATCCTTGCATATTGTGCATGTATAGATATATATATATATATATATAGCCAATATAATTTTTGAAAATCAACATAACTTCTGTACAGATAATTCGTTGCATCCAAAAATCATGACAACTTGACAACCCTGGTGATGAAAACTTTGAACCCACCAATCATTAAAACTTGGGTCGTGAAATTGGTACAAATACATATAATTTCTGTCAAAGACTCAAAGCCTAAGTCAAATCATATAATAGCAACTTACCAATACCTACCCAAAAAAAAACTTAAGAGAGGGAAAAATCATAGATAAATGCATGCATGCATATATATATATATATATATATACACCATTCAATATACAGATTTATATAGCCATGTATAAATTTAACCTTTGCAGGATGGATGATACATGGATACAAAACTAACCTTACTTCCCGAAAGAAAAAAGCAAACTTTGAACTTTGTTAAAAATTAAATCCTTAAGATTGGGGCATGCCTGTTCGATGGTAGCAGACTGGGGGGAGGGTGCCAATCAGTAAGAGGAGAAGAAAAAAGGGTATTAGAAAGATTTGGGGTTTTGTTAAAAGGCCAAAAGACTGAACAGTTTTACAGCTAATAGGACTCGATGTCCCAACCTCATTAAAGTTGAGAGCTGCGAGCGTCCTCTCATTTCCAATTCCGTTTTCAAAATTTGAAAACCACTTTTTCTCGTTTCCAGTTTTTAGCCTAAAATTGAAAAAGTTCTAAAAAAATATAAAAACAAAAATGAGCAACCAAACGCCTTTTTGTTCCTGTTTTCAAAATATTAAAAACAAAAACAAAAAACCGAAAACAACAATGACAAGGTTATCAAACATGCCCTTAGAATTATTATTTTTCGGGAAACAAGTAATCCAATATCTTGGACAATGCAAACAGCTTATGATGTCAAAACAAGGTTACAAACCAACAAATGTTGACCACCATACAAATATAACAAAGGTGATAAACACTTACCTGAATATGATTAAATGCTGAGCACTCAATACAAGTTTCAATCTCCCGAAATTGTTGCATTATTGGTGACATCACCTGTTCCAAGTTCTCTTGTTGTTGCTCATCCCTCAAATCCAGCTTACAACCCACCACTATAACTGGCACCCTCACCTGTTTGGATATATATATATATATATATATGAAAGAGTGTATTAATATCTATTAATATATCAAGATCAGAAATCGAGCCACCTTAAATTTGTAAACTTATATTGATGAGATTTTGTGTATATTCTAGATTTGTGTATAAGTTAAATTTTGTATCTTATAGTAAAGTTGACCACAATGGATTCTTTCCTAAAATAAAGAATTGTAATCTCATAAGGATTTATTCATAAAATACAGGATTGTAATCTCACTGGGATTCATTCCTAAAATACAGAATTGTAATCTCATACATACATGTAAAGTATATTTTGTAAATTCTCTATATATTGAGTGAAAAAGCAAAGCCTAAGATCAACTTGAGATCTTAAACATTTTTCCAAACTTGTTTTAACATTCTTGAACATCTTCCCTTCTTCTTCCTTATTTTTTATTTCTCTTAAAATGTCTTCGCTTTATTTTTCCGTCTATGGTATCAAAGCTTCTTGTCAAACAACATTCTTGATCCTTTTTTTTTCTGTTGTTGTTCTATTATCTCCACTTCAATGGCTGAATCACAAATCACTTCTCAAGGTCTTGGTAATCGTCCTCCTCACGGTCAAAATCAGTCCTCTCCCAATACTCTTCATCGTTTCTTTGTATCTCCTCAACAAAGTATTTTGGGTCGATCCCCCATTACTTGCCAAATGTGTGGAAGAACGGGGCATTCTGCTTTTCGGTGCTATGATCAATACAAACAAAACCCTTAACCTCCAACCAAACATATAACTAAAGCTCTTACTTCCATCACCATCCAATACCCTCAAGATTCTAACTGGTATCCTGACAATGGTGCAAAAACCCACATGACTCATGAAGTAGGTAATTTTTCTCATAAACAAACCTATCATGGTGATTGTGGAGTTCTGGTAGGTAACGGGTCCACCATCCCCATTTCTCATGTTAGTTTCATTTCTCTTTCTCACAATGTCACTCTCAATGCTGCCTTTCTAGTTCCACATATTCATAAAAATTTAATTTTTGTTAGCCAGTTTACTAAGGATAACAATTGTTCTTTTATTTTTTCTCCAAATGGTTTTGTTATTCAGGAGCAAGGAATAGGAAGAGTGTTGAGGACATGCTGTAGACGTTCTGGTCTTTACATGTTGGATCATGCTCATCAAGCCCTTTATTCAAGCCCTCTTTCATCAACCAAGGCTACTTCTACAGTTTGGCCTAATCGTCTTGGTCATACGTCTACTAGTGTTATTGATGTTTTAAATAAAAATTGGCTCATTACTTTAACTGATTTTGTAATGTTTGGGCACCCTCCCCTGTTACTCCCCCTCTTGGTTTTCGTTATTACATTGTGTTCATTGATGACTTTAGTTGTTACACCTGGTTTTATCCTATGAAATGCAAATCTGACTCTCTCTATCTTTATTCAATTTCAAAAAATGGTCAAAAATCAATTTTAGAGAAAAATCAAAGTTTTTCAATGTGATGGTGTTCGTGATTTTCTAGTACCCCTTTCCTCTCGCATCTCTCTAATTATGGTATTATTCTCAAATATGTTTCATGTCCTCATACTCGAGCTCAAAATAGTAGAGCTGAACGAAAACACTGGCACATTACTGAAACCGGTCTCACCTTATTATTCCACAGTCACACTCCCTCTTCTCTTTGGGTAGAAGCTTTTTCTACTGCAGTCTATATCATCAATTGTCTTCCTACTATTGTCCTCCAACATCGCTCTCCCTATCAACTGCTCTATGGTAAGGCTCCTAAACTCTTTATGTTTCGTACTTTTGGATCTCTATGTTTCATACTTTTGTATCTCTATGTTTCCCATACCTCCATGATTAGGCTTCCCATGAACTTGCCCCTCGGAGTGTCCCATGTATTTTCATTGGTTATAGCTCTATGCATAAAGGTTTTCGTTGTTTAAATCGATCCACTAGAAAAGTTTACATCTTTCGTCATGTTGTATTTGATGAGTTTGTTTTTCTTTTTTTCCTCCTCTAATCCTTCACACCATGTATCCTCAGCAGATTTCTTGACCTACCGAAACATCACTCCTATCACTGATTACTCATCTCCTATCATATCCACAGCTCCCATTCCTCCTGAGGATAGTCTTTATATGCCTACCATACCTACATATTTGCCTTCTATCACACAAATACATTCTCTTCTATCCCAACCTTCCCCACATTCTTCCACTGAGGCTCCCACCTCACCAACTTGCTCGGAACCAGCAACTATACATCCTCCCCATCCTAATCTCTCTTCTATCCCTGGTGGCTCCCCTACCATTGATCTACCTCTTTCTCAACCCTAACCTTCAGGTATATCTAATACACATCCCATGATTACTCGTTCTAAATCTTGCTCTCATAATACTAGCCTTCATTCTTTCACCACCCGTCATCCGTTGCCTTCCCGTCACCTCTCCGTTTACGATCATAGCACAACAGCCTTCTGTACCACTCTTCTTTCCACTTCTGAATCTTGTAGCTACAAGTTTGCTATTAAACATACTCATTGGCATGCTGCCATGAATGAAGAGATTCAAGCACACAAGCAGAATCACACTTGGACTCTTACCCCTTTCACCCAAGGTATGAATGTTGTTAGGTGTAAATGGGTCTTCAAAACGAAGTTAAAGTCAGATGGTTCCATTGATCGGTACAAGACCCGTCTTGTGGCCAAAGGTTATTCTCAACTACCAAGCATTGATTTTGATGAGATATTCAGCCCTGTCGTCAAACCTACTACTATTCGTCTTGTCCTATCACTGGCTTGTGTTCATAAGTGGGATATCCGACAATTAGATGTCAACAATGCTTTCCTCCATGGTGATCTACAATAGAAGGTTTATATGTCTCAGCCCCCTAGGTATGAAGATCCTCACTTGCCTCATCATGTTTGTCGACTTCAAAAGGCCACAAACAAGCACCCCGTGATTGGTTTGAGAAAATCAGTAGTCATCTTCTATAATTGGGATTTTGTTGTAGTGAATCTAATTCCTCCATGTTTATAGAAATGATTTTCGCTGGTACTCTGGTTCTTTTAGTGTATGTTGATGATATCATACTTACAGGCAATTCATCTACTTTGATCTCCACTCTCATTGATGATTTCAGTTCTATCTTTGCAATGAAGGACTTGAGTTCTCTTCATTATTTCTTGGGCATTGAAGTTGCAAGTCATGATGATGGTCTTTTTCTCACACAGTCGAAATATGCCTTAGATCTCCTCACGCATGCTCAAATGGAGGGTGCTAAGCCAATTTCCTCTCCTATGATTGCTGCTCAAAAGTTGACTCAGGGTGCTCTTTTAAGTGATCCGACCTTTTATCGTAGTATAGTTGGTGGCCTTCAATACTTGACTCTTACTCGGCCAGATCTTGCCTTCAGTATTAATTATGTTTGTCAGTTTATGCATGCTCTAACAATTGCTCATTTTCAAGTTGTCAAACGCATCCTTCGGTATGTTAAAGGTACCCTACATCATGGTCTTCAAATTCATTCTGATAGTTCTCTTACCCTCACTGGTTACTCGGATGTTGATTGGGCTGAATGTTCTGACACTCGGCATTCTACCTCTAGACATGCTATTTTCATGAATCGAAATTTGATCTCTTGGAGCGGCAATAAGCAACCTACAGTCTCTCATTCCAGCACTGAAGCTGAATATCGTGCTCTTGCTTATGCCGCTGCTGAAATGACTTGGATCACTTACCTTCTTTGGGACTTGAGTCTTCCACCTTCTGCTCCTGGAATCCTTTGATGTGATAATCAGAGTGTTGTGTATATGAGCTCAAATCATGTCTTTCACTCTTGTTCCAAATATATTGAGCTTCATTATCATTTTTTCGTGAAAAGGTCTTAGCGGGACTTCTTCAAATTCGTTTCATTCCTTCTACTCTACAACTTGTTGATATATTCATAAAGAGTCTTTCTAAGGCAGTTCTTGCTTCTCTATGTTTCAAGTTGAATCTTGTGGGTCTCCCCCATTCAACTTGAGGAAGGGTATTAACATATCAAGATCAGAAATTGAGCCACCTTAAATATGTAAACTTATATTAATGAGATTTTGTGTATATTTTAAATTTGTGTATAAGTTAAATTTTGTATCTTGTAGGAAAGTTGACCACAATAGATTCTTCCTAAAATACAGAATTTTAATCTCACATAAATTCATTTCTAAAATACAGGATTGTAATCTCATACATACATGTAAAATATATTTTATAAATTCTCTATAATATTAAGTGAAAAAGTAAAGCCTAAGATCAACTTGGAATCTTAGACTTTTTCTAAACTTGTTTTAACATTCTAGAGTATCTTTTCTTCTTCCTTATTTCTTATTTCTCTTTAAATCTTTTCCCTTTATTTTTCCGTTTAATATCAAATAACATGGTAATGGTATAGAAAAACAATAAGAACTTATGATAATTTCAAGACTGTCTGGTCAGCATTTTGAAGGTGATTTTCCTTTTCTGACAGTAATTGAAACAAAATGTTGCTGCCAAATGCGATACTAGTAATACATTAGCATAATGGAATGTTATATTAGCATACAAACCTCTAATCGACGAAGTTCAGGAAGCCAGAAAGTACTCAATCGATCAAGCATAGCAGGCTGATCACACCCATAAGTAAGCACAACTGCATCTGCTCGCGTCAATTCTTCAGCAACTCTACCTCTATTCTCCACACTGTACAACATAAACATCATACCCAAAAAATCCAATTTTAAGTACAGGTGAATTACCAATATTATCACGAACAGGAATGACTAGAAAAATCAATAAATACAAATAAATACAACAAATTTACATTTACACACAAACACGTTGAAGTTCGTAGCTTCTTTCAGTTGCTTTTCCTTTTCAGATATACAGGGCACAAAAATATTCAAATTGAACTGAGATATATTCCCAAAAAATGTCGCCAACAGAATGCTTGACAGATAAAACATCATTTACAAAAACACATACATAGAGGGAGAGATATAAAACCTTGAAGAGGTATCTATAATTGTGACAGGAACTCGATCGGGGAAAACATCCTGACGCAACCTCGTCGGCGGCAACACGGGAGGGACATTTGTCGGAAAAGTTTCGGTAGCAGCCGAAACGATCAAGCTCGATTTCCCGGAGCCGCGGTCGCCAACGACAACGATACGAACGCCGGGAGGACCGCCAGAGTTCGCCTTCGCAGCCGAACCACGTCCAACCATTTTAAACTGCGAGATATCAAGACCCCAATCTATATACTAGTATATATAATAAACACACAGAAAATCGTGACTGACTTGACTCCAAATACCTAGGTTTCGCAACGTAAAGCTAAAGATTGAAGGGGCCACCTAAACCCTAGGATGGGAAAGAAGGTATAAAAATTTGAGAATGCGAGGACGCTTCTAGTGTTTTTTGGACTGTTAGTTTTTTTGAGACATGGACTGTTTGAGGTTTTTTTTTAATGATATCCAGCTTTGGTTTACTATATCAGCTCTAATGCAAGAGTTTTTTGCCCTACACTATATCAGCTCTGATGCAAGAGAGTTTTTTACCCTACTAATGCAATTTTTATTTGTAAATTTTTTAAGTTTATATAATTTTGTTGTTATTATCTAAACTCACATAGATTTTAAAAGCATATTTTCGAAAAAAACTTTTGAACTAATTTTTCTCACAAAATTATCTTTTTTAAAAACATCATTTAAAAATACGCTTTTTTATTGAATATAATTTTAAGTTATTTTTTAAATTTTTAAATATCAAGCCAAAAATATGTTTTTATCAAAAAAAAAATTAGTTCGAAAGCGTTTTTGATAAAGAAGTTTTTATTTTTCCTGACAAAATTATCTTTTCAAAATATGATTTTAAAAATATCATTTGAAAATACGCTTTTTATTGAATATAATTTTAAGTCACTTTTTAAATTTTTAAATATCAGGCCAAAAAGACGCTTTTATCAAAAAAAATTAGTTCGAAAGTGTTTTTGATATAGAAGTTTCTAAAATTTGCATAGATTTGGTCAGTAACAAAAAAAAACTGCATCAGTTTAGAAAATTTAAAAAAAGAAATGGGTTGGCTAAAAAATTAGGAGTGAGCTACTTCAAATGTATTTTTCTCAAATGACTTTTATGTTATTAGCTATCATTTACGTCAACGATTCAAATTATTCGAAATATGCGGTTCGGATTTGACTAAACATTTTTTTTCTTTTTAATGGTCAAACTATAATGGTAATTAGGAAGAATAATAGTAGTTTTGTCAAAAAAATAACATTTTACCATTAAAATAGAAATTTCAAAAAATATATTTTTGATGTTGTAGCACTGCGAGCAACTCCAACGGTTAAGTCATTAGATATCTAAAATGAATTATTCATAGCAACTCATTTTAGATATGTTAAAACTAAATTTTAACAGTGCTAAAGCACCAAAAATTATTTTTTGACATTTTTCTATTTCAATAGTACAATGTTATTTTTTAGTAGAACTATTATTCTTCTTCCTAACTACTATTGTAGTTTGAGCATTAAAATAATAAAAAAACTTGTTAAAAAATGGACCGCACATTTGGAACAATATGAATTGTTGAAATAGATGATAACTACTAAAACAAAACTCATATTTGAAAGAATATATTTGACTTCGGTCAAACTTTGAGAGCACGAAGCGCTCTCATTCTCTAAAATATAACAATACCAGCTCCATTGACTCAACCATTGGAGCTCCTTTCATTCTCTCCAAATTTGACCAAGTAAAATATTATTTCAAATATGACTTTTGTTTTAGTAATTACAATCCACCCCAATGGTTCATATTGTTCCACATGCGCGGTCCAAATTTAACTAAGCTTTTTTTTTTCTTATTTCAATGCTCAAACAACAATGGTAGTTAGGAGAAGAATGGTAATTCTGCTAAAAAATAACATTTCACCGTTAGAGCAAAAATGTCAAAAAATAACTTTTTGATTCCATAGCGGCGTTAAAATTTAATTTTAGCATGACTAAAATAAATTTTATCATTGGAGTTGCTCTAAAATTTAACTTTAGAGCAACTCCAACAATTGAGTCATTGGAGCTGTTATGTTTTAGTAACTCAAATCCAAAATAGTGCTGCAATAGTTGGTTATTCAAGATCTCGCAATTTGCTCGGGTCAAAACTTTTTTCAAATTTGACTTTTGTTTTTGTAGTTACCATCCATCACAATGGTTCAGATTGTTCTAAATGCACAATCGAAGTTTGAGAAAGTCTTTTTCTTCTTTCAATTCTCAAACGGCAATGATAGTTGAGAAGAAGAATGATAGTTCTACCAAAAAATAATATTTCACCATTAGAGCAGAAATGTCAAAAAAAAAAAAAAGATTTTTTGTACTACAACACTGTTAAAATTTAGTTTTAACATGACTAAAATAACTTTTACCATTAGAGTTGGTCAAATGCAACAACTATATGAGAGCATCCTAATATTAAAAGTCATTTGAGTCATGACAAATATAATTTTAGTAGTGTTATAGTACCAAAATGCTATATTTTGATATTTTGACAAGAACAGTCATTGTTCTTCCTGACTATCAAAATGTTTTATGACTTTGAAATATTTTTAACCATTAGATTAAAAGAATTTAGGCCATTGACGCGAATAGCAATTACTATTCTTTTAATTATATTTGAGAAATTTTGAAAAAGTCAAAATATGGGGCATATTTTAGCATGTCATTGAAGTATGCAATTTTGCATCATTTGCTATTTCATAAGTATAGCATCTCTTTTGAGAGCTGCATTGGAGTTGCACTAACCTATCAAATTATAACAAAGTCATTCATTCTACTAAATTTGACAGGAAATACAGTTTTGCTATCCCACCTGTTATCATTGTCAACAAAGCAATTGGGATCGCTTTATATAACCAACAGATATATTTAAACTCGTCCAAAGTCTTAGATAACTATCCTCCCAATAACTCATTCAATGATATTTTTTATGCCAATGGAACAAATTTGCAAAATATGTAATATTTTAACATTATAGTAGTACTAAAAAACAGCTTTGACATAAAAAAGTATAACATTTTACATTATATATGCTCTAATTCACTCTCTACACATGAGGTGACCTGAAAACCCTATGAGCTGATGAGGGCCAGTTCATAAGAAAAAAAACCATAGTAAATTATTAGGGTTGATGGTATTAAATTCCAATTAACCCTTATTTTCTCATTTCCGCGGAAACTTAAATCTCACTATTTCTTAGAAATAAACATGTAATGTCATTGGGCCATTACTTTCTTCGACTTGTTCAAGAAATTTGTTTTTCAACTATTTTGCATATGAAAAACTTGTTTCACCATTCAAAAAACTTATTTTATATTTATTTATTTTTTAAAATGTATAAAAGTGTATTTACAAAAAAAAAAACATTAATTATTATTTCCCCAAACACCCACAAAGTGCAAGTTTGTGTTTGATAATGCAACTATTGTTATCAAACCATGGGACCTAGTGAAGATGTACTCCAGTCTAATACCAAGGTTGTATATATGTGTATAGTGTACTTGGACAACCAATGAGTTTTTTCCAAAGTAGAACCAAAAAAAAAAAAACGTAAATATCAGCTTTGGGTAAAATTAATGTTATTTACCAAAATTTAATTGTCATAAAAATTATTATTTGAAGAAATTATTCATTCTTTACAAATCAATATTTGAAGAGATGCTTTGTTTACTAAATATAGTGCATATTCATGATATAATTTTCAATTAGCATAAGCTTGTTGTCCTATAAAGGATAAAACGTCACTTGAAAAGATGCTTTCTAAAATGCCATATCAATTTACGTTTTATCTTTTGTTGACATTGTTTGGAAAATAACATCAAAATTGCCCTAATTTAGGGAATACGGTTTCAAACTACTTTGGTTTGATTTATAAAAACAATGGCAAAAAAGTAAATTTGATGATAGCAAAACCAAGACGAGCTAATACTAATGATTTGAATTAATGTTAAATATGAACCAAGGTGCATACCATCAAGAAGAACAAAGTGAATATTATATACTTTTTAAACCTCAAGACATCATCACAGAGAAAAGAACTTCAAACTCAAGGCAAAATCACAAAGAGGAAGACTAACATAGAGTAAAGAAGTTTATAGAGTCAATATGGTGAGCAAGTAACTTGTATACATGTGAAATGAATTCATTTGATTGATCAATATGGCTCATACCCTTATGACTTGTGATCCTAAACTTGAATATCAATATGAAAAGTTCTTAAGAAATGGAATGAGTTCATAATCGTGTTACAGAGATCAAAGTTCAAACACATCATTTAGAACTTAAGTGATCACAAATAAGTTAAGAAAGGCTAACTTAGTTAGAATATAAATCTTATATCCACCTTAGCAAAAATGAGAAAAATACTTACGGGAAGCATCAATCAACCAAAAGGTAGAATTTGTTTACTGAAGCCCGTATGCTGTTTAATCTTAAGATGTTTCTGTTTAAACCAATCGACCAGTAAACAACATTAGTCAACTAAAAATTAAATGGTATTAAAATATTGATTTTGTAAGAATCAGTCAACTAAAGTTGTTTGGAAGTCACGCGATCTAGCTGAACTCAAAATAAAAAATAAGATTTTGTCAAGGTTAATTGAGGTATAAGTCAACCTATTCTATTGAGATTTAAATGAATTATTCATTTTGGAGAAAGCAGTCAAAAGAAAGATTCAAGTACCGATTAATACTATAGAAAGTAAAATGATATAATTATTTTAGAGATAGCACTTGACCGAAATATTAAAGCAATTGATTGATATTGTTGAACTTGAAATGAGACAAGCATTACCTAAAGAGAATTTAGTCAATGTTTTTTAACATAAAATGATAACATCATTTTGTAAAGATGAGTCGATTTAGAAACTCAAGTCAGTCACTTAGTATTTGTGAACTTAGAAAAATAGTTGATCGATCTGAAGATTCAATCTACTGATGAGGCGATACAAACAAAAATAAAATCTAGTTCAATTGCTTTGTTCGCGTATTAAATGCAAGATAACGAATAAAATTTTAAGTAATGATCCATTTTGACCAACAAGCTCTACCTTGATTGGTATCTCCTCAAATTCAAATCCCCTTAAGGGAAAATGTGTGTGTGATTTAGTTATCAAATAATAATAATGATGATCCATTTTGGCTCTCAAATATAGGGAACATTCTACAAAAAGGATCAAGTGTGCATTTATTGATAATCTAACTCTACAAACCAATATATAGTGTAGCCTAGGTATTTACCCTAGACGGGGGTGAATACGTTATTTTAAAAATATTGATAACTTTTACAAATTTTAAAAATTAATACAAGATATGGACAAGTATGTAAAAGAGTATGAAGAGAAGGAGGTAGCAAATACATCGATTTTTACGAGGTTAAAAAAACTTCATATGTCCTCGACTTAAGCATTCCTACTTGAATTTTTTCATTATCTTGATCTCCTTCGCAGATAGAGGTCAAACCTTTGCAATGAGAGCTCTTACCTCTTTGCCTAACAAAATATGTCATTTTGCCTCACAAAGGTATCACCTACCTGCAAATCTCATCGCAATGAGAAAATAAAAATTATTTACCACCAAGGACTCTCTTCAAAAGTAGATTGGTATAATAAATGCTCATTATCTATAGATTGATCAAGTATAAGATCTCAACGTATTTAAGATGAGTAGAACTTTTAGATCTAGGTTTTCAATAAAAATATGGTCGACTGATTCTTCGAGATGATCAACTGATTTAGATAGTAAATTCAGCCTGTGTACAAAAAATGGTAACTCAGTCGACTAGTTCTTGGAACTTATCGACTGATTTTGACACTGTAAAAATAAGGCATAAGAATTAGTCAACTGGTTCTTGGTCAACTGGTTTTGATAGTTTAGGCTTTCTTACTTATTTTTTGCAGTGTTCATTTTTCAAAATCTTTGGTCTTTCAAAACTTGAAATGTATCAATGTGCTCTTTTGAAAAATCATTTTTGGATTGGCTATAATTGATCGTTTTAAATATTAAAAGCTTACGCTTAATGATCAATCTAATCATCAATAACTCAAAACTCAAAATAGGGAAAATAAAAAGTCTTCGCTTGACTTGTCTTGATTCCTTAGTCTTGAGTATGTCCCTTTGCTTGGATCATCGTAAAAGCATTCCACTTGATTAGATTTTGACTTTAAAGCTTATGTTTTGAGTGGAGTCCTTATGCTTGATAGATTTTTTCATTTCTTGGTCAACAAGCTTCTTTGACCTAGATGACCTATTTTCATTGTCACTAAATAAAATACTAGTCGACATAGACAATGTCTTGTTATCATCAAAATTATTAAGAATCCTTTAGTTGAAAACCCTTAGGGCTAACATATAGTGTTCCCCAAATTTATACTCAAGAGGGGGGGTAATTTGGGTATTTAGTAAATATAAACTACTTTTATAAACCTAAAGAAATAATCCAAGTAAAACACATAATTAGTAAAAGTAGGAAAATGAAAACAAACACAACAATTTTATGAGTTTTAGAAAACATCCTACGTCCATGACTCAAGCTCCTTACTTATGTTTTTCCACTATATGAACTCCTTCGCAGATGAAGATAAAACATTTACAATGAAGAGCTCCCTACTCATTTCTTAGCAAAATCCCATTTTGCCTCACAAGGGTTGCACCTATCCATAAATCTCACCGCAATGAGAAGATACAAGTTGATGTCAATGTATACTCTCTTATAGAGTTGATTGGTGCAATAAATTCTCACTCACTCATGATTGATCAAGATAAGTTCTGAGTATTTAAGATGAAGAGAACTTTTAAATCATGGTTTTTTGTAATAAATAATATCTAAGTCAAATGATAGATTAAGAAGTTAAAACATGTAAGTTGTTAGTAATAAATATTGTAGAGAACCTCTCTCTATATATAGGTGTTTGAAAAATATAGACGTTGAATTAAAAAAAAAAACTAGTCGCTACCCCTTTTGGATCTGTGTAAGATCTAAATTTGTAATTGCTAGATTAACAAAATCAATCGACTGGATCATAACCCAATTAACTGATGAACTTGATTATTTTGTCTAATTGCTTGATGTTCATCTTATCAATAACAACCAGTCGATTGATCTTGAGAATTAGTTGACTGAATTGTCTAGTGTCAAAATGTTCACAAATGTGTATTGAGTAACCAATCAACTGATTTTAAAAAGAGGTCAACTGGTTTTGATAAATGGTCCCGTTTTTGTGAACATAAAAACAATCAGTCAACGGGTTATATGAAATGGTAGGTTTCTTTAGATAGAAGTAAAAATAGGCTTAAGAATTATTCGACTAGTTTTTGGCAGTTTAAGCAATTTGCCTTTTTTGACTAGTGTTCTCTTTTTCAAATGACTTGATTTTCAACACTTAATATATATTAATGTAGTGTCTGAAAAATCATTTTGTGATTGGTTTTGGACGATCACTTAAATATTCAAAGTTTATGTATATGATCAATTAAACCTAATTTACTCAAAAACTTAAAATAATAAAAATTAAAGTCTTCACTTGAATCCTTGGATTTGAGTGTGTCCACTTTTTTGGATTTCCTTTGAAGCTTTTGTAGGAGTGGATTTTATCATTTGATGGAGTTTTTTATTTATTTGTCAACATTTCCTTTGACCTAGTTGACTTATTTGTATTGTCATTGAATAAAATATTAATCCTTATCGTCAATTACATGTAATCATCAAAATTATTGAGATGCCTTTGATTGAAAACCTTAAAGGTTAACAAGCCTTTTTATGATGAAGAACTATTGATGCTTGAATGTAAATAAGGAGACATCAAAATTTGATAGGTAGATTAAATAGACATGTAAAGCTCCCCTATCAATATGCATCTTTAAGAATAGATGAATTTATGCCACAAGTTGATTTTCAAATAAATCATAGGCATTTTAAATATATTTTTTTGTTTCCCTTATCAATATGTATTATTTTCATATTAGGGATTGATATCTATCTTTAAGTCCTCAAAGATTCAAGTTGTGAATTTTCATAATTTTTGTAGATGAATCCATATATTAGAATAAATGTGCAATTGAACATGTATATTTATGAAGAATCACATAGTACACATAAAGAGACATCAATTCATAACAAAGGATATAATTTCATTCATTTAAATTTATCTAATACAAATTAAAACAAAAGTGCATAGAATTTTTAAGAGATCAACTCATATACGAAGTTCAAATAAAATTAATTACACAAGAACTACTTCTAATTACGTCAACAACAATCGAAAAAAGAAAATCATCTCTTTTCTTCTTTTCCCTTCTATCTTCCCATTTGCTACTTTTTCTCCTCCTTTTGTAATCAGCAAAAAACCTTAAAGAGGGGGCGCACTTCGGGTGCTAAGAATGTGATGGAGATTGTCCTTCACATCCTTGATCTCAATGCAGGTTTTTGTAGGCCTTCTCTCATTGTGTTCATAGAGTGATTCAACATAGATTTTGAGGATGTGCACATCACTCTCAATGTTATCAATCTTTTCTCTTATATCGTTGAACTTGGTTGCCAAGTTGCGCTCAACATTGTCAATTCTTGTGTAAATGCCTGAGTCGATTTCTCGAAGTGTGGTAATGAGAAGTCAAGTCGAGTCCAAGTTAGTGGCTTGAGTGGAGAAAGAGGGAAGAGCAGGAGTTTGTGTTCGAGGGTGAGTTAGAAAGCGAGTCTGTTGAGAGTTTTGCTCATTATCACCAACATTTGGTTCATTGGTAATGAGGGGTTGAGGCTTGTCCTTGAGGACCACCATTTCTCGATTTATTTAAATCCAATTGACTTGAGAATCCATTGGTATAAGTGTCAGTGTAAATGGATGTGTAAATGTTAGTTTCAAAGGAGGTATCAATTTTAAAATATTTAAAGAAAGTCGTGAGAATGTTGTCATAAGGGAGAATGCCTTTCTTTTCCTTAAGGCAATCATTCGTAGGGTAGAGGATGAGATATGGAAGGTCGATACGTTGGTGGTTTATAACGCACCAAATTATGAAGATATCCATGTGTGTGACAAAGTCACATCCATCGACGTGATAAAGTCACGTCCACCGACATAGCATTTTTGCGAGATTCAAAAAACTTCATACTTCCTCAACTCAAGCATCCCCACTTGAGTTTTTTTACTATTGTGGCCTCCTTGCGGGTGGAGACCAAACATTTATAATACGAATACTGCAACCCTCTTGTCACAGAAAAATATACCATTTTGCCTTACCGGGTAGCACATACCCACAACTCTCACCGCAATGAGACGATACAAAAATGATTACCTAATATCACTCTCTTCTATAGTAGTTTTGGAGCAATAAGATGCTCACTGTCTATAGATAGATCGGTTGTAAGCTTAGAGTATTTAAAGATGGGTAAAACTTTTAAATCTAGATTTTCAATGTTTGGATCTAAAGCGAGGAGCAAAGATGTAGAAGTGTAAACATGTAAAGAGATGACATAGAATGGCCTAGAGAATATCAATTTATAGCCCTTAAAAGAATGTATCCATTTTTTGTCAAAAAGAGATGTTTTCACCCCATTTTTGTTTGTTCAAAATTTTAATTCGCTATTGTCAGATTGACAGATTCAGTCGATTGAATCATTAACTAGTCAACTGGATAGAGGACTAATCGATTGATTAGGTCAATTGAATTGTCCAAAGGGTTTGAGGTTTAATTGTTTGAGAAAAATCAGTCTACTGGTCTTTTGGATAAGTTGACTCATTTTGATGTACATTATTTTTAGCCTTAGGAAGTAGTCGACTGATTTTCCTTAAAGGTTGATTGTATTAGACAGTGAGTCCTAGTCAATTTTGAAAAAGGTCTCTTAGTCGACTAGTTCTTGGAACTGGTCAACTGATTTGATTAGTATAAAAATAAGCCTTTAAGAATCAATCGACTAGTTCCATAAATTGGTCAATTAGTTTGGATAATGAGTGTCTTCTAGCTTATTTTTTTCAGTGTACTTTTATCAAAACCTTTTGATTTTTCAAAACTTAAAGTATGACATTTGTTTTGTTTTTAAAAACTATTTGAGGTTAGTTCTTAGTTGATCATTTTTAAAAATCTTCATTTGACTTGACTTGAATCATTGTGCTTGAGTGTGTCCATTTGTTTGATTCAACATGAGATCATTTCACTTTGTTTGATTCCTGCGTTGAAGCATGTTATTGAGTGGAATCTTTTAACTCGATGGACTTTATCATTTCTTGGTCAACATTGTTCTTTGACTTTGATGACCTATTTGTATTATTACTTAGATAAAACATTAGTCCACTAGGATAGTATTTTGTTATCATCAAAATTACTGAAATGCCCTTGGTTGAAAACCTTTAGGGCTAACATATATTTTAAACCATCTAACTAATAACACATTTTCAACAGAAAGTGAAGAGTTTTTACCCATGCACTACCCAAGTGTTGATAGTGAACTCTTGGAAATACCCCAGGTGATATCAAAGATTTTGGAGATGGTCTCGAGTTTGAGTGAGATGTGATGATCAAGAACCCATGATAAAGCATTGAAACCCTTTGGCATCTCGAGTTTGGTTAGACAATAACTCATGAATGTCAATATATATAAGTCGTGCATAGGGTTTAGCATGTAAATCATATACATGAAGTGAAATTATTAGATTCATGCATATTCAAACGAATGAATAAACTAATTCTAAATCATGACTTTCATGGGTCTTATCAATCGAAAAATTAGCAACTAAGATAAGGTCTTGATATTTAGGATGCATCCTTATATTAACATTGTAAAATTCATATAGTTGCATATTTTTGAATGTTTTTCATCAATAAACAAATGTAGTAAACATAAAATTCATGAATGACTTTATGCTTGAAAATTTAACCATATAATTGATCACTTGAATTGAGATTTATAACATATACTTAAATGTGATCTAATATGCAACATAGAAGTATTTGTTTAATCTTGAAACATGTTGCAAATCAAGTGGACAATATAATAGATGAAGCAACAATGCAAATTGGTCAACTAGATCAAGAAAGAGATGACCAATACTTGAAATGTTCAAGCAAATGAAGAAATTCACTTCAAAATTCAAGCATCAAGTCAAACTTAATCAACTGGATGCACTCAAGTCTAAGGAATCAAATGAAGTCAAATGAAGACTTTGATTTTTATTATTTTGGGTTCTTGAGTGATTTAGGGTTGATTGATCAAACAAAATGCTTTAAGTATGTAAGTGATCAACTAAAATCAATTAACAAAATAATTTTTCAAAAAGAAATATTGATATACCTTAAGATTTGAAAAATCAAGTTAAGTCGAAGTTGAAAACTTTGAAAGGGTTGATTGATCATGAAATTAATGCATTTCTATTTAAATGATCAATTAAAACCAATTACAAAATGATTTTTTAAAGGATTTCATTGATGTATCTTAAGCTTTGAAAAATCAAGTTATTTGAAAATTAGAATTTTCATCAAGATAGGCAAAATGTTTAATATGCCAAAATTAGTCGACTTATCAGTAGACTAATTCTCAAATCAGTCAACTGATTATTTTTACAAACATAAACCTCTAAGCATCTGGAAAACTCAGTTAGCTTTTTAGTTGACTAGATTATGATTCAGTCGATTGATTGTTGAAACTAGTCGACTGATTTTGTTGATCTGGCAATCGCGAATTCAAATTTTGAACAGATATAGAAGGGGCAACGACTAGTTTTTGAAACCTAACGACTATAACTTTCAAATGCCTATAACTAGAGGTTTTATATAGTATTCATTGTTAATAACTCTTGCATATAAACTTTCAATCTTGTTATTGACTTTAGATCTAACAAATTCTAAATCTAAGTCTAAATTTGAAAGTTCTACTCATCTTTAAATACTCTGAGCTTATCATTGATCAATCTATAGAATGAGAGCTTTCATTTTACCAAATCCATTATTCAAGAAAGTATTATTAGTGGTTTTTCTTCTTACAACTCATTATGGTGAGATTTGCAGATAGGCGCTATTCGTGTTTGAGGCACGTAGGATTTGTTAAGATAAGATGATTGACGTATTCGCTTTAAGATAAGTAGGTTGTGGTCTTTGCTTTGTAAAAGGTTTGGTCTCCACCTACAAGGAGACTGCTATAGTGGAATAACTTAAATGGGGATACTTGAGTTGAGGATGTAGGAAGTTTTTCGAACCTCGTAAAAATCTCGTGTTTGCATTTCTTCTCCCTACTCTCTTTTACTTTCTTACACTTTAGTTGCTTTGTATTTTAAGATTATAGAATTTTTCAATATTTATAAAATACCTTATTTACCCCGTCTATGGTAGATAGTTGGGCAACAATTATTTTATCTACAATTTCACTTTCATTGGTAAATTTCTTTAAACTGAAATTTAGAGCTTCTCCTTTCTTTTTAGAGAGACAATTTCCTTCTCAAACTTTTCATTTTTCAAATGAAATTAATCATTTTCTTCCTTTAAAATCTCAGTTTTGATCATTTGAAAAAAAAAATCACTTGAAAGAGAAGTGATTTTCTTTTTGAATACTTTATTTTGAAATTTTTTTCCTAAACTCTTTATACAATTCCTCAAAGGCTTCTTGCAATTCTTCTTAAATGAGAAAAATTAAGGTTAAAGATTACTCATCTTTGTTAGCCATGAGACAAAAGTTTGCAACTTCTTGGTCACTTTATTCTTCTCCCGAATCATCCCAAGGTGCTTCCATTGCCTTCTTTTTGTTGTTCTTTGTGCTTCTCTTGAGTTGAGGACAATCCGCCTTCATGCATCTCGACTTTTGATATTCAAAACAAAAGGGAGGATTTTTTTTGAATGTTCCCATTTGCTTGATTCTCCTTCATGTTACCTTCTTCTAAGTTGCTTCTTTCTTAGATCATTGCAAAACTTTCTTAGGATCAAGGCAACATTTTCTTCTTCACCATCATCATCCTTTTAATCATCACAAACTTCCTTTTTACACAATTGTGATGATGATTTGAGAGTGATATATTTTTTTTAATTTGCTTTCTTCTTCTTGCCTCTTTATGGTGAGTTTAGGAGTCATGAGTGATCCAAAAAGCTCATCAAGGTTTAGAATGTTGAGATCTTTGTCTTTTTGGATGACGGTCACTTTGACTTCTCAATTTGTTAGTAGAGACTTAAAAATTTTTCTCGCTATTTCAACATTAGTATTGCCCAAATATTTTACAAATATTGACAACTTTTAGAAATTTTAAAAATGAATACAAAATATACGTATGTAAAAAATTAGGGAGAGTAAACACGACGACATTTACGAGATTCAGAAAACTTCCTACGTCATCGGCTGAAGCATCTCAACTTGAATTTTTTTCACTATTTTGATCTCCTTTGCAAGTGGAGGTCAAACCTTTACAACAAGAACTCTTAATTTTTTGCTCAACAAAATACTCATTTTTTCTTCACAATGATAGCACCTACCCACAAATCTTACCGCAATGAAATCTCTTTCTAGAGCTAAATGATACAGCAAAAATTCACTCTTTAATGATTAATTAATAGATACTTGAGTAGTTAAAAGATGAAAGAACTTTGTGTTCTATATCTAAAGTTGATGAGATCTCAAGTCATTTTTAAATATTTGAATGTAAATACAAGTTTGTAAATGTAAAAAATAACATTAAATACTTTCAACAATCTCTCTTATTAGGCCTAGAAAAGCACTGAATTGGAACACAAAAACCACAGTTTGGTTAAGCAATGAAGGCCTGCTTCACTCGGCCTGCTTTGCACTCGGCCCGATGATGCATTTCTGATTTTGTGCCTCCATTTTAAGAGGTGTTAACGATTATTCAAGGATTTTATTACTAGCGTGTCACCTTATGCCTTTTCCTCCAATTTTATTCGCATTCTTAGCAATTGAATGTCCTCTAACACGGCAAGTCTCTCTCCATTTGCCTCTCACAAAATCTAAAAAATTTGACCAAGTCACTGATTTTAAATTTTGAGTTCTTAACTACCATATCATAGAACTTCTACTCTTTAAAATCCTATTTAAATTATTTATATAACATATAATATATTGCAAATATATTATTAATTATATATATTACTAATATAATTTTTTTTAATTATTGTTTAAATAACATATGGCCAAACATATCCTAGACCATCTAATACTCATTTTTTTAAAAAAAAAAAAAAAAAACTTTGCAACTTTATAAATTACTTATAACAATTTAATTCAAATACTTAATTATTATTTCAAACATTATAATAAAGTTCAAAAATATTCATCGTAACATTAACATCAGTTCCAATGCAAGAACTATTTCACCTATTATAATCAAAATATAATAGGAATTGTCTAATATGCAATTTTAATGTAATAATTATTTGACTTGTCAAATTATAATAAAATTATTCATTATGTTATTGTATTTGACAAAAAAGATAGCTCTGCTATTCCATCTGTCTTCCTTAACGGCAAAGTAATTGAGTTATTTTGTATATTCAACTATAATATTTAAACTCATTTAACTGCCTAAATAATTATCTTCCCAATAGTTTATCCAATGACAATTTTTAATACAATGCTAAAATGTAAATTTGATAAGAAAATATAACATTTTACATGACAAAAATGCTAGGAAAATCAACTAATTTTATCATTTTTTACACCATTTATAGATTCAATAATGAAATTGATCAATATAGAGGATGGTGTCAAAGGTGGTATAAGGTGAGTTCCGAGTAATAATTCATGATTCACGTCTTTGTATTCATGTACTCACATGCGATTAGAGAGGCCTATGAAACTCATGATGATAAATCTCATATCGTGCGAGTGTATGGCAATAACGAAAAATTCTTAAATAGGTCTCGTACAGCGAGGTGGCAATGTACCCATTCAATAGTATCCTAATATGTATAAGATGACTCACATTTTTTAGTGGGACATATATATGATAATATGTTATTAAAAAAGTGTGTTGGCACGTGCCGTATAAGACCCACTAAACAATATCTCGACAATCACATGAACACAAAAAACACTTGTATTCAAATGAGCAATGCAATATTTCTTAAAATTGTTTCTTAATTTTATTTTCAAATGATGTGGTATTGACATAACATTAAATTACTAGTAATACTTGAAATCATATAATTAATATAATTTTTACATATCAGTGTCACATTATTTGAAATACAAATTTAAAAAATATAATATTTTTTTATTTAAATGTGAGTAATATTATATTTTTTAAAATTATTATTTCAAATAATGTGATATTTATATAATATTAAATTATTAATAATACTTGAAATCATATAACAAATATGATCATCATACATGTCGTTAGACAAAAATTTAAAAAATATAGTATTTCTTATTTAAATAATACTTTAAGCTTGGACGGAAGAGACAATTTCACGGTTCTCAAGAAAACGCCATCCCTCTACACCGTGACTTTCTATAACACATGCATTTCCATTTCCAGCTACCTGTTGCGGCTACCGACTTTCTCCGTCCAATACATACAGAAACTTCTCTATCTCCACGGTCGTTTCGACTCGACATCCCTACGACCTTCTCTTCATTCACCTCTCCCTGGTCCGTGGCTTGATCCAACAATTCGCCCTCTACGCACATAACATCGTATATATAAATCATATTTGTTTGATCTTGAGGTTATAATCTGGCTCTAAGAGAAGAAGATGAACGTTGATCTGGAATCTGTATCGGAGGCGACTTCAGGAGCTATTGGTGCTGTTCTGAGCACAACGATCTTGTACCCTCTAGACACTTGTAAGACTAAATACCAGGCTGATGTTCGAGGCCACGGTCAGCAAAAGTACAGGTGATCCCCCTCTCCCTTTCCAAATCCGTTTCCTTCCCCTCTTTTTGAAATTTATTTATTTTAGATTATTATTTATTTTTTTGGATCTGTTTCTATAAGTTTTTAGTGATAAACCATCTAAGTTTACGTAAATGGGATTAGTTTAATTTTCTTTAGATTAAATTCTCGATGAATGATTTCTGTTGTGTTTTATGTGCTTTCGAACACGCTCAATTCTATTGAGTACTCATCACCCATTAGTTAGTGAGTTTTTTTTTTTTTTTTTGCATAAATTGTGCCACTGACATGGCAGGATTTAGTGATGGCTGTAAGATTAATGGAATGGATAGGAGCCAGACCCGAATTTATCCTGTAAAATTTAGCTGTTTTTGGTTTGAGTGAAACTATCACAATGGTGATCAAGCTTCCAGTGAATTGTGTATTTCAGTATTTTATTGTGGGCAAATCCATTTATTTTTATGTTTTCAGTATTCTGAGATTTCACAGGTGGATAGTAATTATCCCAAAATTGAACTAGACACGTGAATTTAAGTCTTTCTGTGGTTTTGCAGAGCTCAGTGGAGACTACGCAACTCACATGCTGTCTAGATGGCTATAAGAAAGTTTATAAAAAGTTAGGATGAATGCATATTGTCTGTGAATGATTCCTTAGGATACCCCTTATATTCAAAGGAAAAAATATTTGTTTTTATTATGTTTCATTCTGAGATGTGTAGTGCTCCATTTGCAATTCCTGCTTATAATGTTCTCAGATTAATTAATTACCTGTTTGTGGCATGTTATAGGATGCAGGTTTTTGCATTGAATTCTTTAGAAATCATTGGATTTTAATGAGTAGCTCTAATGCTCCCAGTTTCTTGCTTATCCCATTTTTCCAAAAAATACACCTTGACTGGCCTGTACAAGCACTAGAGTTGGATATATTCACACCTGAGTGTCATTCGTGGTCTTGGTCATTGTTAATACTGTTGAGATTGAGATTGACTGATTATCTTTTGTAAGTTGATGGAATCAAGCATTGTTAGAGGCTATTTTATTTCAAGAAGATACTTCTCCATTTTAGGATGCCTCCTTTCAGGACAATCAATTTTACATCATTCATTGTTAAAGGAATAATAGCACATGTTGCATCTACTGAAGCAGTTGAATTTTTTATTTGAGGCAACATGATATTTTATAAAGAATTATACTTCTATAGAACATATTCTGTGCCCCTGCATAAAGAAAGGTCACTCTTTTTCTTGCTCTTATGGATTGAGTAAGTACAGTGGAGAGATTTTTGGAACCTTGAGTACCAAATGCCCGAGACAGAATTAGAGAATTTCATTTAGCACTCTCTAGTCCAAAATCGCGGTCATCCTTGTTTAGAGTGAAATATAGTGCCTGGTCCTCACAGGGAAGATGTAAAAATTGTCTCCTTAGTGTATCACCTTTGTGCACCCACCTTCATTGTAAGCCAAAGGTATTTTGAAATTCGAACTTAGCACTTATGGAATGCTATAGGGCCAGGGTTTTGAACTCTGTGTCTGGTTAGATATGCTCAATCAGGCAGCAGATAAATTCATGGACATGTAAAAGAAGAACTAAATTCATTTCACAACTCATGCAAGGTTTTGAAATTTGATGTTGGGTTTCATTATAAGACTGAAAGGAAATCATACAATTGTATGGCAAGTGGAAACCATGTATAGGACCAACTAGTGCTGCATAAAAAATTGGATTGATGTTCTTCTCTTTTCAGGACAACCTCTTCTAAAGAATGAGGGCATACAGGAGTAGATTTACAGTTCTCAACTTCTTCTACTGCGGAAAGTTGCTTGAACTTATTAATCCATTTTGACCTCCATGCCCTATAATTTTACTTGATCAGCCATGTGCCACTTCTTTTAGGCACACCAGCAGCCGACTTTACTGTTTACTTGTAATTGCTGTCAAGACTTGTGATACTCGTACATTCGTGTACTGGGTGAAGATTCTAAGTCGATGCTAGAATCCTTGTTATATTATTATATTCATGCCTCTTTCCATTAGCCAATTAACATATAATTATTAAGATTTAGAATTCTCTCAAGATTTAATACTAATTCTTTATTTACCCACTATTTGTCAGACCCTTTATTGTGCAACTAACCTCTATTGGCATAATCGAAGAATTCTAATGAGGAAGATTTCCTTTAGCCGTGTGGAGGTTTTTAAATGCCTTTAGGATATCCTACGGAAGTAGACACATGTTTTTTCTTCTCTTTCACGTGTTGGTCAAAAAAGAAGTCAATTGAAATATGCAAATATACCCAAATTCCAATCAAGTTGGTCCCTGCACTATATCCCATACAGGACCCCTTGTTCGATCAGAAAATTTGATGGATGGGAAAGTATCCTATCCAGCTAGAGCTTGGATAAAGGGCAGCCCCGTGCATAAGGCTTCCACCACTGTGGGGTCTGGGGATGGTTAGTATACAATTTGGTGGCTTTTTACTCATGTTACAAGTTATCTTTCTTATTTCTCTGGATTGTCACCAAACCATGAGCTATTATTTTACAATTTTACAACTATATTAAAAGCACCATTTTAAAAATAACTCACCGTGGTAATTTTTTACTCATATTACCTGTTGTCTTTTCTCACGCCTTCAGTTCTTTTTGAACCTTTATGAATTCCTGAGCTATTAAAAAGTTTTACAGGCTATATAAACAGCTATATTCTATTCATATATCTGATTGAAGGTGTTTCTATTTTTTACTATCTTTTGTAGGGATGACAATTTGCCTCGTCCTGTTGGAGATTCGTCCCATCCTGCTCGTAATGAGGCAGATATGAGGTGTTCATAAACGGGGTCGGGGTGAGACTTTGAAAACTCGGTCGGGCTTCGGGACAGGGTTGGGGGATGGTCACCCCGTTCCTTTTATATATTAATTTTTTAAAAACCTCTATGTACATCAGTTTTACCAATAAATCACATTATATAAAATTATTTTTAAGGTTTCTCATATCACACTCATTATTTTTTCTTGTATTGGTTATTTTGGCAATAAAGTTTTAATTTATCTACCAAAAAAAAAGTTTTATCCTTGCTTTGGAAAAAAAATATCAGAGTTGGGTTCGGGGCGGGGTTGGGGTTAGGGTCGGGGTCGGGGGCGGGGGCAAGGAATATGAATGGGGTCAGGGTTGGGGAAGGGGCACCCCGCCCTGTTGCCATTCCTAATCTTCTGACCACAGTCCTTTTCTTCTATCCACAATTATCCAATCTTATAAAACATTGATTCTAACTAGTGATATAGGGTTTGAAATCATTGGTGCTATGGTGTTTGTAACTTGTATTCATATAGAAAACATACCATGGTTATCACAGTCTTATCAGTCATAAAAAAGGTGATGGCACAAATGGTCTTTTATGCAATTATATAGGGTAGAAAGAGAAATACAAGCATTCTCAAAAGCAAGCCTTTTCCAAATTATGGTATTTTGTTCTTGTCCATTTGTTTGTTACAAAAATTTTCTGAGCAGGGATTGGAGATTTTAGACAAAGTCAATGATGGTTCACAGAAACTGAGATTTATACAAGCTAGTGCATGCTGAAATGCAACACTGGCCACGGTACCCATTATGGTGCTATGGTTGTTTACAGGTCCCAATTATTTCTCTGGTCCTGTACTTATGTTGTGGAATAATGGTTCTCGAGGTACCTTAATACTTCGCCTCTTTGACCTTAGGGATCCTACATGTGTTTCCTTCATTTCCACCATTACGACGCGACACTTTTTCTTCCATTCTCAACCGTTTCATAGTTCAGGAATATGAGACTTCTCAGTCCTTATGTTTTTCCACTCCACCAGCACTCCACCTTAGCATTATAGATTATTATATTGAATACAAATGCCATCCTTTTCATTCTTTGTGAAATTTTTCTGATGAAAAATTTTGCATTATTTTTTTTCACTGATTTTATTTTTGCTGGTAAGTACTAAAGCAGTTTTATTGACCTGTTTACCTGTTCTATCTCTTTAAGAATCCTAGAGGATTGAGCATTTTTCACTAACACTATGCTCGGACATGTAGGAGGGAAAGGAAATGAGAGGATAACATTAGTTATGAGGGAGAGGAAAAGATAGTGTAATCCCTCTTTCATGCTTGGATTACAAATGAGGAAAAGGAGAGTGTAATCCTATCATCTTGTTTGGGCATAACTGGAAGAAAAAAAATGAAAGGAAAAAATTACATACTTTTTTACTATTATGCCCTAAGATAGAAGTGTCTTTTATTATAATTTTTCTTTATAATTTTAAGGTTAGAATTGGTATTGTAAACAATTCATTAAAAGACCCTCTCCTTTCCTTACGTCTCTGCCCACTTTTGGGAGGAGAGCAAATTAAATAAAATAAGGGTTAAGAGACCTCTCGATCTCCCTCCATCCCCCTCCCTTTCCTTCCCTAATTTTAAAACAAGCATGGAATAATCTTTCCCTCCTTCCCCTTTCCTCTCCTTTCTTTCCAAATCCTTCAATCCAAGCAGAGTGTAAATATCTAATCTGATATATCTATATTTTTATACCTTAACCAAATGGAGGTGAAAAATTTGCTTTTCAGTAAGTTTTGAAGATAATACTACAAAGTCATTTGGTCCTACATTCTTTTCTAACTGGGTCATTCAATAGTCAATGATCTCTTGGAAGGATTATAACAAAAAATTCAAACTTAACTCCTTGTGTGGGAACAATTCATCAAATTAGCACTTAACTCTTGTAATTGGTCTATAGCTTATATGGTTTCGCTTGCTTGGGCTTGTGCAGGAACCTATCAGATGTTTTGTTGGAAGCAATATCTACCGGTCGGGTTCTTTCGTTGTACCAGGGCCTGGGGACAAAGAACCTGCAATCCTTCATTTCACAGTTTGTCTATTTCTATGGGTACAGTTATTTCAAAAGACTATACATGGAAAGGAATGGTTCTAAATCCATTGGAACTAAAGCAAACTTGATTCTTGCTGCTGCTGCTGGGGCTTGCACGGCCATTGTGACTCAGGTAATCCATGTTTGGAAACTCTTTATGATTGAGGTTTAAAATTACGATTTAATTCACAACCTACAGTGTGATGTTCTTGTTGGTTTCAATAGTATCAATTCCAGGGAAATCCAGAGCTTGCTTTGAACTGCTGTTATCATGCAAGCCAAGAGCTGGATCAAATTTATGGATATGAGATCCTTACTCCTTAGTGTTGGAATATAGAATCTGGGACTGCCATTTATTGTGCAAAGCACCAGTCCAGCTTCTACTCCAGGTTGCACTTTTGTGCTATGATGGATTTCACAGAAACATAGATATAAAATGAGGCAAAAATATGTCGAAATCTTATTTGGGGTTGAATTTTGCAAGGAAATCAAAAGAAAAGAGAATCCTTGTTTCTGATTAAACCTGGGTATTTGGAATTGGAATATATATGGTCATTATGGCAAAACTCCTGTTACGCTGCTATCTGATCATGCATTATAGTTTTTGACATTAAGCTAATGCTCCATTAATTTGTTACGAATGTGGAGAAAAGATGTGAAGATTTATGTGCAGCTGGGGTTGAAATTATTGTTTTAATGTTCTAACTTTTCTTTAGTTGGCCTATTGGAAATTTATCAACTATGATTGCTGCTCATCCAAGATTTCTTTATTATGTGTCATTTTTTGAGAACCAAGTTGAGCATATGCGTTTATTTTCTTGGGTTTTAATGTTTGACTACCTGATATTATTGTGTAGCCCCTGGATACAGCTTCCTCAAGGATGCAGACAAGTGCCTTTGGGAAATCAAAGAGCCTTTGGCAAACCCTTACTGAGGGCAGTTGGGATGAAGCATTTGATGGCCTTGGCATCTCTCTTATTTTGACTTCCAACCCTGCAATTCAGGTATGTGATCATGCCTTTTAAGTTAAAAATTATTCATGGTGTTATGCAAATTTACTGATTAAAAAAAAAAAAAAAAAAATTCATGGTGCTATGCCCCCCATAAAATTCTAGTATGCATTGGTCTTACCTTTTACATTAATATGGAGCTTTGCTTTCAAATGGAGAGTTACAAGTGAAGCTGATATTAGAATGATTATATACTGCAGTATACGGTTTTTGATCAGCTAAAACAAAGAGTCTTGAAGGGAAAGTGGAATAAAACAGATAAGGGATCATCCCCAGAAGCCCTTTCTGCCTTCTCAGCTTTTTTGCTAGGTGCCATTTCAAAGAGTATTGCCACCTTTTTGACATATCCGGCAATCAGGTTCATGGCCATCCTGTTACACTCTCTTTTGGATTAAACAACTCTGTATATTGAACTGATTAAGGCATGAACTGCGAACAGGTGTAAGGTTATGATTCAAGCTGCGGATTCAAATGATGATGGGGCCAAAAATGGTGGGCGAAAGTCCCGCAAAACAATATCTGGAGTTCTTTATGCTATTTGGAGAAAAGAAGGGGTGTTGGGATTTTTTAAAGGACTGCAAGCTCAGATCTTGAAGACTGTACTGAGCTCAGCATTGCTTTTGATGATAAAGGAGAAAATTGCCTCAACCGCTTGGTTCCTAATACTTGCGATCAGGAGGTATCTACTGCTCACACGGGGTAGATTAAAGAGTGCTTAATAGACATGCCATGGTACTATGCATCAATTGGTTGTAAAAATTGACTTCAATTGAGATGAATAATCTTTATAGTGGTAGGTTTCATCTCTCCAGTGGGAAGCTCTATTTCCAACAAGAAACAGCCTGCTTTTTGTTAAATAATAATAATAACAGCAATCACCTGTATGAATTCTCGATTCTCCTGTAGGTTGATCCTCAGAAGATTCATTTTTATAGCAATAATTTGATATGGGATTAATCAGTAAAGAAAGAAAAATCACTGGTAATATCTGTTGTACACCACTCCTAGATAAACTGGGACCTGGCATTTTGAACTTTGAATTCAAGTTAGGAATGATTTCTTACATTTCATTTGGACATCATATGGAACTATACCTTTCATGGTATAAAGGAAATGTTTCATGAGGCGTAAAATTGAGTCTCTTTTGTTCATTTTTCACCTTTTTCCTTTCCTTTTCCAATGGCTGGGCTACACGTAGGTGATAATCCTTCGTTTGTCCATAGACCCCAAGGATTAGTTTCTAGGCCCTTGGACCACCACCTAGAGACTTCATTAAACTAGACAGCACCTTTGTGCATTTTTCACTTGGAAGGGGTCTAATCAGGTAGTATATAGAGGACTGATATTTAGATTCTAAGAAACTTTAGATATTCAGTTTTAGTTTTCTATGACAGCTCCATTGTAGGGATATGGATTTTTGCCTTGGGATAGAATAGAAAAATAGAAGGAAGCCTTCCATTTCCATGGAAATGATTAACACGATGATTCATCATGGTTTCAAATCTTTGTGATGGTAGTGAAGTCCATCTTCAAATATAGAATGAACCACCTCATTATGTAATCTAGGACCATATTTTTTTGATGAATTACACCTTGATCTTATTGATGCTTTTGTGCTCATTTTACTGATGAAGTTTGACTCTTCTTGTGCTCTTTTGTCTTTATTCTTGCCTCGATTGTCTCATTTGTGCTTGTTAGTCTGCGAAAATGAATTACACCTTGATGCTTGTGAACATTTTATGAAGAAGTTTGACTCCTCTTGAGTTCTTTGTCTTCATTCTTGCCCTGATTGTCTCACGCGCAATTGGGGAGTTTTAGCTTATGGAAAATAGATTGTGATAGAATGACTTCTGCAGAACATTTTATGAGTGTTTAGATGAGAAAAGCTTGTGATGGTAAAATAGTTTATTAAGTGTTTGGTTAAAATTATTATCTGAGTGATTGTAGCATATAAAAATTCATTTTGCCCTTTATATTATTAGATAGCATTGGCCCTATTAGGTGTTGTTTGATAGGATGTTATAAAATCTTATATTAAATAAATATATTTAATATTATTATAATAAATATTATATTATACAAAAATATATATTAATAATAATAATAAATATATATTTGTCATTTGAAATAAATAAAATTTATTATATATATTATCAGTACGTATACATATTAATGTTAATAAAATAAAATGAATATTTTTGGGGAGAATTAACTTATATTTTTATTGATTCATTTATTGTTTGTATTATATTACTAGTATAAATAAAATAAATAATTAAATGGACTCCTTTCCATTCTAATTTTGAATTCTCCATAAAAGAAGAAGAAGGTACACTAATCAATTAAACAACATTAAAAATACAATAATATATATTTCCACTACAACAAATAATTAAACTGAAACAATTAATTTCAGGATATAGTCTTTGCAATATTCATTTCAAGGTCATCGCATCCGTAAACTTATGGGCACTATTTGCACGATTATTTCCTCCATTTTCGACATATGAGTTAGTTGATGGTATGAATTCTAGATTTGACTTCAAATATAATTATGGATCGACGTTGATGCAACTATAAGTTCCGGTTGAACTTCCATGTCATATGGTGGCATATTATCCAATAGCTTTCATCTAGATTTCCAAACTCTAAAACTTCTTTCAATTATAAATATTAAAGACGAATGGGCTTGATTAAAAAATTTTTGGACCCGATTCATGTCGACAATGTAGTAGATGATATCTTTCTCCTTTGTAAACCAAAAAAAAAAAAGACCATATAATATAAACCTCCAACGGGATATGGAAAATTCAAGCAATGGGAATGTCATTCATACATGAATAGTAAGCATCATCAGCTGCCGACATAATGTCTGATGATAGGTGTCCATGCATAAGCACGGTTGGGACAGTATGAATAAATTTGTAAACTTTGAGACGTATCTAAGGACACTTTTTTTAGAATGTAATTTGCTTCCACTCGATATAATATGTTGATGGGTTACTGAAAAAGTCGTCCTAGGATACAACAAAACTTTTGGTTTAAAAAACTGCAACTAGCAAAGTTGAAAGACTTATTGTGAAATCCTTTGATTATAATTTCTATTCTGAAAAAGAGGAGTTTGATTATATTTTTTTTTTTTCCAATACAGGAGTGTCTTTTTATGAAGAGATACAACCTATTCATGAAAAGATATAATCTTTCCAAAGGACATGTTTTAAAAAAATGAGTCACAACTATTCCATTCAATGTGTCTTTTGAAAAATACACAACCTTTTTGAAATACCCGTTGGATATACCTATTCATGAAATACTTATTCAATGCACCCATCTGATCATCTTTTAATATGGACCGTTGATCAGGTGATTCAAAAATAAATTAATAAAAAATTAATTTGTTTTTGATGAATCTGCATTGCATGTAAAGGCGTGCGCGAATTATTGCACATGGTGCGCGTTGTATTTATATGAGCTACAACTTATTTGGACTTGGTTCAACTCACGGATCATCAAATACTTTATAGAATCGAATTTAATATAAAAATAAATTTTCATATATAAACATACAAAATAAATAACACAAAAATCAATGTGAAATAAAGTTAAAAATTATAATGCTATCAAAAGATACAAACTTGGCTCAACAAGCACTTGTAGCGGAAGTATCTCGAAAAAGAAACTACAAATCTTCCTTCATGGACACGCTTATTGCCCTAAAACATCATACATTTTGTGTTAAAAAATAAAAATAAAGAAGGTTAAATGTAACTAAAATCACCACACATGCAAGCCAAAAATAAAAACCAAAATAAAAATGAATAATACATAGATAACTAACCTAACTAATCCAAAAATTATTCTAACTAATCCATGCAAGTAACAAAAAAGAAAATAAATTTAACTACTTAACACCCATTGTACATCTAAACACCCATGTGAATAATCTAAAATCAACACTAATCCCGAAAATGTAACTAATTTAATGCAACAAAAACAATTTAACTTATTCATAAAAATAAAAAAGACAACCATGTAATCAATCATACATGAGCAACCTACCAAAAATAATGTAACTTAATTAATTTTTTGATGAAGAATTAAACTAAAATAATGTAAGGAGTCTTTTTATTTAAAAAAACTTAACTACCTAACATAAACAATACAGTGTTGATCTAAGGAAAAACATCTATGTAAATAAATCTAACTAAATAAATTCAACACAACCATACACATTTATTTGGAAAATATTAATATCTATAACATTCAATAAACAATATATTTTTTTTTTTATCACTATAAGCACAAAATATCTACAAATAAAAAAATTACCTTCTGTATAATAATAGATCGCTACCGGGAAATGACCGACTGGAGGTTATACCTGTGAGGGAGATGCAAACAATGGAACTAAAAAAAAATTATTGCAAAGCAGAACATGCGTTAGAGGGAAGAAGAAGGTGTTAGCTTTAAGAGTTTTTAACTAATGGTATTTCAGTAATTTTGATAATAACAAGATATTATTTGTGTAGACTAATATTTTATTCAAGTGACAATACAAATATGTCATCTAGTTTAAAGAAAATTGTGTCCAAGAAATGACAAAGTTCATAAAGTTAAAGAATTCTACTCAAGTACGTACTTTAAGTTCAAAAACAAATCAAGTCGAATGCTCTCGTGATAAATCAAGTAAATTGACACACTCAAGCCCAAGGAATCATGCCAAGTCAAGAGAAAACTTTTTATTTTCCTTATTTTGGGTTTTGAGTGATTTGAGATTAGATTGATCATTGGTCAGACGCTCTTACTATTTAAAATGATCAACTAAGAACTAATCTTAAATGATTTTTCGAAACAAAATATTGTCATCCTTTGAGTTTTGAAAGATCAAAATATTTTGATAAAATTACACTATGAAAAATAAGCTAAAAGACATTTATTGTCTAAACCAGTCAACTAGTTCAAAGAACTAGTTGACTGATTCTTAAAGCTTATTTTTACACTGATTAAACCAGTCAACTGAGTCACTATTTTCATAACAAAATCCTAAACCTATTGTCCAATTCAGTCGATCATTCTTCAAAGACTAAAACAACGTACATCAAAGCGAGTTGATTAATCTAAAAGACCAATCGATCGATTATTCTTGAACAGTTGAACCTCAAACTCTCTAGACAATTCAATTGATCTGACTATCTAGCTAGTTGACTGGTGGATGATTCAGTCGACTGAATTCCTCGATCTAGCACTTTGAAATTCAAGTTTTAAACAGACAACAAAAGGAGAAACGACTCTATTTCAAAATGCAACGACCATATTCTTTTGATGGCTATAAATAGAAGTTCTCTAAAGTATTTATTGCTATCTTTTTACAAGCTTACACTTCCATATCTCTATTCTTGACTTTAGATTTGACCCTTAAAAACCTATTTCTAAAAGTTCTATTCATTTTAAATACCTCGAGCTTACACCATATCTATCTATAGAAAATGAACATATATTGCACTAATTTACTATTGAAGATAGTGCTTATTAGTAAACAAACTTATTTTCTTATTGCGATGAGATTTACGAGTAGGTGGAACTCAAACGAGAATGCCCTATTTCAATATTAAACTATTGTTGTTCAAATGATCAATTGACTGAGCTCGAACGAAAGCTCTCTAGAACTGCATTGTTCGAATGAAGAATGGGCTTGTTCTAATAAGCTTGGTGATGTTCAACATTTTAGCTCATTTACACTATATTGACTCCAAAAATATACCAACACGTGATATTTTGAATACCCGAGTCATTTTTATTATAAATACCACTAAACACGCATCAACAACACATTTTAAAACAATTTTAATGCAAAAAGTGTGTGCGCAACAAACCTTAGGCACGATATCAGATCTTTACCTTATACTTACCATTATGTACCCAATCCTATAAAATCACCAAATGTAGACCGGATGCTTGAATGACACAAGGCTTGACAACTCAACTAACAAGTACATGGACACATTACAACACTTAGTTTTGTCAACACAGATTTGCGAGTACAATTTTGACTCATAATCCTAACAACCTTAACGCATAGAATATAGTTAAGGTTTGGCACATATGAAAATTTATAAGTTTGACAATGTGTGTAGGACACTCAGAAAACTTAGTATCAGATGTTAAGAAAGACTTGGTATTTAGCAACAAAGGTGAGTAATTACAAATCTATGAAATAGACACTTTTCACAATGGTTTTATATATAGTAAGTATGTTATTTTCTATTAGTCAAAAGAACTATACTATGCTATGGAAATGTGATTTACAATTATGTTTGCTTGCTTTTTCGAAAGTTATGGATATAAATGTTTGAAGATCTATTTTTACTTGCATACCATTATACAGGTTTTGAGTCAGGAGACATATGTTGATAGGCCTATGAGAAGGCCAGTGATCTCTACTTATGATAAGTTAAGTCATGACATGATATCTTATGTTAGGTTGTGGTATGGTATGTTCGCGACATACAAGCCCATGAGAAGGTCGAAGCTCTCCCCACTATGTTATGATATGTTGGCCACCCAATTTTCGTGACTCCCCACTATATTATGATACGTTGGCCTACTATAATGTGATATGTTGGTCACGAGATAGTTGGGATTTCGCATTATGATGTGATATATTATCCCATAAGATGGTCAAGGTTCCCGTTACGATACACTATGATATGATATGTTATGTTTTGTGTCGATCACATTAATAGGCATAAAAAGTTATATGATACTATAATTAAGCTATGATTATGATTCATGATACTCGAGTTATGTTTCTAATATGTCTTAAGATTCACAAATATGTTCAAAATTGTTTTTATTTTCAAAAGCTGTGCTTATTTTTTTATCCATCAATAAAATAAGTATGCTTTATTATAAAAACCAGTGACAAGTGCTTTGGCTTTACACATTGAGTCGTCGTGCTCACGTTAGTTTTCTAACCCCTTTTTCTGGTGACGAAGCGGGGCATGAGGAGTGAATGGAAAGACAAAAAAACTCTAATTAAGTTATATAAGTAGTAGCAAACAACTCTTTTGTGACGTGTAAGTAATGATCACAAGATGATAATTTGTATCCTACTAAATCAAGACAAGGGTTTCTTTTCGAACTTAAGTTATGTAATATGATTAGGCACTCAGTAATGTTTTGTGAATAGTTGAAGCATATATGATGTAATAAACTCTGATTCGTGGCCACAATAATAATATACTAAACATCAAGGATGCTTTCACTGGATTACAAGTTCGGATCTATGAATATTAATCAGATTCCAAACCTCCGTATATTGTGGGGGATTGGGTGTGACATTAATCATGTTTATTTTAACATGGACTGTTTAATCAACTTATTTATTAAACTGGCGACACAAGTTATGTTATGTCACTTGTGTAAATATATAATCATACATGTTGTGGTAAGATTGAGAATTTGACACGATTAATTAATTGTATCCTGTTTGAGTTAACCATATAATCGAATACCATACTTCAATACAACACTATACGATATGACACGACACAATTCAATTGATACCCTTGAGGCACGTGACAAGATAGTTGAGGAAAATAACTCCAATTTTCCTTAGATTCTCTTTATTAAGAGAAATGAATTTAACACTCAATATTTTATAAAATCAACTTCACTATCACTTGTAAAGTAAATTGCACAATTGTCCTTGCATCTTAACAAAAGTCATTGAATCCATCTTTTAAAAGGGACATTTAAGTAATTTCATGTAAAAAAATAGTAAAAGTAAAGCCCTAATAGCTAAATGTGGAGTGTAAATATTATTTTCTCTTCATTAAATGTTGTATAAGCTTACATATGACTTTTCCATCGAACTTAATGGTTAAAACTAATGGAAGATTGATATTTTTATTACAATTAAAGTAGAAAGTAACACAAGGGCCAGACTAAAATTCATTCTAAACTTGAAAGGAGAAAAAACATAATTTTGTAAGTTGTGATGGCTTAATGTAAATGTGTCAAATTTTGGAAAAAATTAAGTGAAATTTACCTTAAATAACTCTTGAATCTATGAATCTCATTTTTTGTGCAAAATTCTTTTTGCACTAGTTGAATTGAGTGGTTTTTTTTTTGGGAAATGACTTATAAACCCCCCCTAGTTAGGTCTATTTTCACATAACTCATTTATAGTATAAAAGTGGGCATTTGTCCCTTTATTAATAAATCTAAAGTGAAATTGTCAATGCTATTAACGAAAAATATCAAATGACCAAAATAACCCCATCTCCTTTCCAAAATGTAAGGTATGTATACATAATCATCCTATGGTACGAATCAAACTGTAACTTACTTATTTAATACGCAAAAGACACATTATATTCTGACGAAAAAAATAAAAATTTTACTTTAGTCTTAATCTTAGGAGGATTAAGTATTAATTTTTAAATTACAGAAGATGATGTGAAAACGACACTATCCAAAGGAGATACAGTGTAATTTTCTCTTTTTTTAATTTTTAATTTTTTTAGAGTTATAAATGAAACAAATTATTCATAAATAATTCAAATTTAACCTGGCATACATTTAATATTTCTCAAATCCTACAATGACAAAAATCTAAACTTGATTAGCTAATAAACTAAATTTAAATAGCATCAAGCTTAACTCATTTAATTTTTTTTTTTATAAGTGAATTACAAGCATTTGACCGTTTAAAGAGACTTAAATCTTTAATTTTACATGCAAAGAGATAAAGTAAATACCAATTAAGTTAGAGCTGGTTGATTTAACTCATTTAGACTTATAAGTTTATATAAGTATCATATAACTATAATGATGAGATCCTTTATGAAACTTATATAAATAAAATGTAACAAAAATAATTATTAATTATTATATAAATGTGATTATTTATGAAAAAAAGTTAAATGAAAAAAATGGAAAATTCAATCGAATGTGACAGAGACGCCAAAACATTGGGACCTAGAAAAATAAATAAACAACGCGGTAGAGACAGATCTGTGTTCAGGCAATTGGCGAAGAACAAGCGAAGAGAGAGAAATCCTTTGGTAACACTTCCTGCAAATTATATAATAATAAAGATGATGTCTGGCAATTATACAAGCATCGATAATCAGAAAGTCACCGGATCTGTACCTGTAAGTCCCTGAATTCTCTCGTTATCTCTCCCCTTAATTCTCAATCAGCCTCCCTTAATCGTCCAGTCTCAATCTCTGATCTCTCCTAATTTAGCAGGCAGTCTCAGATTCGCCCGGCCACGTCACCGTCAAATTCGAAGGTGTGGTATAGCTTCCGAAATTCTCAGTCACCAAATTACTTTTCTTTGATTTGTTTTATGTGATTTGTGATTTTGTTTCTGACTGGCGTTGTTTTTGCAGATTCGAATCTGCAGACATTTCCGCCTACTGGAGCTCAGGGGAAGATCTCTGGTGCTTCTGGACCTCCTCGCGACGCTGATGGTATGTCTACATTTATTTGTGTTTACTTTTGATTTGATTTTATTGTTTTGAACCTAGTTAGTGGTAAAATGATGAGACTGGAGTCTCGCCGGTGGAAATTTTAAGAAGAAAAAGGAAATGATCACTTCGAGGGATGCACCTCGAAGCGAGAGAGATAAATTTTATTGATTGCGTGAATAGCCATACGGCATCTACAAGCTTATAAAGTCAAGATTCCAACTAGAAAAGGAAATGGCAAAATTCATGGATAAACTAACTCCTAATAATCAGCTATTAATTCCCTGATTATATCAACTAAAATGGAAGGCAATCTCATAATTCCCCCGCCATTATTAACAACCTTGTCCCCAAGGCTGAGAGTCAATAAACTTCGGAAATCTCTTATCGAACGATTCATAGCATCCTCAACTGGTAGGTTGGTCCACTGGACTACAATATCCACTTCTGAATTCTTGCGCTTGACCAAACGCTGATCCAATATGACTTGAGGTTGGAAATTGGTTTCTCCGGTGGTACTATCCTCGTACAACATTTTGATCTCCCAACTTTTGTTTTTAACAAGAAACATGAAAAACAGGATGTATCTTACTCCCTTCAAGAAGATCTAAAGATTCTAAACAATAAGCCACAGGTCCTATACATTCCAAGATCTTAGAAGGCCCATAGAAATGTGGTGATAACTTTATAGAATTAAGAACTTGGATGGAGACTTGTCTGTAAGGTTGTAGCCTCATACAGACTTAATCTCCTACATTAAACTCCCTTTCACTTCTGTGCTTGTCAGCTTGTTGCTTCATTCGAGACCGGGTTGCATGTAAAGTATTTTTAAGAAGTACTGTGAGTATAGGAAGTGAAATGGGTGAAGGTCAACCATATACTGCCTCAGAGGAAGTTTGCTTAGTTGGTGAATGATATGTGGTGTTGTACCATCATTCTGCCCATGTAAGCCAACGAACCTGACCCTTTGGCCGATCACCAGCAAAACTGTGCAAATAGCCCTTGCATAAAGCGTTTGACCTCCTACTGCATTCGTTTCCAGTAGAAAACACTAGAGAGTTGTTTGTAGGTACGAAGGTAGCATGAATGTCCAGCAGAGGGCAAGGGATGGAATTCCTTAAGTAAGACCGGCTTCTGGGCAGAATTATCTACCAATTCAATCCAGCCTTTGTATCTAAGGTCCTTGCCATCCTAAGTGTAGTATGGGGCAGCACCAGAATCTTGTTGTATTTTGTTCATCAAATCTTGTACAGTTGCATCTTTAGCCACTCCTCTCTAATGTCATCTAGAACACCAAAAATTAGGGCTGATATAGCTGTTAAAATAGCCTGTTCTGGCAGTCAAGAAAGAGCATCAGCAACCATATTTTCTGATTCTCTGACCCCTTCTTATAAATATTCTGATAGTCATACCCCAATAGTTTAAAAACCCATTTTTGCTGCTCCATGGAAGAAATACGCTGCTCCAAGATATGCTTGATGCTTTTATGGTCAATCTTTATTTGAAAATGACGGCCAATAATTTAGGGTCTCCACTTTGTCACTGTATGGACTGTGGCCAACATTTCCTTATCATATATTGACATTTGTTGGTGGAGTGGTGACAATGCTTTGCTATGAAGGCTAAGGGTCGACCTTCCTGCATCAAAATTCTGCCAATTCCAACTTCCAGTCCAACATGAACCCTTCATGGGCTCAATGATTGGGTCCCTCGGCATAACTAGAAGGATTTGAAGTAGCTCATTTTTTCATGATTTTCGTGATTATTATAGTGCAATGAGGAAGGATCCATGGCCACAAGACCTGGAAATTTTTGCAAGGAACCAGTTCGATCCTTGGTTGGATGCGATAACATGCCCACCAACACATCAAGCTTGTTGATTTCTGACACATTTGCCCGAAGTTTTTAATGTTTTCTCCATGCTTCTGCAATAGAGTATTATGCTAACCGAGTTGTTCATTGCGTTTTGCGTTCGACCCCGTCATGTTGTTGGAATGATAATTGGCTCTAATACCAAGTGATGAGACACAAGTCTCATTGGTGGAAATTTTAAGATAAAAAGTAAATGATCAATTCGAGGGGATCCACCTCCAAGCCAGAGAGGCAAATTTTATTTATTGCATGAATAATCATATGGCATCTACAAGCTTATAAAGTTGAGGTTCCAACTAGAAAAGGAAACAACAAAAATTGAAAAATTGCTGGCACAACTAACTCCTAATAATTAACTATTAATTCCATAATAATATCAACTAAAATGGATGACAATCTCATCATAAAATTGCATTTTAATATTGTGATTTAGCAATGTTTTGGGAGATTTGTGTTGCATACGTATGTATAGGAGAGCGAATTGTCAAATTCAATAATTAATTGTATGAGTGCTTTTTGTAGTTCATGGGAATGGAGGTGAATTAAAAGGATTTGAGATGTTTAAGGTTCATTATAAAATACAAGGTTTTTTTTTTTTAGTTTGTTACTACTGTTATGAAATATTGAATATATGTACTTTATTTGTTTCCTAAATAAACCTTGTTAGCATTATTCTCTATAAATAACATTAGCATTTGAAAGCTAGATTTAGATGGTCAAAAACTTGGAATGGCGAGCAAAAAGGTTAAAGATATAAAATGATATAGCCAGGTTATTAAAATTGGGATCCTACCATGAATCATGGGAAGGTCCCAGGATCCGATCAAGAATCGTAAGATTTTATAAAATGAGAAAACTAATACTTATAATGAACATTAAGAACTCAAAAGCGTATGCTAGTCCTAATGTTTTTTTAGTACATTAACATAACAAATGTTTTATTCATATAACATTTAACTAAAATAGCACATTAAAATATTAGATGTAAACTATAAAAGGAAAAAAGTCCATGAATCATCATTCATCAGTAATTAATCATTTTATTAAAATATTTAATTTATATAAAAAGAAAATTTTTATTTTAAAATATTCAGGTCACTTGGCTATGAAATGCTGCATAGCAGAACCTCTATCATAAGAGAAAAAATTGGCAATAGGATACATTTGGGATTGGAGATCAATTGGTTCAAAATAAGCTTATTATGTTTTTGTGCGCACGGGCGCGCGCGCGAGAGAATGAGAGAGAGAGAGAGAGAGAGAGAGAGAGAGGCTAAGTAGCTCAAAATAATAATTTTAAAGCAATTTTTTTAAAATGGCAATTTCAGATGCATACTAGTCATAATAAGGAATTAAATAACTAAAATTAACGGGTATAACACTTGACTAGTCAAAAATAAACTAAATGAGCTATTCAAAGAGTCAAAATGTTAAGAAGGTTTTGATATAATTGTTCCACTATGATATTTAAGTAAATCTTGGTATTTGTTTTATAAAATTATTATAATCTCGGGCTGCTACTTATCAAAAACACATATGAGAATAACGTTATATGGATATATTACAGGATGGGTAGAATCAAAAGTCAACTTGGGATCCTAGTGGTCCTATAAAGACTTTACAAGGATTCTATCCTCTTGGGATTTTTGATAGGATCCAGATTGATTTGGTATTTTTGGATCATAAAATCGTAGGATCCGGATTGGGATTGTAACAACCATGACAGCGAGTCAAACTGAACTATGATCATTGTATGTTAATTTTATGATCACTGTGGGGACACAGTTTTAGCTGCAGGCAGCTTATGCCTTCAAATATTTTCCTGGACAAATTTTGGTTTAGTAATTTTCGATAGTGGTGTTTTGAGGTTGTGATTTCTAACCAGGATGAGGGATATGTGTAGTTTGGAGGGATTATTCTTCTTCATTTAAACCAATAGTCTTATTAGGTTTGGATTCTTATTCTAGTCACTCAGTTGTGCAGCATGCTTTTTGCTGTTGGATTCTTTAACATTCCCTGGGCGTCAATATTCTCTCTGTCATTTCTTTTTCTTTTTCTTTCTTTTTTTCTAGCTTGGATATTTGTTTCTTATGAAACACGGATACTCTATTTAGGTTCACATGTTCGTGTTGGACATTGACACTTTCGGACACTTCCTGGACACGTGTTAGAAGCCCGAATAAAGAGTATCCAAATATTTTTTTTCCTGAATTTCGGACATGTTCCAGATACACTATGGACTCTCTTGGGACATGTTTTTTTTTTTTCTTCTTTTTTTGGAATTTTTCTTCTTTTTATCCTCTTTTCCTTAGTTCTTTTTTTGTTATACACACACACACACATATATGTTCTATGTAATAGTTAGTAAATTTGTTTTAAAATTTGAATCATGGATGTCGATAATTTTTGAATTTTTATTTAATGACTTTGTTATTGTAATATCTTAATAATATTTTATGATTTGTGTGTTTTTATATTAATTTTAATTAAAATAACGTTAAATTTTTATTATATGGTCATATAAAAATATAAAAAAATTAAATAGATTCAACATGTCCCTGATGTGTCCGTATTCTACTTTTTTGAGAAACGACGTATCTATATGTCTGTGTTGTGTTGTATTCATATCGCGTGTCTTTATCCATGTTTCTTAGTTTGTTTCAATAAACATGTATGGATGAATAAAAACTAGCATGTGAATAAGGATCAAAATTTTATTTCGAAGTGCTGTTTTGGTGGACTAAGAAATGAAAACATTTGGAAATGCAATGGAAACAAAGAAAAAAAAAAATGAAAACACATTGAAAAAAAAGATATGTATATGAATGTTTGAAGACAAGTAAAATAATTAACCAACTAAAATGTTTTACTCCTGCACATCCTTCCATTTGAGGATGGGTAGTAGCGTGGAATTGAGTAGTATATGCAAATATGAACAAGTCATTAAAAGAATTAACCAACTAAAATGTTTTAATCTTGCGCATCCATGCATTTGAGGATAGTAGGGTGGAATTGAGTAGTAAATGCAAATTTGAACAAGTCACTGTATAATATCAAATTATTCTTTTTACTAGTAAAAAAATAATTATGAAGGATTTTAGAGCTAATTTTCTTATGTAGTATTAAATTATTATAATTAAAAATAGTAGTATAACATAATAAGCATGTAGTATGTAATATTAAATTATTTAAAATTTTTCAATATTGATGGAAAGTTTTTGACCATTTCGATATGTTCCAACTAGGGTTGGCAAATTCTACCCAAACCCATGTGCCCGCCCAAACTTGCCCAATGATTGTTGGGTTTGGGTGACTCATTTAATAAATGGGTTGGGTTTAAATAACCAGTCATTTAAGTGGGTAAAAAATGGGTTTAGCAAATATTGAATATTATAAACTTTGTTTTTACCCTAATCGCCTCTGCTTCTCAATCTCATGATCTGAACCTCTCTCTCTCAACCTCTCATGACCCCAACAGTGTCTCGAACTGTAGACCGAACCTGATTGTTCTTGTTTCGAAGAAGAACCATTGAAGGTGCTGTAGAAGGACATGGGGTTGAGGGCCTTGAGGCATTGTACCAACATTGCTAAGGATTACCCACAAAGGACCTTGAATTGAATTTTTGAGAGAGTTGAGTAGGAACACAACCTGAAAGATTGTTATAGGAAACATTGAAGGAACAAAGACTTGGTAAATCACCGATGGTGGCTGGAATTTCTCCGGTGAGATTGTTACGAGCTAAATCCAGTTGTGTGAGGGTGGATATGTTCTCTATACTGGCTGGAATGTGATCGGTCAAATGGGCGTTTCCGGTGGGATTGCTATTATTGGTGGGTTTGGAGGTTGCAGAGATTGTGGTGGGGTTGAAGATTGGTGGAGAGAGAGAGAGAGAGAGAGAGAGAGAGAGAGAGAGAGAGAGCAAATGGGCTGAAGGGGGGGTTTGACGGGTTATGTAGTCTGTAGAGAGGTGAGATGAGTGTGAAGATGGGTGTTTTTAGGGAGAAGTGGCTTCCAAAAATCGCATGGTGTAGGCGTCACGAGAGAGAGAGAGAGAGAGAGAGAGAGAGAGAGAGAGAGAGAGAGAGAGAGTTTGGTCAAGAAAATGGGGGCTCCAGAAACAAATGAAAGAAGGAAGAAGAAAAAAATGAGAAGAAAAAGAAAGAAAAAAATAAAAATAAAAAGGTTCAAATATGGGTTAATGGGTTGAATTTGGGTGACCTGACCCACATTTGACCCATCTATGTTTTACTCATTAAACCATTTTGACTCAACCCATTTACAACCCCCACCCATTTCGCAAGGCCTAGTTCCAACCATTTTTTGTATGTTTGGGGAAAACTTCGTTTTCATGGGAACATGTGAATTTCGGTAATTCACCCACGTTTTATTTTGCTTTATTGGAAACGGGAACATTTCGAATGTTCTAATGGGAAGAAAATGAAAATTTGATCCTTGCATGTAGTAACACCAATTTAATGAGTTGGATTTGTTAGCTAGTACTTTGGGTTGCCGAGTGGGTAGCTTTCCCTCGACTTACTTGGGTCTGCCGCTGGGTGCTCATCTGCGTTCCGTTGGGGTATGGGATCCTGTAGTTGGAAGATTTCTCAGCAAATTGTCAGGATGGAAAGCTCAACTCTTGTCTAAGGGAGGCATACTCACCCTTGTCAAAAGCACCCTGGCCAATCTCCCAACCTATTTCATGTCTCTTTTCCCTATTCCAAAGACTGTGAGCAGGAGGCTCGAGAAGATATAGAGAGACTTCTTATGGGGTCATGAAGGGGAGAGTAAAAAGATTCACCTAGTTGCTTTGGACAAAATTAAGAAGCCGGTGACACACGGGGGCTTAGGGGTTAAAGACTTAGGTACCTTCAATTCAGCCCTCTTAGGGAAATGGTTATGGAGATTTAGGGAAAGAAATGGGGAGTTTTGGCAAGAGATCATTGCTGCTAAGTATGGGTGTGATTCTGGAGGATGGTGTTTAAGTAGAGTAGAGGGGTCCAAGGGATGTGGCCCCTGGGGTTACATTAGAGACAGATGGTCGATCTTCATGGTAAGATGCCGTTTTATCCTCGGAAACGGTGGTAAAGTGAAATTCTGGGATGATGCCTGGACTGGGGACGAGTCGATGAGGGCGAAATTCTCTAGATTATACAATCTGACTAGCAATAAAAAGGCTTGGGCTAGTGAGTGCATGGAGAAAGTTGGGAACAAGCTTATCTGGACTCCTAGATTTAGGAGAGATTTTTTTGATTGAGAGCTTGAAGAGGTGGGCTCTTTCCTCTGTTACTTCAACGATTTCCCGGCTAGTGAAGACAGGGAGGATAAGAGAGATTGGCGGCCGGATAAGAAATCCTTCTCTATTCGATCCTTCTATAAAAACATGTGATTCAGATAACTCCCCTTTTCCTTGGAAGCTCATTTGGTTCTCAAAAGTCCCTCCTAAAGCTTCTTTCTTTGCTTGGGAAGCTTCTTGGAAGGCAATTCTTACGGTGGATAACCTGAAGAAAAGAGGCTTTCTCTTGGCTAGTAGATGCTACCTTTGTAAGAAAGAGGAGGAAAGGGTGGATCACTTGCTCATCCACTGCCATGTCTCATGGAGCTGTTGGAATATTATTTTTGCTCTATTTGGCTTCTCATGGGTAATGCCTAGGCTCAGTTAAAGATCTCTTGTTGGTTTGGGAAGGGTGCAATCTTCCAAAGGAGATTAAGAAAGTTTGGAGAATAGCTCCAATTTGCCTCATGTGGAGCATCTGGACCGAAAGGAATAACTGTGTTTTTGAAAATTTGGAGCTCGCTACTCCTCTCTTTAAAGATACTTTTTTGTGTTTATTATTTTTTTGGACCAAAGAGGCTTTTCTTGTAAATGTCTCTTCTTTTGTAGATTTTTTGGATTCTCTAAAACAGGTGTAAGCTTTCGGGGTTTTTGCCCTTGATGCCCTGCTTGGGCACCATTATATATACAAATTTTACTTATCAAAAAAAAAAAAAAAACACCAATTTAATATTTTGGAGTTTGTTTGGGGGATCAGTGATGCATTGATGTCTTTGTTGTCTCGAAGGCTTTGGTAAGAGATGCTTTCATAGCTGCTGAACTAGTTGTCCTTTTCTATAGGGTCGGGAAGTCTTCAGTAGAGGGATATCATGGTTTCATTGTTTAGGGTGATTGTTCTAAACTTTGAATTACTAAATGGTTTAAAGATCCATCTGGAGGTCCGCAGGGATTTTCTTGTTTGTTCAGATAAGTGTTTTGATTTTTCTAGGAAGTTAGATTGCTCTATCATTTTCCCTGCACCTAGTAAAAACAAAAAGTCTGCAGCACATTCTTTAGAAGTTCATATGCATTGAATTTCATTTTCTGTTAACAAAGAAGACAAAACTGTAATTTTCATTTATTTATTTTGGTCAATGTAGATACATTCTCAAAAGTGACATCTGGTTCTGATGAACCCCAGCAAGGTGGTTGGTTTCGGACATTCACAATTGGTGCTTACAAGCCCTACTTTGATGTTGACACATCAGATGTCCTAGAGAGGATTAAAGATTCGCTCTTTCCATTCAAGGGAAGCTTTTCTGAGAAGACTGCTAGCAACCCTGATTTGTAAGTTGTCTTGCTTTTGTCAATTATATATTTTATGTATGGTCAGATCAATATCCTGGGTGTAGAACATTTTATTTGCAGATATGATCATGGATTGGAAATCCTTACCCTTAAATTTGGTTACTTGTTTCAAAAATCTGAGTTGGAAATTCACATAACCTATTGTAGTCTTCTTTATTTCAGTGTCTTTTTGCTTTTTGGCGAAGATTTTGTCCATCTGTGGAACTTGTAGAAAGTAAATATTTTATTGGTGAGTTAGGATGTATTAAGAGAGTTGTGATTCTATACAGATATTAGTGGCACCAGAAATCATGTGCATTGAGTAACATCATATGTCTGTCCAAAAAAGGGTGTAACATTGTATAAGTTTCATGGGTAAATATACACTTTGATGCATATATATTACTCAATAATCATGTTAGTACTCTCTTGTGAACATGCCAAATGATTAAGATGGTTATACATGTGGTCAAATAACCCTTGGGGAATCAGTTAAATTTTTAATAAGCAAGTTCATTGAGCAAGCATTTGGATGTCCCATGAAAATTGAATAGCTCAGTTATCTTTAATATTTTGTTGTTCAATTCCATCATTGGGTGAATGGGCCATTAATGAGGGTTCTCAATCATAAAAAATAATAAGGTAATACAGAATTTTAAAATACTGTAGACCATCTATTTTTGTGTTCCATTTTCTTAAATGTCTGTATTCTATTTGATAGAATTGTGGAAGCTCAAGCTGTTAAGTTTGAGATTATAGGTTCAATTATGAGGACAACCACTTTGTGCAAATAATGGCAAAAGATAGGTCTACACCCAATATACCTGAGCACCTTGTCTTTTTTCTTTTCAATATGATGAAATTGTACCTCCCCCCCCCCCCCCCCCTCTTAAAATTTTATTATTTTTGTAATCTTTATCATCATTTGAAAATTCAAAATATTGTATGGCTTGGAATATTATAAGGTAAAATTTTGGAAAGTGGAGTAATGCTTCTTATGATTGATTTTGTGGCGTGCTTAAGTCGAAAGATTGTAGATCTAGGGGTTGTAGGGTTTATGAAAAAAGGGTTGGAATTGTGAGTGTTTTTTTAAAGGTAATATAGGTTGCAGGGATTTCAAAGAAAATGTGTGCTGGAAATTTATTTTTTTATTTTTAGTGTTAAAATAAGGTTGATGAGTAGGAGAAAAGATTAGGGCTGGTTAGGAGTTGGCATGGTAGGGTTTTGGGGCTGAAGTATGGTCTATTAAGAGGATGTGAACAGTATGTCGTCATCAGTAAGTTGAGAACTGTAATTGAAGAGAAGAAGACTTCTCACAAAAAAAAAAAAAAAAATTATGTGAGGAAAAGAAGGAAAAGAAGAAGACTCTAGGAATCTTACCTATAATATCTGATACTTCACCCTTGCGAAGATTAAGCTACATTATACAAGCACAATCTCAAATCTTCATAACTCAATTTTATTGAATAGAAATATCACATAATCTGCTGTTTTTTCCTACTTCTAGGATTATGAATCAAAATACAAACCTTTTTGACTCCTTTATGACCAAGGCTATTCTAAACCTTTTGGAGACTTTAGAAAAAGAATCAGTAACATTTCTTGACCCAAAATATGATCCATGAACTATTAGTACAATACATGTCCAGCAAATGTAGAAATTACTAAAATACTTTTTGAGTCCGAAAACTTAATAAAATATGTAAATATCCATGAAATAAATGTTTAAAAGAAAAGACTAAACACTCCTACGGACACTTTCCTTGGACCACAAAAGCTTCTTTGATCGTTGTGGGGCCAATGACGTTTATGTTAGTTTTCCAGATCCTATCATATTTTTTTCAGACGCCCAATTGACATTACATCAATTATATTTTAATTCTCTTTAATGTTACAAAATTTTTTATATTCTGCAAAAACTTGAAATATTTACATAACTCTTGGTAGGTATTATCGATTTACCTCGCATACGAATGAATGTATGCAGACAGGCATACATATACATATATTTATTTAGTATTACAAAATAATTTTATTCAGAGAAGAAAGGTATGAAGAAAGAAGGATGAGAGATCTCTACACGAAAAGAAAGAAAGACAAACTGCGGAAGAGAAAAAAATTAAAAAATAAAGAACAATTATGCAGGTGTATGACAGAAGAAAAATAAAGAACAATTATGTTGAGTATGCACAATTTAGTAAAGGAGAACTCAAAACTAACCGATGTAGAGAGACAAACAAAAGCCGGCTAACATGGTCTTCAGAAATTTCTTCAATTCCTTGTTCTGTTGGGTTGTCCAATCCCAAAGATGACCCATCAATATTTTAATTCCTTGTTGCAGTCTTGCAGGGCACTTCTATATCAATCAACAATGCCGAGCCAAGGTTGACCTGTGGTTAAGATAGTTGTGAGTTTATATTGGGAGATCTTAAACTAATATAAGACAAGTTTAAGTCATCAAGAAACTCAAATAGTTTGATACCCAATTTGGTGAAGTCCATATCAATTAGGGAACTTAGGCCTGTCAGTTTGTTGACTAGTCTCTTCAAGATTTAACTGGGTTGCTCTCTAGAAACTTCATTGTGGCAAGATATTGTCTCTCAATCTGAAGGGTCTTTCATTAATGTGTTGGAACACCAACAAAGCAGGTGTTGCAATCAAACTTAATATTGAAAAAGCATATGATAACATGGATTCGAGATTCATAGACCGTGTATAATAAAGATTTTGGGGCTGGATGGAGAAGATGGATTGGAGGATGTTCAGGATCCATAGATTTCACGGTACTTCATCAACTAGGATCATTTCTAGAGCTGAATCATTGGAGCTGGTGGAGAGGCTGAGAGTGGATAGGGAAAGGGTTCAGATTTTTGTCTTCAATTTTTTGATGACATGATTTTCTTCTCATCCAGTGAGGTTGCTCAAATAAACATCTTTTTCTGACTCTGAAACTCTGAAAATTTGTTGGCTCTAAAGATAAATCTGAACAAAAGCAAGAATCAGTTTGGTGGTAGTTAATTTGGATCAGCTTGCGGAAGAAATAGGCTGTGGTGTCTCTGGGTGGCCCTTTAAGCATTTGGGTCTTCTATAATATAATATGATACCATGTCATAAATTTACTTATTTTTACACGAGGTGTCCTCATACTATACATATAGTCATGATGCAGAAAACTAATATAATATAATACCATTTCATGATTAGGACTTAGGAATAAGTTCAATTTGAGGTTTAAACATGAATTGATATATATGTGTGTGTGTATATTAGAAAAAGAGAAATGAATTGTCTCCCCAAACATTATATAATATATTTGAAATAGCTTTATAATTCTTCACATATTTGCAATGCTTATCAGTTTTTGTAATTGTAACTAAAAGACTAAAGATTGTAACTAAAAACTAATCTGTTAAGTTTTAACAAAACCATGTTCAGGGTTATATGTTATTATTTCTTTTATGCCCATCTTTTTCCTTCAAGACATCTATTGTAATCTGACGTCCTATGCTGAGCAGGTATGGACCATTCTGGATATGCACTACCTTAATTTTTGTGGCAGCCTCCATTGGCACATTTGTTACGTATGTGGCACACAAGTTACAGAAAAAGGAATGGAACTATGACATTAATCTGGTGACTTGGTCTGCTGGTTTGTTCTATGGTTATGTGACTATCGTTCCTCTTTGCTTGTATATAATCCTCAAATATTTTTCTGCCCCATCTGGCCTGGTTCAGCTGTTCTGTCTCTATGGCTACTCCCTATTTATCTTTATTCCGGCTTTGGTAAGTTTATATCTTTTTGTTCCTTAAAACTTCTTTGAAATACATGCTTATAGAAATCATGGCCAGGGATGTTATATTTTGATTGTATATACTTCGTGTGGTGTTTTCAAAAATGGGTTCTTGGACCCTAGAACCTTGTCATACACGTGGCTTGCTAGTATGATATTGGGACCAGGTAGCCACTGGGTTGCATCCAAAAGATTCAAGTGAAAATTTGGACTACTTCACTTTGGGCCAATTGTTTCTCTCTGTTAAAATAGGTGAATTTCTTGAATTGTGTGGGAGTTTTAATGTCACATTGGTTCATAATAATCCAATCATGATGTTTTTTGGCTTGAAAATGTTTCAAGTAGGACTCGTGTATATTAGGTTAAGCCATGCATCTTTTTATGTTTTCCCCCAGTCCTTACTGCACTTTAAGAACCCTTCGATCTTAAATGCAAGATGAGATGCTTCATTGTTGGTAATTTTTTTGCATAGAACATATTAGAAAATTTGTCAGATGATCTATTCATGGATTTTTGAGGACGGAACCCTTTTGCTTGGTAAAAATTCTTAACTTGGTATTTTGTTCCAGTGTCTCTCTGTGGTTCCCTTGGAAGTGGTCAGATGGGCAGTTGCAGGTGTTGCTGGATTCATGTCGGCAACCTTTGTTGCACTTAATCTCCGAAACCACATTAAGTCTGCAGGTGAAAGGTGGTTCTTGATTGTGGCTGGGATCTTTCTGTTGCAGGTGGCTCTGGCTGTTGTACTAAAGCTCTATTTGTTCACAGTCACTGTATAATAATAAACTGTTATCATCAGGTGGTACACATACATTGTATATCACAGAGGAAGACCTTTCTGGCCTATTGTTTTTTTGTCACTCTCAAACTTGAATAGAATAGTCTTCATCATTCAAACCTATTGTATTCATTCATTTTTGGCAATATATGTTCAAATGACTGTTTCTCTCTTTTTTCGATAAATCTAATGACGGTTTCTCTCTTACAAGCTTTTTCCCCGCTCCCCGGTATTGGATAGTTGACATTAGTGTACGTGATGACTGTTAATTGTGGAACAGGGATCAACCCGAATATCTGATTGTTATTGAAGTTTCTATAATTTAGAATGAATTAATTTTTGGACCATGCCTCAGTTCAAGAGCTGCAACAATTGAACTGCTGGAGATGGAGTTGAACCTGCACCCAAACTAGAGAAGGAATCGAAGAGAGCTAGTAACGGTACTGAGGCAGGGGGGAGCACATTAAATAATATTACAGATAAGAGGGTAAGCATCATCTAAGAGAGCCAACACTCGAAGAAAAACTAGTAGTTCAGTTTCAATACTCAAGTTCCAGTGCTTGTAGAAAGAAGTAGGTTTGTCAGTTTAGCCCTATTTTTTACGGCTTAGGGAAGACAGCTTCGCTTAGAGAAGAAATTCCCTCTGTTTTCCGGAAAAGAAAGATGTCGGTTTCTTAGGAAGTCGCAGAATAGTTTCAGGGCAATTGGCTTAGAGAAGATTTCCTTTCTTGCATGGGTGCTTTTTAGCTCATGCTCTTTCAAGCTTTAGAATTAGGCACTCGCCAATAAAGTAAGTTCTTTTTGTATTAGCGGTATGAGAGAACGGTGGTTGCATATTTAGTCCGAAGGACCCTTCAAAAAGGACTCGCTCTTTCTTCAATTCAGTTGAGAGTCAGAGTTTTGCAAAGAAAAAAATCTTTGGACCTAGTCAAGCAGTAATCAAATCAATCTTGCTTTTCAGATAGCATAGTAATCGAGGACTTTTAAGTAGGCGATGGCAAATCTTTCACTCTCTTTAACTCGTTTATCAAAAGCGAGCCCATCTTTAGAGAGAGCAAAATAAAACCCCCTATCACTTAAAAGATGGAAGAAAGTTTTTTTATTTCTCACGACATTATTTTAATGCCCTTAGCTTGCGTCTTACTTGAGACTAAGACATGTTTAGGATATCAAAACGGATAATAACGTATATGAAGAAAGGGATTATTGACTTGGATATTAAAGTAGATAATATCGTATATGAAGAAAGGGATTGTTGACGTTAGTAGACTAATCTATTTATTGGTGGGACATTTCTTCTTGTGACCGTCGTTCCTATCAAAAAGCTAATCCAACCAAATCCGAATTTTTTTAGGCTAGATCTTTGAGATTTTTTTAGGATTTACACATGCATTGAAGAGCCTACTCCAGAGCAACTACCCCACCTAGTGTATAGGGGTGTTTGGGTAATTTTACTAAAAAAATCTTTTTTCTTTTTTATTATTCCTAAATAGAATGGAAGTTCTTTCTTAAGATTACCATAGTATAGTTTAGCAGCACAAAATGGAAGGAGAGATAAAAACTTAGATTATACAATTCGCCGTTCAATAATTAATAACAATGGATGAAACAAAAACTTTACTATTAAAATTTACTACCTACATGTTTTGGACAATTGGTTTTGAAAAAAGAAAACACATATGTAATTGTTGAGTATATTTTTAATAATTTACAAAAAAAAAGGAGCAAATATATATTCCAATTCAAGAAATAAACAGACTATTAGCTTTTTAGAATAAACAGAAAATTCTTATTCGTACTCCTATTGTTGTTAAGAGGCTTAAAAAAATTGCACAAATCTTTAATTGAAAATGAATATAATAAATATTTGTTATAAACTTGTAAGATTAATAGAATAATTTTATTTTTAAAATAGAGACCATACATTCAAAATAATAATGCAAATAGCATTTCTCTAAAAGAATATTGATCTAATTAATCAAAACAACATATATGAGTAAATATATATACAATCATGTATTTTTTATTATACTAATTAATAATATAATAAGATTTCTTTAAAATTAATTAATTTTTGACTAATTAAACTATCTTAAAAACAATTCATTATTAAGATTATTAACTTAGGATTGATAGCCATGAGGCCTGGTTGCAATAGAGTACCTAGGCAATAAATGAAGGTGGCCCACAAAGCTGAAAATCCAGGTTGATTTTAAGTGGGCTAGCGTACAATCTGACCCACTTCTTCTTCTTCTTATTATTATAAAATAACAAAAATAAATATATATATATATATATATAATTAAGGAGGGGATGGGTACAAAACTAATTTTATGTTTTCAAAGAGCAAAACACTTTTTTAAATTTCTTTGCTGATCAGTAGGTCCATTGATCTACCAATCTTCATTTTTCATGGGTTTTAGGGCTTCTAAAATAATTGGGAGATCTACCCAAGGAGGAGAGGCTAACAGTGAATCTATCAATTAACAAATAAATGCATCACAACAACCTTTAAAAAAAAAAATCAAATTGATTTGATGGATTGGTCCAAGAACTTGAGATTTATATATACCAACACTTTGCTTTTATAATTCCAATCCATTTCCCACCTCAAGTTGCTTTCAAATGCAACTGTCCATACATAGGATTCACTGCAGTTCCATTATGAGTGTGTGATTTGGCCTTTAAGGCCTCAACATTAGGGGCTGCAACTTGTATAATATAACAATCATACATGCATGTCTGATGCTGTTTTATTTTTCTGGGTTGAAGTATCTTTATTTCAACTGAAATAGACACTTTATTTCTCTCACAAACAGGTAGAGATCACTCTTAAAACTTAAAAAATATTATAATTTTAACATATGAGTCCCACCTGTTTGTGAAAGAAATGAAGAATCTCTGTTTCAAATGAAATGGAGACATTTCCAACTTATTTATTTATTTTCCTATTGTGATGATACTTTCACAGATATATAATGCTGAACAAAAGCAAGCATGGTTTGATTCCATTTGAAAGGTTGCTTAAGATTGCTAAAAAATGAATATCAGCTTTATAAATTGTTTGTCATTTGATTATTTATTTGGATTCACAAACACAACTCGATCATGGGTGAACAAACTAGAGGGTTTAGTCCCAAAAGAAGTATATTGAATGTTTCAAGAAAATTAGATTCATCCATTATGATTTACATAACATTTAAACAGAAAAATGGGCAGCATAATATAGAGATCAACTTCATTGAGTCTTTGTTTGAAAAGCTAAGAGCATCTTCAATGAAAAGTGTCATTTTCTCTATGCCAAAGCTATATCTTAGCATTGATACAGTATAATATCAAAATGTTATATTTGAATATTTCTATTCCAATGATGAATTTCATAAACAATGTCATTTCAATGTAAGACAACATTATGAATGTGCATGACTCTCTCTTTAGCAAAACTATCTTCCCAGTCAAATATAGCAGAATGATTATAATTTGATAAATCAGATAGCAAGCTGTTGGAGGAACAAAGAACCTCTTGACAGTCCTTTGCTATATTTTGGCTATAACAAATAACTTCTGCATTCAAGTTAATCTCTAAAGTGCCCTTATTTACAACTAAATGCAAAAGAATTTTGTTTTGGATGTTGAAAAGCAAATTTCAAGTAAAATACAATAGATTGATTTCAATGTCCAAACAATACACATGAAAACATTATGTATATCTCATATTAACTTCTAGTAACATGTGCATCCATTATTAGTTGTCCAAGCATGAATCAGCAGGACAAACACCCTCTAAAATCAAAGAAAAAAAGGGGGGGGGGGGGGGGGGGAAGCTCTGGTATTTCTATGTTTCAACATTAGATTATTTAACTGAAAATATTGATCAAATAAGGACTTTCAAGCTGTTACAGATGTAGAAGGATGAACCCCATTTCATATGAAGCACTTAACCCCCGTGACAAAAGATATATATAAATATATATATATATATATATATATATATATATGCATGCGTGAACATGTGAAAACACCCTAATCAACATATTTGAGTTAATTAATTTGAAGCATAATGTCAGAAGACCATTTAGTCAAGAGAGAGAGAGAGAGAGAGAGGGAGAGAGAGAGATTTGCTACAAGCAAAGACAAATCTTAACATTAACATAATAAATGGAAACCCTCTTTCACTTTTAGAAGCTGCCAAAAGCTAGTACAAAAGGAAGAAACAAACCCATAGTAAATTATATTAAAGAGAAACCTAAACCCAACAAGCTAGGGAAAGGCTAAATTAAATCTACCTTTATGAAAAATGTGTAGTACTTTCTTCAAAAGGCAAAAACCCTAGTTTGTGAAACGGAAACATAAGTTAACAGATCATAAACATAATAAAAAAGGAGTAATGAGTACAACTGGCCCTTGAAAACTTGCATTAACATGGACTTTGGAGTTTTTAGACTTTAGGAAAGAGAGAGATGCAAAAAGCAGAAACAGCCCAAGCTAGAGTCAAACCATAGATCCTGAAATTGAGGTCTTTGGGGCCGGGAGACAATGTTTACTTTTTTTAATTGAAGATTGAAGTGCTGTTTGGTTGGAAAAGTCTGATCAGGTTTAAGAGGACTGGTCGGTGTTGATTTAACACTTTGTTATCATATATAGATGCACTGTTTGGAAGCTGGAAATGCCCTAAAATTCTTTTGTAATTACATATGCCTAGCTAGTGTCTCATGCTACCCTAAATAAATCAAAGTATGACCCATTGAGGGGAGAGAGAGAGAGAGAGAGAGCTTCATAACTAAGACAATACTGCAAGTTTTTATATCCCATACAATTTTAGCTGGAAGAAGCAGGGTGGTGTTATCATAGGAAGGGGCAGTATGGGAATAAGAATATTGAAGCAATTCCTCAAAGCATGGTTCATGACATGGAAAAAGGGTGGGACACAAGTAAACAACCACCCCACAAAGCACAAGGACTGCAGAGAGTCAAGCCATATTAATAAGTCTCACCTCCCACATAGTTTTTGTTTGGGAGTCTGACCACATCCTTACACACACAAACACACACATATACAACTACTTGATCATTCTTCCATCCTCCCTTCCCCTTTAAATCATCTACTTAAGCTCAGGACAATTTTTGTCTCTCTCTCTCTCTCTCTCTCTCTTCCAAGAACAACCTTAATATTCTTCATTCTTGGCTTAGAAAGAAGTAGAAGAGAAACAAAAACATATTAATTTGCATACTTGGCCTGGAAGTTATGTTAATCTCAAGGAGTCAAGTTGGTTGTCTCTTATTCATTCTGCTGAGTATTTCAGCATTACAAACAGTGGTTTCGGGAGGTAGACATCTAGAAGAGAAGATAGAAGATATAAAGAATCCTCAGGTTTGGACAAAGAGGACCAACAGTACCAGTGATGAAGGCTTTGTTGCAACCATCAATAGAGAAGTACCCTCAAGTCCTGATCCTTTACACAACAGGTAACTATTAAAGCTGAGTTCAAGCAGTCCAGTCTGAAGGCCCAAAGGGAAGCTGTATATAAACTGTGATCACATCATGTTGACCAAGAGTTTCTTAGAGATATCTTGGAAGTTTAGAGTGCTAGCTAGAAGAGATGTTTTTGTCTTTATAATAATGAGGTTTGATTATATAAAGTTGATGAGAAATTGCAGATAATGAATTTTGGTTTGTATGCTAGCTTTGTTACTGTTGAAGAGGAGAATTATTATTATTTTGATGCAACATGGTTTTTTATTTATGATGTTTAATATTACTTTTTTCTTCTTTCAACCGTGCACTTATATTTTCACATTTCTTTCGGAAAATGCTTAAAAAACATAAATTTGAGAAAAAATTCTCGTTTTTGAATGATGTAATATTGACATTTTTGAAAACACGAGATAAGATGAATGGTCCCTTTTTTTTTTTTTTTGTATATATGAAGTTCTTATTAAAAACTTAGTTTGTATAGCATTACTGCTTTTTTTTTTTTTTTTTGGGTTTCTAGCCTTTTGCATTTTGTTTATTCACAGTTAACATTGAATTTCCTTTTGAAACTATAGTTTTTTAGTATGGGAAGTGAGAATGAGAGGCATAGGAGACAAAAGTGAGAAGGGGCTAATTGAAAAGCAGTATATGGGAAGTGTGGAAGTAGTAGTTAGGAGACAACTAAGAAACCTAATGAGAAGCTATATACCATCAATGAATCCAAAGATTGCAAAGAGAAAACGTATATATGTAGGTTGCAGTTGAATATATGAACACAAAATCAAATCTATATTTTATAAGTTTAAAGAAAAGCTTTAAATATATAAAGTCCATATTTTCCCCAAAAAATATTGGATTTGGGTTTGTTGAAGGTTGGAGGGGGAAGAGGGTTTAGGGTCCACTTTATTGAAGTTCAGTAAATTTCTATTACTTGCTCTTTCATAATCTCTTCCTGGTCTTAGGATTGTTACAGAGTTTCATAATTTGAGTCATAGATAAGAGAAGAGGAATTGAAAGTACACAAGCATGTATTTTTTTTAAAACTATTTTGTCAAAAAAAAAAATAAATTATTGAGTCATATAACAAAGTATTAATAATATTTGAATACGTTTTATATATTTAGCAGAGTTTTATAATATTAATATTAAATTACAAAAATTACATTAATATTAAAAATAAAAAATATCTCATTTAGAATTGTTATTTTATCATTGTAAGTCTCGAATTTCCTAGAGCTAATCCTGATCCCACATGCATCAAGTGATTAAATGGGATTACAAGTTACAAGATAATAACAATGAAGTATAAGCCCCTTAAATTAGTGAGTTTGAACCTTGGAAATACTTTTAAGCTGGGTTAACAGATCAAGAGAGGAAAAAGAAAAGATAATTTAAAGAATTTTTTTTAAACTTTATTTAGGTAGCATGAAAAATAGTGCAAGAACATATAGAAAGTAAGTGAAAAATATTAAAATTATTTGTGATTTTTATTTTGTTTTATTTTAATTTCTAACCTTTTTAAGCTGGCTATGTTATCGGTTCGGACAACGAATTTTGACCCGAGCAGATAGTGTCTCCAAGTGCGTAGACAGTGCACTATGGCGGTCATCTCCTTTTCTTGTACTGTATATTTCCGCTCGGTGGCCTACCAGTTTCGCAAATAATGTAGTTAGCATAATGCTTTTGAAGCTCTATAAAGGCATATGTGGTAATTTGTGTAGTTACCAAAATAAACTAGTTCTAAAATGTTGGGTTAGATAACCCTATTAGTTAGGTTCTATTTGTATACTTGGTAGAATCTGGCATGGAAGAAAAATGATAAAGATTAATTTTTTGTTGCTTTATTTTAAGTCTACTTTTCAAAATCTCAACCAAATTGCCAGTGATACTTCTATATTCTTTTTGCCAAGGCTTCAATACTCGAATTAAAATGAGTTGTGCTCTAAAGAGTTTACTACTTTGACTTCGAGGGAGATATATACACAATTGTTGAGTATCATAATTTCTTTAAAAAAATAAAAATAAAAATCCATCACTGTTTGCATTCCATGATATGGGCCCAGCATTTCAAAAGACTACTACTCATTTTTCAACTAGACAAGCTAGCAAGTTGAAGTTAACACCGTCCATGCTTTTCCTACATTGGTTACATCATCAAGATCATGCCAATAAAAAAGAAAAGTAGGTAAATGATTTTAAATAGCATCTTTTCATATACAATGTGATCATTTTCAGTTTGTAAATGTTGCTCTTTATTTACTTTTTCCGTTTGTTGTACCCTTCAGGCTTCTCTCCGTGTGTAGCAATCCAAGCTTTTAGTATTTTTAATTTTTATTTATTTTTCAAGTATTAACAAAAAAATAAATAAATAAAGGGGTGAACTCCAACCTCAATTAATTCATTGGATTAACCATATCTCGCATCGCTGTTATCTTGCATCGCTGTTATCTAGTACATGTTTCAAAAAACCAGAAAATTTCCAGCCTTGAGACTATAACGGATATAGCAAAACTAGAACAATATGAATCTGAGCCATGGCAAATCAGTCACTCTGAAAATCATGAAAATATCCTATTACGCCACAACAGTAGTTCCAAGGCATTGATAATAAAATCACTGTCAAAATGTCTAGCACCACCTTATTAAGCCTTACTTTTCTTCCCTTTTGCTTCCTTTGCCGGGTTGGTTTGGAAAGGTATGAAGGTCTTTCCACCCATAAACTCCTGCAGAACCTCTGGTATCTCAACACCATCTTCCTTCTGGTAGTTCTCGAGGATGCAGCACATGGTCCTTTCCGTTGCTGTGAGGGTAGAGTTCAACATGTGAACATACTGCTTGGCCTGCTCATTGCTCTGCAAACACCAGTTGCGACAGGAAAAAATTTCAGAAATTTGCAAACAACATGCAATGTGAAATTCAAGCATCAGTTTAAGCTTCTAAATGGTGACATGTCCATCCTGGGGATGGATTATGCATCTTCTATAGACAGCAAATTGTATTAATCAATTCTGGTTCTTTCGAATTAGAAGCTTGTTTTATTTGCTAAATTTTGCAAAAAGGAAAAATTCACAAGGATGTGTCTTGGTTCGTTTGAAAAAATAGGCATGTACCTTTTTCTGTCCATATCGAATTTCCATTCTTCGGGACTGATAGTCCGTACAATTTGAACAGGACACAAGCTCTCTGTAAGTATTGGATGCAGGAAACCATCCCTCCAAATCATACTTCTTTGCAGCTGCATCGTTCAAAGCACCAGTAACAATAGCCACAATTTGATAGGGAAGTTTTAGCTGTAATTGAGAGATTCCGTCAGACTCCCAAATGAAATGAAAGTGCAACATATAAAAATAATCAGTGTCACACCAGGGGGCCTTATGCAAGACCCCACATTTTTTTTTATGAGTAATAATACCTTACCATAACATTTTACCAAAAAATATTTACTTGCTGATGTGACTGTTCGAGTGCTAGTAAATTCAGCCTCTTAGTGTTAGTGAATCCAGTTTTTTGGTGCTAGTCATGTCAAGAGAGTCCAAGAGACTTAATTGACTAATACCAAGAGACTTAATCAATTAGCATCCACATATACCAAGAAGCCTACGTCAGCAGGTAAGAAAACTTTGGTAAAATGTTATAGTAAGGATAGCACGTGCCAAAGAGTACAACATCATTTAAACCACTAGTTCCTGAATCACTTCTTTTACAAGGTTACCTATACAAGTTCCTCTATGGAACAAAATCAGACCAAAACAAATGCAATATTATAAAAAGTAATACAAGGAAGAGGTAAACTAGTAATGAAGCACATCATTGTCAATGTTACATAAGATTAAAAAAGGGAAGGAAAATCCTACCATCTTGTAAAAATCCTCAGAATTTTTTATCATTTCCTCGTGCATATCCCAAGACTCATTGCCATTTGGGCTGGTAATACAGAATTGCTCAACTTTTTCAAACTGATGAACACGGAAAATTCCAAGAGTATCCCGACCATGCGAACCAGCTTCTTTACGGAAGCAAGATGAATACCCAGCATATCTGTGATCTTGCAAAAAATTAAATCAGCAAAAAGTAACCACCATCCTTCGGTGCTTAAAAAGAAAAAAAGGGGGGGGGGGGGGGGGAAACTATTCCTATATAGGCACAACGACAACCATGATTCAAAGAGATCATTATAACATTTTTCTTTGATAAGAACTGAGATTGTTATAACCTTAATGGTAACTGTGATGGATGGATCCAATCTTCCAGATGATATGCACAGAGTGGCTGTTCAGCTGTAGCAATTAGATATTTGTCATCTCCCTCACCAGTTACCTATTGAAGAAAAACAAAATCAGGCATGTTAACATTAAGGTGGACTGAAGTGTAAGGAAACATTTCTTTATATGTAGGTGAAATAATTTGCTTAACTATAAAAATCATTGACCATATCAAGACAACTCGTAACAGTTTTCATTTCCTTTATCTGAAGTTCAAACTTGGTGCACATGGAGATGATATACCTGCATTCCCAATTCATGATGTGGAATTGTACGTGAATTTTTCACACAGCAGTCCTCCAAAAAGTTAATTGACTAACTGAACTTGGCAAACCCTACACCAAAGACCTCGGCGCGCAAGCCACAAAGACAATTCAACAGACTCATTATGTATTACTCAAACTAAAAAATATTCCTACTGCATTGGCTCACTGGTCCATGAACACATCTAACCCTCCAACCAAAAATAGAAGTACAATGGGTTGACAGTGGGTGCATGCCCACATGTTTACATCTAACAATATAAATAAAATCAAACAGTCCAATTATATGTAAAAACCTTTAAAACATCACACATGTTACCTTGTACAGTTCTTCATCAAATTGTGCTAATTGAGCACACTTTGCCATAATATCTTTTCTCATGAAGAATGGTGTCTGCAATAATGTATAACCTCTTTTTTCCAAAAAATCGAGACCAAAGTTAATCAGAGCTTGATTAAGACGAACACCAGTCTCCCTTCAAATAGAAACCTCTACCTCCCGCCACATTAGTACCTAATAATTTCAAGCACATTTGCATTAGCAGACTAGTTAATGCAATAACACATACTACAATAAGAGAATGCACTTGCAAGAATCCACATGAAGCACAAAACTAAAAGAATCAGCTGCGACGATTCGTTCTGCCATGAAAACTGATGACTGAGCCAATGAACATAGCTATACAGTTCCTGAAGGCTAAAGAAAGGATATGATGGACTCCAGAAGAAGTGTGGGTTGACTGTCCGACAATAATAAGTCTGTTTTTGCAATAGACAAAATCATAAATAAAGAATGATATTGAATATGAATTTGGGAATGATAATAAATTTCATTATCTAAGTTCACTTGTCCATTAGGAAGGTTAGAGACAATGTTAGCATGGGTTGTGGAGAAGTACATATGGCGTATTGTGTGATTGACGTACACCTTTAAAATTGAAAGGTAAAATTAAAACAACATGGGTTAAGTGGAGAAGTACATCTAAGCATCGCTTGTCAGACTATTAATGCTTTATGGAACAGAATATTGGGCAATTTAAGAAACAATATGGTAACAAACAGAGCAAAATTAGGATGTTGAGATTCATGTGTGTAAAATAAGAAAAGATAAAATTAAAAATGAACACATTCGTGAAATGATACAAGTAGCACTCTAGGGGATAAAATGAGAAAACCGATAAAGATGGTATGACAAAATATCACGAAAACCCAACAAGAAAGAGCAAAGACTAGATAATATAATAACACATACTACAATAAGAGAATGCACTTGCAAGAATCCACATGAAGCACAAAACTAAAAGAATCAGCTGCGATGATTCATTCTGCCATGAAAACTGATGACTGAGCCAATGAACATAGCTATATGGTTCTTGAAGGCTAAAGAAAGGATATGATGGACTCCAGAAGGAAGTGTGGGTTGACTGTCTGACAAAAATAAGTCTATGTTTTTGCAATAGACAAAATCATAAATAAAGACTGATATTGAATATGAGTTTGAGAATGATAATAAATTTCATTATCTAAGTTCACTTGTCCATCAGGAAGGTTAGAGACGATGTTAGCATGGGTTAAGTGGAGAAGTGCGTATGGCGTATTGTGTGATTGACGTACACCTTTAAAATTGAAAGGTAAAATTAAAACAACATGGGTTAAGTGGAGAAGTACATCTCAGCATTGCTTGTCAGACTATTAATGCTTTATGGAACAAAATATTGGGCAATTTAAGAAACAATATGGTAACAAACGGAGCAAAATTATGATGTTGAGATTCATGTGTGTAAAATAAGAAAAGATAAAATAAAAAATGAACACATTCGTAAAATGATACAATTAGCATTGTAGGGGATAAAATGAGAAAACCGATAAAGATGGTATGACAAAATCTAACGAAAACCCAATAAGAAAAAGCAACGAGATTCATTTAAGGGTCATGAGCAACAAAAATTAATTTCAACAAAAATATTAAAAGAGATATGATAATGTGTTGTTTAACTGATGAGATGGGATTAAATAGAGGAGAATAGTGAAACAAAAATCATGTGGCCAAACTCCAATAGTTGGGATAAAGCTTTGTTAAGTCGAAAATAAGTTTTGTTTAGTTGAACTAAGAGTCTAAGATCAATACATACATTAAAAAACTTGATATGATGTAAGAAAAGTTCCACAATATGTTCAAGAATTTGTACTAAATGTCGCAATGAATGAAAGGATGCTACATTCCAGTCAATTCATTTATATGAAGAAAGCATCTATCAATAAATAATAAAGGGTAAATTACACAAATCTCTCCTGAGATTTGTTGATATTACACACAAGTCCCTGACCTTCCTAGAAATTACACTGACCTCTCTTGAAGTTAATATTTCAGTAATAAATTCCCCCTTCCACTAATCATCAGTCAGTTGACCTAACGGAGGTTGCAAACACCATTTTAATTTTTTTAAATGAAAGTTCTACCCTCAATAACAATTAAAAATAAAAATATTTAATTTTTTTTCTCTTCATATATGTGTGTATACTATATACACACGCTGACACTGGCGGCCATGATTTCATCTAACACCATGTTGAACCACCGCCAATCAGATTTGCAAGTGATTCAAATTTCAGACCGTAATAAACCGGTGACTTGCCAAATAGGGAAAAAAAGAAAGAAAGAGGTGAGGTTGCAATTTGCATTCACTGAAATTCCCTCTTTTTTTTCTCTCTCCTTCACATCCCTTGTTCTCTCTCTCTACCCTGTTCCCTCTACAAATGGGTGTCTGCTTGTGCAAATTCAATTTCATATTCCAATCTATCACAGATCAACCATTAATCATTTGTCATTAACGATGAACACCACCACCCCTTTCACCAACCACCAGTGATTCCAACAATAGTTACAACATGGTCACCATAAACTACTGTAATCACTATTATACCCAGCCCCTTCGACCTTCATATACCCACAATTTGATTTCATTTAAAATCTTCGTATACAGGCCTAATTAATGAATGGGAAGAGGATGAGTGGTAGATCTGTAAACAAGGTCTTTCGAATTCCCCCCTATGATCAACATTAATGGAGAAACTAATAAGAAAATTCATGTATAGCCCAGAGGTTGAAGCGTAATGTATGGTGCTCTTGACAAGCTCTTGCAAAAACCTCTATCAAACCAAAAGACATTAGATTGTTTAATCCAACATCAACTATAACAAATATTTTTCTTCAATGATATGTCAAAACCTTAAAATTTCTAGAAAGATCGAGGAGTTTTCAATTGAAATATATATATATATATATATATATATAACTGAAGCCAATTTCAAGTCAAAAAGCATTTCAAAAGGACAAAAAATTAATAGCAAATCTGCAAATTTCACATCCAAATAATGCGCCAATCAAAAATGGGTTTCGCTAAACTTTCAACAGTGGTTGTAATTGAAACCCTCACTTCCAAGCGTATTTCGTCTGGTGCTTTACACTCAGTGATGATGAGCAAGTTATTTGCATATGAGTGTTGAAAATGACTGAAAGCAAATGAGAAAGAAGATGGCTGAAAATGGAGGGTTAAGAGTGAATTTGACTTTCAAATTAAAAATATGATTTAAAAATAAAATATAATAAACGAAGGGTATTATAGTCATTTTAAAATTTCCGTTTAAATCGTTAGTCGACTAACTTTGGCAGGGGAAGTCAATGTAATTTCCAAAATTTCAAGGGTGTGTGTAATATTAACAAACCTCGGAAAAGGTCAATGTAATTTACCCAATAATAAACAATATACTACAAAATAAAGCATAGATTTCCAAATAATTGTGATAATTAGAATGAATCAAATAGACATTTAACATCTAAGGCTCCCAACCGCAATACACACATTTTCCATTGATTGAATTACTTTCCCTAGTACAATATAGATGAAAAAGGTACATATTAAGTGAATAACTAAAAAAAAATTCTTGAGATTTCAAACTATTAATCCAGTGCTACAAGCATGATCACGAAGCTTTCGAAAGGAAAAAAATCCAATTCTTAGTAAAATCTATTGCATTGATTTGGTGGATGAAATCTCTCAACGTCACTACTCAAATCCTAGTGAAATCCATTAAATTGATGTCGATTGAAAGTATAATAGTGGGGTGAAACCCCTAAACAAATTTACTCAATCAGTGCAATTAAGTAGAACAGGAACTGTTCAATGAATGAGTCAATGATAAAAGAGAAGCCACAATTATTTGAAAAATAACTTTAACTCAAAAATTTATGAATTTCATTTTCTAAAAGAAGTTAGACAAGTTAAACCAACAAACTTGATACCTTTCTTCGTATCTGCAATTCCAAGCAGCTCAACGAGCTCAACATGATTTTTCAATTTTGACTCTGACTGCTTCTCCCCCCATGATCGAATTACAGCATTGTTTGCCTAGAAAATTACAAGGACAATTAGAGAAAAAAATAATGCATAGACCTGAATAATATGTACAAATTTATACACACCTCATCATTGCTAACTGGAACTGAATCATGGACAAGATTTCCAATAGTTTCCAATTTTGAATATAGTGCTGCTCGAGCCTCCTGTACTTCCGCTTCTTTGCTTGCTGTCTGTTGCTTGTTCTCCTCAGTATTCTTAATCATTTCACTTGCATCTTCACCAGCCTATTCCAAAACTAATTCCATTATACAGTTTCACAACCCAAAAAAAATCAAGACAAAAAATGCCAATTTTTTTTTAAGAAAAGATCATCATGAAAAAACTTTCTTCTTTAATCAGCTTTAAAAACATATAACCACGTGAATAAAATTTAAAAGAAGCCACAAACCTTTTCTATAAGTTAAAACAATCATCAACTGTTTCTGAGCTCCTATCAGAGAAAACATATTACCACTCTCAATTTTCATGTTTATATGTCCTGTAACAGTTTGATTTAAACGTATTAAAAATTCATATCTTCAGTTCTATATTTCTGGTGCTGCTTTCATAATATGTTTTAATGTGATATATACAATACTTGAGAAATTAATTTCTCTTAATGGTTTTAGGATTCTCTTCTACAGCCTGCTTTTTAGTCCACTGAATTGGTTATAATACATCCCACATCTTAGAACATCATCATTATTGTTGTTGTTAAAAACAGAGTTGCCCCATTATAGTTGCAAAAAGGGTCATATTCATTGTGAATTATGTATAAAGTTACAATTTTGCGGAGAATAGAAATTTGTACCAGTTCCGACCAACAAAACCCTAATAACCTGCTGATATAAATCACATTGTAAGAAGAAGAGATTGGAGTCATGAAAGTCTCAAGGTTAACATGATGTATGCTTATGAATATATGTATCGTTATGTTTGGCACTGTGTAATTGAGGTTTAAAATTAAAATTAACTTGAGATTGGAGGGCAGCTAGTTCAAAATTTGAACTTTGACCAACCTTCTCTTTAATTCCAAGTCAATTCCAATTTCAAGGCTCAATATTATAATGTCAAACACAACAAATATTTATATTGTTTTGTGTCTGTATTACGTACAATACATATGATTTTTTTTCCTGTTTGAATTCATGGTAAGAATGAAGTGAACTAATAGCATTTTCTCTTGCTTTCATAAAATTATTCCATGTGACCCTAACATTCATGTATTTTTATTAGTATTTAAATATTTATAAATTTTAGTGATATCATTTGAGTTTATGATAGTATCAAAATGATATTTTTTTTTCAAATTTACTGAGTTCACATAGTTTTAAATTTATTTATCAAAATTACATTATAATTCTTAGGAGTCATTAACAAATTTATAAAAGGGATGTCTCTTCAAAAAATGTCAAGTCTTTTGAATAGACATCTTTTCATTAACAAGTATATAAACAAAAATTCATTTTATGCCCTTTAACAAAAAAATAAAATATGAGTCGGTCTCTCTAGGTGCCAAATCTCCTAAGCCTCCTGCCCTTCTTAGTAAAATGCAATTTTCAAAACCCTGACGATCACCCTCAGATTTAACTGTGTTAGTACAGTTCCATGAATATATAAGAAAATCAGAGGTCCTTGATTTTAGTTAACCATTTAGTTAACCATAGCTCTCAAATTTAACTTCAGTAACCATTACTTCGCTGGTGTGTTGCTGTCCTTGCTTTTAGGTATTTTGGTTTACTTTTAAAGGACATTTAGACAATTACTTTATTTCCTTATGAATACATAAGAAAATTGAAGTAGCCCCTTGTATGCACATTTGGCTTTCTCTTGGTATAAACCGCAGTTACAACTAGAAGCAATTTTTGGGTTTCTATGAACCTGATCTTCTTTACCAACAAGCTTTAACTTGGTTGGTACCTCCTTCACCTTCCCCCATGGGACGTTGAGGGTTCAAATCCCCTAAGGGGCAAAGTGGTGTGGGCGTGTGTGTGTGTGTGTGTGTGTGTGAGAGAGAGAGAGAGAGAGAGAGAGAGAGAGAGACTATTGATTCATCTTGGTCAATGATTATGATTCCAAGGCTTTCATCAACACAATGTTCAAGTGATCAACTACATAAAATCCTTCACAAAATTCTCTCTTGTTTATTTTGTAATTAGTTTCAGTTTAATCTTCAGTTAATATTACCGCCTTCATTTTTCCTGGCATTGCTATTGTTGTTGCAACTGTTTGGTTGTTTTAGACCAAACTTAGATCCTTAACGTCGTGGGCATTGATTCAGATACTAGCTTTTGTGGTAATCATCTACAGCTACTCTAAGAATTGTTATATGTAATTTAGGTTGTTGTAGCCTTGTAGGTGATTATATATTTCATTTTTAAGTAGATTTGATCATATAAATCATCATACAACTATTTTTCATAAAATAAATTATTTGTAATGGTAAAACCAATACGATATGCCAAAATCCACTGTCACTAGTATGCTCATTCCATTGGAGAAAGCGAAATTCTCACTGGAACAGAATTCTTAAAACTTGGCTTGTTAAGGTCCAATTTGTCTTTTGAATATGCAAAATAAGCCAAGGGCCTCTCTATGCTCCAAACCTCAGAAGTCTAATCCCCTCATCCCAACCCCCATGCACCAAGGGGATTACTATAGCACCCATAAACCTGTCCTCTACACCTAAAAGGCTAAACCATCACCCTCCAATCAAATTTTGTGTTACATAGTTCCATGTTGATAAAGAAATTCTTTCTGAAGTCTGGAACGGGTAAAGAATCCCCAGAAATTCAATATATAAGCCTGTCTGGGGGTGTGGATGATTCAGTTTCAGAACTAAACAACTGCAGAACATCACGAAAATGCATACCCGTTTAATAAAAAATATAAAAAAAAACCCGAATAATTCGAGATTTGAAGCAGGAGAAATTGCTCTGATTCAGTTTCAGTAACCCAAAAAAATAAAAATCAGTACCAATTTAAAATTCCATTTCGCCCAATAAAATTCTTTTATATTTGGTTTCAAAATAAACACAGCCCGATAATATATAAAAGTGTAGCCAATAATCAACCGTAAAACTCACAATTCTCAGCTTAGCGACTGCCTTGTTGATCTTGTTAAAATCTTTTCGCAGATTGTCGAGCTCGAATTGACCTAGACATCCACATAATAGGCAACAATTAAGAACAAACATATATACGCATGTAGTTACATATATCCACAATTCATTGAAATCTCTCCATGTAACGAAATAAGTAATGTAGATTGTTACGTTGTCGCCATTCTTTGTCAAGACGAATGACTTCGTCGACGAGATCGACGTTTGCAAATCGCCGGCGCTGAGATTCGCGTACAATTTCGGGATTGTGGCCCTTATCTTCTCTAAACAGATTTAAGTCCAACATCTTCTCCCTCTACGGTCAACAAAAAAGTGACCAACACAAATTAGAGACAGAGAGTTCACCTGATACATACAGGCGTGTGTTCAAAGCAGAAAGGTCAATCGATACTGCGTGTGTATTATTTATACACATACAAATATATATATAGAGAGAGAGAAAGAGGAGGACGAGGAGAAGGAGAGTACCGGACTGAGGAGGAGGGAGGTCGTAGAGTTGGCTACTGACGATGAGCAGATGAGGTGACGGCTTCTTCGCGTGACAGTGCAGAGAATGGCGATTAGGGTTTTTTTAGTAAGAAAATGGATGAATAGTAAAACAAGGTCTTTTACAGAATCAAATAAATTTATGCCACATTACCCAATTGCTTATTACATTCAATTGTCTCTCGCGAACTTCGCTGTCTTTGGATAATGTTTTAAATATAGTTTTTTAAAAAATATTTTTAAAAATTTTATAATTAATTTTTTAAAAATTATAAAAATATATTTAAATATTATAATTTAAATTTTGATACTGCACTTTTCGACTCGCAATAAGTATGGGCTCTATGTAGAACACTCAGAAAGATGATCAGAGGACCATCGGATTGGCTCCGGCGGTAGCCGCTCCGATGCTTAAGTAAGTTGAAAGAATTGAAAGACTGTATTGAAAGCCAAAAGAATGAGTATGAAAATAAAGCGTACCTTTAGGGTTTAATTTATAGACCGTGACCTTTCCTAAGTTGATTAGGATTCGATGTCATGAATATAGAGATTTGATCATTGGAGATTGCAGTTACCTTGTGGAGCGTTGAGTCATAGATGGAGATAATCATAGATAGTAGTTTTCGTGTTGAAGATTGTTTCCTTATTCCCTGCTTGGCAATTGTTTAAGGAAACCATAAGGTCGGTACCATATGAAGTGTTGAATAAATATTGCCTAGAATATAAGATCTGGAGGATATGTGCATGAGAACGCCATGGAGGCTTCGCCTGCACTGTATGACCGAGTTTATTGGCTCTGAATGATATATATATGAGAATGTCCTGAAGGCAAGTCACTGCTCTGTATGATCGAGATTATTAACTCTGCATGCACACGTGTCTCAAGGTGATTGGTGTGTCTGTTTGTGGTATATCAGCTACTCCCCCCCCCGAGCCCTAGTTAGAAGCTAGGGCTTAACTAGGGTTATGAGTTTTGTGAAGAGTCATACGTTTCGTTTCTCCACCTCTCGAGACGCCGGTTTAATGAGTTACTTATTGCGCAGCCGATACTTGAGAATCCATCATTATTTTCAACCGTTGCGTTGGTTCGTCTTGGAAGACTCATATTTCGGATGTATATATAAAGGGAGGGAAAGGTCTTTCATACTTTTCTTCTGCTCTTGCTTCTATAGTACCAGACCGCCATTTGACATATTTTGAAGTTTGAAAGATATCCGGTGTTCATAGTCCTTTCTTGATCTCAGGTTCGATTTTAGTCCCCTTCTACATTCCTTCTCATTTGTTTCATTTCTTTCTTTTGTTCGCCATGTCTGGCTTTGAATCACACTCTGGTTCAGGCAGTCCTTCTGAGACCGTTCCTCAACTTCAGTTAGTGAATCTTCCTTCTGTAGATAATGATGAAAATAGATTGATAGAACCCCCCTCTAGTCCAGGGGTTAGGATTGTTGATGCATTTGATGAGCCCCCAAATAGGGCTGGTGAGACTTCTGGTCGATCCGGTTACAGAGAGGAGGGCGAGAGTGTTATCATCGAAACAATGTTGGAGGAATTATGAACGAAATTCAAACTTCCCACAAATGTGACTTTCAGGGTCCCAGATTCTCGGAATCATCCATGCAATGTTAGAGAGGGGGAAATCTGTGTCTATCTGTCCTGGTTTGAAATGGGTCTTACACTCCCCCTTCTTGATATTATAAAACAATTCTTTTGTTGGTTTGACCTTTGCCCCGCAGACCTGAACCTTAACAGTTGGAGACATCTGTTGAGCTTTATTGTGTTGGGGCATAGGAATAAGGTCAATGTGTCCCTTGACCTGATCCGTAGTAATATGGATCTAAAACTTCAGAAGGCAGAAGGCCTTTATTATATGTCTTTTGATAGTGGGTTCAGACCCCTTACTTCTGTGCCCTCTTCCAACAAGACCTGGAAGAAGTGGTATTTCTTCATAAAAGGAGGATGGGAATTCAAGGATTTTGAAGGCAAACTTTCATCATTCCCTCGAACCACTGGGTGAAAGGGTGAGGCCCAATTTTCCTGTGGCTGCATTGATTCTGTTTTGTACGCCGATTGCTGAACTGATCAATTTCTATGTTTGTTTTGCAGTCAGGAGTGCATGGAAGAGGCCGACCGTTTCTCCCGTGCTGCAGAAGCAATATAAGAAGCTCTTAAAGCCCAGCAATCGAGACCATTCCTCCATTGTTAACCCTGAAAGATTGATGGCTGCCAGGGGGAGTGTTGAGGAGGTTGCTAATAGTGTGATGGCTCGGTGGTAGACCGGGCCATCTTCGTCTGTGGCAGCGGGGTGTAATACCCCGACCCGAGTTAAGGACTATTTAACCGTTGCATCAAATTAGTAATTGACGCCTTAAATAACAAGGTCGGTTTCAAACCCGACGCACGGACTTTTAAGTAATAGTCCTGAAAAGTCAGGACGACTGTACATCACTTTCGTTGCAATCACCAACTTGTTGGTTTGATGATAATTTTATTTTCACGCCAACTACTGATCATCGATACGAGTATAAGAATCGGGCACGCCTTTCGAGGGTACGAAGGATTAGTGTAAAGGGTGTACACTTAAGAGAATAATTAATTTTTAAAGTAATTAATTATTATGATATAAGAAATTAATGTTAGTATATATATACATAGATAATGATAATAATAATGATAATAAATAAATAAATAATAATAATAATAACAATAATAATAATGATAATAATACATGTGTAAAAGTATAAGAGTGGGTATATATAGTTATGAAATTTTAATTATGTATATATGTAAATATGATCATATATGTAGATATGTGTATGAAGACATGCAATAGTCCAATGTGTACAAGTGTGTGTGAGTGACCATTGTGTATTAGTGTGTGTGTGAATTATGAGATATATATATATATATATATATGTATACATATCTACATAAGCACAAGTCAAACACCACACACACACACAACCGGCCATTGAAGGCCTGCTCCAAACAGTAGAATCTGAGAAAAGAAGCTGCCACAAGTTAGCCAAATTGGTGGGAAAATCAGAAAGGACAATGATCAAGCATTTGTCATAAATACATATGCACATTTCATACATCACACACACCATTCGTCCAAGCAAAGAAAGAGAGAAAAAGAGAAGTCTGAGAAGAAGAAGAAGGAAGGAAACCAGTAGTGAAGGGAGAAGGAATCAACTTAGAAAGGTAAAAACCCCAAAATCTTAATATTTCTCTCTCTAGAGTTTTACATATTTATAAACTGTTTAAGCCATGATTTATGTATATATGATGTTTAAGATGTGTCTAGACTTAACCAAGCATGAAATTAGACCTCAAAAACCCCAGGAAAATAGAAACCCATGTAAAGCAGCCATTGGAGGACCTTGCCCAAGCAGGTCTGAACCAGTGGCAACCAAATCAGGTTTTGGCCATCAAGACCTCAACTAGACTCCACAAACATGCCAAAGACCTATGACCGCGACCAAAACTCAAAAGAATCGAAGCCCAAATATCAAGTTATAGGTTCGGGTTCCAAAAACAAATCTCAAAAACATGAGATTAAATCTACTTTTATGAATGAAATATGAATTCCCATAAAGAGGGGATCACAACAGAACAAGTCTCATCCAATTTGGCTCAGAAATGAGCATGAACGAGCCACTTACAGTCAGGATTATCGCCCCTTAAACCGAGCAAATGAGTTCGATTCGAACTCTCAAACGAATGCCAAGTTGTTTAGTGATGCTGTAGGAAATGTTTCCCATCAAAACAGTGGGGATCGGTTGAGGGAAAATTCTCGAAATAGAAAAAAATGGAAAACTGTAACTAGGGTTACAGTGGGGTCGGATGAGGGAGACGACGGTGAGCCAACTCGTGTCTTCTAACTCGGTGTGTCGACTCGCAAAGCATTTAAAACCGAGTTGAAGGGTTGACTCGGACACGTGGTGATATCTGGGGCTGCCACCGCATTAATGCAGCGGCGTCGTTTTGGGGCGCATATGTAGAGCCGTTTAAAATTGAAAAGAAAAAAAAAAAGAAAGAAGGGAGGAGGATTGCGGTCAGTGGGGTTCGAACCCCTGACCTACGCGCCACACAGTCTCCCTTACCACTTGGCCACGCGCTTGCGTGTGTCTTCTGTGGCACCAATATATATATATATATAATATATCTAATAAAATCCGAAAATAAAAAAAGGTGCATTTGCACCTTACAGGATTCGAACGTGGGATGTATGGGGAGGGAGGTGACACGCTGGCCAGCGTGCCACCCTATTCAACCTGTCCCATATTCCCCCTAAAATATATATATATATACTATACTTATTAAATTAATTTAATTAAACGAAATTAATTAAATTAAATACTCCGAAATGGCCCGTTGTCCAAAAATTACAAGTCATATATGTAACCTTACTATTTCGGACTTATTGAGTCCATTGGTGAGGTCTGTGACATGAGATGAGGCCCCGAAAAATTAAAGACCCCTAAAGAATGTCAAAATGACCAAAATGCCCCTGCCTCATAAATAAGTCAGATGAAGTCCAAATAAAATAATTAAACGGTGGATTCTAACTATTTCAAATATTCTGAATCTAATGATAGGGTCCGTTTCACGAGACGAGACTCTGAAAAATTTAGACACGTTAAGATATAAATTACCAAAATACCCCTTGACCAAAATTAACAAGTTATTAGTGTAATATTACTATCTCAGACCTTCTGAGCCTAATGGTGAGGTCCATGACACGAGATGAAGTCCCGAAAAATAAAGACACGTAAGGGGGGTAAAATGACCAAATTACCCCTAGTACACCGAAAGCCAAATTAAAACCAAGGAAGGTCTAAATTGACTTTCTTTGGCATCCCGGACTCGATAATGGAGTCCAAATTTTGAAACAAAGTACGGAAAAATATGACACGTAAAACGATAAATGACCATTCTACCCTTTTACATACAAAAGCCCGAATTAAATTCTACAAAAGCCTAAACCGACTTCCTTGGACACTCCGGACTCAATGATAGAGTCTATTTGACCAAAAGAAATGTCTAAAATAAAAAGACATAAAATTTGATAAATAGCATCTGTTAGATGACTATGAACTGAAATATTGTCAAAGTACTAAACTAAGGCAAAGAAATACGAAAACACACGACACGTAATTATGTGAAGTAAATAACTTTAAGTTAAAGTTAATGGAACTCCCAGAAGAGTATAAAATAAAATAAACTTAATTCCTAATACATTAAGATGTGTCATAAGTTAAGAATGAGTGCGTAAGAAATTTATGAAATCGTGTTATGAAATCGTGTTAGGATATAATACGATCTAAGCATAAGCTAAGAAGCATCAGTAGGAGATGTTTGAAATGAATGTGAAGTTAATGAGGTTATTTATGAATTGTTCTTAGGAACTACAAAGGAAGTGGGAAAGCGCATTATTAGCACTAACCCTAAAGGACCAAGGTGAGTAATCTTACATTTGAAGTGGAGGTTTTAACTCCACGGATTTCAACGGATGTTTTTAAGTTTCAAAATACTTACAGCATCGATATATCAAATTCAGTATTCATGATTTCTGCTTTCTTAAATATCATGCTATGACATGCTCCACGATTATTTACTTATCTATATCCGTAAACGTTTCCTTTTCAAAATAGTTAGCATGTCTGATTTCCTCAATTATTCTGAATTTGATTATTACAAGTATTGAAGCATCATTGCAAAGTTATACGTCACATGTTTTAATTACTCATGAAAGGCTTTTATATAAAAGTCATATGACAAAGGTTTTGCAAGATAAATAATAAGCACATAGGTAGTGTTGTGAGTTGTACGGAACTCAATGGGCCTATCATGTGCATCAACACATAGTCAGGATTTTGGGTTATACGTAACTCAATTGACCTGTCATGTGTAATGTCTGGTAGCAGGATCTAATCCCCCAGGCAAATGAGACATCTCCACGTATACGTAAAATGGGAGTCTGGTTCGAAACAGATTCCACCTAATTAGAGAGAAAATATGGCAAACGATTTTGGAAATGGAAGCAGGTTTTATCCCCCATTTTCACTATACATGTTTACATGATTTTAAGTTATATGTTCTGAAATACACATATTCTTTTATGGAAATATATGCTCTAGCTTGAATACCTTGAATGTTTCAAAGCTACATATTTTAAGAATGCATGTCCTCTATGTTCAAGTATACGACCAATTGGTAGTTGAGTATTTTATAAACTCTCATGTACGAAACCTCTACCAATTGAAAACCCATGACAGATGTAGGAATTACTCATTGAGCTTCTCGAAGCTCACCCCCCTTCCCTAACATTTTTCAGGTACTGACGATGAGTGGGAGCCGTGCTCCATTTCGGGATGACGATTAATAGCTCCGTTATGATCATGGACTTTTGGAAGTATTAGAATATGTAATTGACTTGTGGATGTAGTTAGAACCTATAGCTGGTTGAACTATGATGTAATAGACTTCGGATAGTATGTACTTAAGCCATAAGGCAACCGACTATGCAATATGTATAAAATTTGAGAAATTTAATTATGCTCTGAATGTATGATTATACATGTATACCGAAATGTGAAGAGTGGCAGTACCGGACGGATGTGCAAATTTTAAAAATAAGAAAGAAAAGAAAAAGTTTTTCACGCTTCCGCAACCACATGTGGCACATCTATTCGATACCGCTACCTATGCGAGCCTTGTCTCGAGGCCTTCGGGTCTCGGGGCGGCTGTCGCGATCCGGTAATCCGCAGAGGGTGGGTTTCGGGTCGTGACACGGGGGATGCTTCTTCCCTATTGGTCCCTTCCGTCCAAAAAAGGTGGAGGTTAGTTCTGTCCTCTCCTGAGCCTGCTGAGGTGGAGAGAAAGGATCCTATCCCCATTTCGGTGGTCCCCCCGGCCTCGTCTCGGCGAACAGGCAAGGGGGCATCGTCATCGGTGGCTCCTGATGCTGCTGATCAGGGGGCCAAGAGGATTCTGAGGGACTTTTGGGCCAAAGGCTCAGTTAAGCTCAAGCCCCAGAAGTCGGAGAAGCTTCTTGCTGATCTGACCGCTCTTCAGGTCAAGGTGAGTTCGTTGGGTCCTTTATTTCTTTTTCCCTTTTCTCCAAGTGTTTTGGCTGGTTTTGAACTATTTACTTTGTACTTTGCAGACCCTGCATACCCTTTCTGCTCTGGTGGAGGTTTCTCCCCCTGCGGAGGAGTTTGACCAACTCAAGGCCGAGCTGGACGATCTTAGGCTTCAGCTTGGTACTGCTCGGTCGGAGGCTCACGACTCCGTAGAGAAGCTGAAGGAGTCCCAAAACTCCTTGATCGTGATGGAGTCAGAGAGGAACCTCGTCGTTGAGCAGGCAAAGAGGTTGCAGGCGGAGATGAATGGCATGCGGTATCAATATCGTAAAAATCTTGACGACGTCGTGGAGCAGGCCTTGGTGGATAATGAGGAGGAAATGAGGTCAGAGTTGGAAGGAATGACCACTTGCCTGATTACGTTTGGGTTCAACAACTTCCGATCTCGGCTTTTTGCCAAGTTTCCTGACCTTGATGTCTCCTCAATTATGCCACCTGGATTTGAACCTTCAGAGGTTACTATCCAAAATGAAGTGGCTGATATCCTACCTGCCGATCCCACTGAAGCAGTCGTACCGACTGAGACGGTTGATGCTACCCCTGCCGATCCTTCTCTAGTCGTTGATCCTGTCCCTGCTGATCAGGCTTAGGATGTATATTTTGTTATTTTTGAACTTCCAATGTACTTGAAATATACATTTGTTAATGGAACAGTCTTTTGCTTGATGCTCTTGTCTCCTTAGTTACATTGCTTTTGTAGTGTTTGTGCATGACTTGAGTTATACTGCTCTGTAGTGTCTTAACTTGTAGTTGATTGTGGTCATTGTTGCAAATAGCGTTGCTCTGGAGCTTAGTATATACCAAACCAGATTTTCTTCTGTAGGTGGTTGCATTCCGAGCTGTTTTACCTACCATAGGTCAGTAATTAAAGACTTCTTTTGAAACATTTCAAAGCTGGCTGTTCTGAATCTGGAGACCGATAATAATAAGTGGGTATTTCGTGATTGTAGTTCGGTTGATCAGAACTTTTGCCTCCAAATCTGTTAAAACAAGGGTCAAGGTACATCAAAGTTGATGGACCTTCGTTGTATACGTGGCCCATCAAGCGTTAATGTCCTGGAGAACTGTCACGTCTACATATATGTGGACAAGACTGAAAAGTCTATATATTGCGTGTGTGGCTCTGCCTTTTGCTTCTCCCGAGAGGGCGGTTTAATGCCTTATTTATTGCACCACCATCGTTTGGGATTTTGAAGCTAACTTTTCGCCTAACCGTTGCGACGGTTTGACTGGGTGGCTCTTGGGCCTCGAAGGTCTATATAAGTAGAAGAGGAGCATACGGTTGCGCCCCATCTTCTTACTTTACTCTCAGACTGTTTCGTTGTTGGAGAGGTTTTTAGATGTTTTTCAAAAAATTCCGTTTATTCGGAGATGATCGACGATATTCAATCTGAGTTGGGAATGATTAAACTGTGGCCGAGAGTTATCCTTCTTTTTGATTTAGTCTCCAAGAAAGGATTAGAGGAGGCTAAGATCTTCTTGTCCATCTTAGCATCTGGTCGAGATTTCTCCGATGGGAGGTGGTCCCTCCTTGATTCAACCGAGGCTTGGAGCATCGGTGACGAAGACGAAGGTGAGATGCTGTCTTCCCTCTGTATTCTGGCAGACACCCTTGCTCAAATCGGCCGGGGTGTGACAATTGCTTTGAGGGAGATGAATGTGGGCTGCCTCCTCCTCCTTGTGACTTGGTAGAGACCCTTGCTTCAATCTGCTGGGGTGTCATGCCGATTACAAAGGTGGAGAATGAAAAGTCTCCTGAGGCCCAGAGCCCTCATCATCCGTTGGTATTGAGATCATTGATAGCGATGATGGAATGGCCTGGGCGCTCCTTGATGCAGATTGGGGTTCAGGGTTCCTTCCTTTCAAATGGAGCCGGCGGCATCGGTAATAGAAGGTTGGATCCTGTGCCCTTATATCATCCGAGGAAGAAAGCCGTGATGCTGCAAATAGTAGTGATATAGTAGCTTTCTATAGTAGCCTGTGTAATGGTGCCTTTGTTGTAGCCTTTTGTGTACTTGTTCTGTTTCCAGTCTTCTTGTATTGATGTAAATCTTCTGAGTCATTAATAAAATTGAGTTCCTTTTTCTCAGATTTGATGTTCTTGGTATTCGAATGTGCTCCTCTGTAGTTAAAACACTTTTGCGTGCACTTCTGATATATGAATATTCTAAGAATAGATCAAAGAAACTTGGTAGAAGGCTTGAATCAAAGTACTTCACACCTGATCGGTACTATAGTACTTGTTGCTTGACAGATAAGCCAAATAATATAAATATCAGATCTGAGGTGTTCCGATCTAGGAAACTTTAGTTCGTAGATGTTTGGAACTTCTGTCCTTGGATGGGCTGGATCATAGAACCTGTGTATTAAAGATGGACCAGGCTGAAGAGACCTGTGCATTATAAATGGACCAAGTCCTGAGACTTGTACATTATGGACCAGGCTCTGGAGGCCTGCGCATTATAAATGGACCAAGTGCAAAGACTTGTACATTATGGACCAGGCTTTGGAGGCCTGTGCATTATAAGATGGACCAAGTACTGAGACTTGTACATTATGGACCAGGCTCTAGAGGCCTGTGCATTTATAGATGGACCGAGTGCAAAGACTCGTACATTATGGACCAGGCTCTGGAGGCTTGTGCATTTATAGATGGACCGAGTGCAAAGACTCGTACATTATGGACTAGGCTCTAGAGGCCTGTGCATTTATAGATGAACCAAGTGCAACGACTTGTACATTATGGACCAGGCTCTGGAGACCTGTGCATTATAAGACGGACCAAGTACTGAGACTTGTACATTATGGACCAGGCTCTGGAGGCCTGTGCATTATAAGATGGACCAAGTGCAAAGACTTGTACATTATGGACCAGGCTCTGGAGGCCTGTGTATTATAAGATGGACCAAGTACTGAGACTTGTACATTATGGACCAGGCTCTAGAGGCCTGTGCATTTATAGATGAACATTTTATGGAAGTAAAAGAAACATCTCTATTGATAATACTTCCGTAAGTGTTCCACGTTCCATGGCCTAAGAACAGGCTTCCTAGTCATGTCTTCTAGCCAGTAGGTGGTAGGCCGAACAACCTTTGTTATTTTGTAGGGGCCTTCCCAGTTTGGTGACAACTTTCCCATGATGGGATCCTTGGTGTTTTGAAAGACTCTTCTTAAAACAAAGTCTCCGACTTGAAAGCTGACTGTCTTGAGTTCTATCTTGGATTTGTTGACCATTCTCTGTTGATAGGCTTCCATTCTGACGCTGGCTTGATTCCTTCTCTCTTCGAGCAAATCCAAGTTTTCCATCAGCTGCTGATCATTGGATTCTTGCTCAAAGGCTTCTATTATCAGGGTTGGCATACCGATCTCAACCGGAATTACTACTTCTGTCCCATAGGCTAGTGAGAAGGGAGTTTTAGAGGTGGGAGTTCTTCTGGTTGTTCTGTAGGCCCAAAGAACTCCAGGGAGTTCCTCTGCCCACTTTCCTTTGGCCTGTTCCAACCTTTTCTTTAACCCGTCGAGGATTGTTCGGTTGGTGACCTCTGCTTGCCCATTTGCTTGTGGATGGCCTGGAGAGCCGAAGTGTTGCCTAAAGTTGAGATTTTCATAGAATGTCTTGAAGCCTTTACCAGTGAATTGTGTCCCATTGTCGGAGTTAATCACACGTGGTATGCCGAACCTACACACAATGTTCTTCTAGGTGAAGCTCTCAACTTCCTTTTCTGTGATATGTGTTAAAGGCTCAGCTTCGGCCCATTTAGAGAAGTAGTCAATGGCCACCAATAGATATTTCCTGTTCGGAGGTGCCTTTGGTAATGGACCCACGATGTCCATCCCCTATTGAGCAAAGGGCCAAGGACTTGGAATCGAGATGAGCTCGTGATGAGGCTGATGTTGATATGGGGCAAATCTTTGGCATTTGTCACACTTCTAAACATACTCCTTAGCCTGTTTTAACATGCTAGGCCAGTAATAGCCCTGAGACAGAGCTCGGTGAGCTATAGTTCTGCCCCCATTATGATTCCCGCAAATTCTCTCGTGTATTTTAGCAAAGACATATTGTGACTCTTCTGGAGCTAAGCATTTTAACAGAGGTTGAGAATACGACCTTCTGTAAAGCTTGTTGTTCAGGATCAGGTACCGAGCCGCTCTGATTCGATTCTCCTGGCTTTATTTTTGTCTTCTAGGAGGAGCCCGGATCTTAGGTACTGGAGGATTGGAGTCATCCAGTTCTGGGGCTGTTCATTAATTTGAGCAATTTGGGCTTCCTCAATGCTGGATCTTGGCTGAAAGAAGATTTTTAGTGGAGTTTGCTTCAGACTTGAGGCGGGAGGCCATGTTAGCCAGAGCATCTGCTCTGCAATTCTGGCTTCTCTCAATTTTCTGGATAGTAAATGTCTGGAAAGAATGCCTCAAGTGGTTCACCAGTTCGGAGTACCGGAGCATCCTATCATCTTTAATGGCGAATTCTCCCAAGACTTGGCTCACCACCAGTTGGGAGTCAGAGAAGACATCGAGGTTCTGAGCCTCGCATTCCAAGGCAAGCTTCATGCCTAAGATTAGGGCTTCATATTCTGCTTCATTATTAGAAGCTTTGAATCCCAGGCTGACTGCTTTTTCTTACGTGAGCCCATCAGGGGACTGTAGTACCAGGCCTACTCCTGAACCTTGATCGGTTGTCGATCCATCAATGTATAACAGCCAGGTTCTCGAGATTTCGATGAGTTGTGCCTTGTTTTGAAGTGCTGGGGTGAACTCGGCAACAAAATCAGCTAAGGCCTGCCCTTTGATGGAGTTTCGGGGTACATATGATATGTCGAACTCCCTTAGCTCCACAGACCACTTCACCAATCTTCTCGATACCTCAGGTTTCCTCAGTATTGACTTCAGAGGATAGGCAGTTGGGATCTCGATTGGATGGGCTTGGAAATAAGGTCGAAGCTTCCGAGCTGATATGACCAAGGCATAGGCCAGCTTTTCTACTTCTGGGTATCTCTTTTCCGTGTCAAGTAGTGCCTTACTGACGTAGAATATAGGCCTTTGCACTCCTCTGTCCTGTCTGATTAATACGGAGCTGACCGCGTTTTCGAAAACTGCAAGGTACAAGAGTAGCTTTTCTCCTTGTGCTGGTTTTGACAGGAGCTCTAGAGAGGCTAGATACTCTTTTAGTTCTTGAAAGGATTTCTCGCATTCTTCCGTCCACTGCAAAGCTTTGCTGCCCTTCAGAGCTTTGAAGAAAAGTAGGCAGCGATCAATGGATTTGGAGATAAATCTGCTCAGTGATGCAATTCTGCCATTCAGTGCCTGAATTTCCTTCCTGGTTCTTGGTGACTTCAGTCCAATTAGAGCTTGGATCTGAGTAGGGTCTGCTTCGATACCCCTCTGAGAGACAATGTATCCCAAGAATTTTCCCTTCGTAACCCCGAAGGTACATTTCGAGGGGTTGAGCTTCATCCTGTGCTGTTTGAGGATATCGAAGGTCTGGACTAGGTGCTGGAGGTGACTACCTTTTTGCAGACTCTTCACCAGCATGTCGTCGATGTATACCTCCATGGTGCTGCCGAGTAGTGGGCTGAACATCTTGTTCACCAACCGCTGATAAGTGGCTCCAGCGTTCTTTAAATCGAAAGGCATTACTCTGTAACAGTAGAGCCCTCGTTCGGTTATGAAGGCTGTCTTCTCTTGGTCTGGAGGGTACATCTGGATCTGGTTGTACCCGGAGTAGGCATCCATGAAGCTCATAAGCTCATGCCCCGCAATGGCGTCAACCAGTTGGTTTATTCTTGGCAGTGGAAAGCTGTCCTTGGGGCACACCTTGTTGAGGTCTGTATAATCAATGCAGACTCTCCACTTGCCGTTTTTCTTCTTGACAAGCACGGTGTTGGCTAGCCACTCGGGATAGAGCACTTCTCGTATCATCCTGGCTTCCAACAGCCTTTGGACTTCTTCATTTATAATCCGATGCCGTTCCGGAGCAATCGACTTTTTCTTCTGTCTGACTGGCGGGTGATCCGGATCCACCATCAGCTTATGAGTTATAAGATTGGGATCTATTCCCTCCATGTCTTTGGTCTCCCAAGCAAAGATAGAGAGGTTATCTTTTAAGAACCTGACTATCTTTTCCTGCTCGGTGTGTGTTAGGTCTGGGCCAATGTATAAATAACGCCCCTCTGATTCTGAACTGACTAACACTTTGATGGGCTTGCCAATGGGTTTGGCTCGGCTGTCTCGTCCCCTTGGGTTCAAGGGTTCTTCAATGCTGGATGGGCAATCCTCCACCTCGGGAGAGTGAGTAAGAACCGGATCTGCACAGTCCTGAGTGTACTGTAATTGCTATTTAGGAGCCTTCTCCTTGAGGGCAATAGCGTGGCACTCCCGGGAGGTTGGCTGACACCCTCTGACGGAGTGAATGTTCTGGTTGTGGACGTACTTCAGACACTGATGGAGGGTCGAAGTGACTGCCCCTATCTGGTGCAATTAGGGTCTCCTGATTATGACGTTGTAGGGAGATCTCATGTTTAACACCATGTACTCCGAGATGGTGGTCTTCTGCCCTTCACCCTCTCCTACAATGGTAGGAAAGTCGACTCTCCCCAATGGGGTGCTGAGATTGCCATCAAAAGCTGCCATCACGGCAGTAGTGGGCTTGACGTTGTCATGGTCCATCCCCATCTGTTTAAGTGGCTCATAGAACAGTATGTTGACGGAGCTGCCAGTATCGACCAGGACTCTCTTGATCTCGTAGTTGGCGATTTTAAGTGTGATAACAAGGGCATCATTGTGAGAGCAGTGTACCCCTGTTAGATCTTGTTCAGTGAATTGGATCTCCGGTGCTGGCTTGAACCTCTTTTCTACGTTGGAGATCTGTAATACGTTCGGGGCAGCTCTGGCCTCCCGAGTATATCTCTTTCTTGCCCTGTTGGACATTCCTGTGATAGGGGAGTCGGAATGGAGGACGTAGATGACATGGTTGTTCTGCCTCTGAGGCTCGTTTCGTCCTTCCTTGTGCTCCTGCCTCTGTTCGGGCCTCTGGTCTGACCGTTGTTGAGGCTTGTCTTCTTGGGGGTTTTGCCTTCCGTCTTGCTTGACGAACTCCCGAAGACGCCCATTCTTTATGAGCTGCTCTATCTCATATTGGAGGGTCCTGTATGTGTTAGTTGTATGTCCATGATCTTTATGGAAATTACAATACTTACTTTGGTCCCGAAGGCTAGGATCTCCTTTGATTGGTTCCGGCCACCTCAGGTTCTCCCGATCTCGGATTTGCAGGAGTACCTGGTTTAGTGTGGTGTTTAAAGGAGTGAAATTGGTGAACTCCCTTGGTCCGGAATTGTATATAGCTCTGGGTGCCGTTCTCTTCTCTGGGCTCCTAGCCCTCTTTTTGTTGGAGTCTCTTCTGTGATCCTCCTTCTTGTGGTCCTCCCGCTTCGAATTGTCCCTCTCGGTTTGATCTTTGCCCTTCTGGGATGTGCGGTTGGCTTTTTCCAAGTTGATGTACTTTCTGGCCCGATCCATTAATGCCGCCATGTCGGCTAGGGGGCTCTTTGTTAAGGAGTCTCTGAATCCACCTTGGGCAAGCCCAACAGTTAGGGCTGCTACAAGGAACTTTGGGCTGCAGTCAGTGATCTCCGTGAGTTTGGCATTGAAGGGTGCAATGTAGGCTCTGAGGGACTCCTCTTTAGTCTGCTTAACATTCAACAGGAATTCTGGTCCCCTTCTGAGCCTCCTATTGGTCATAAACCTGTCCAAGAACTGTCTATCGAGCTCATAGAAGCTGGTAATTGAGTTCGGAGGGAGGTTGTGGAACCACTTCAGCACAGTTCCCTTTAAGCTGGTGATGAAAGTTCGGCACATGAAAGCATCAAAGGCTCCGTGGAGGGCCATCGTATGCTGGTAGTGCGAGAGATGATCTCTTGGATCTCCAGATCCATCATACAGGGTGAACTTGGGCACCATGAACTTTCTGGGCCTCTCTTCTGACATGATGGCGTGAGTGAATGGGGTGGCTAGTCTTCCGAGCAACTTGGCTAACTCGTCTTGCTCTGGAGGGTTCTGAGGTCTTCTCAAGGCGATTGTTCGGTCCATAGACTCGGCAATCTCCTCTACTCTCCGCTGGTCTCTGATTCTGATGTCTTGCGAACCTTGCCTGACAGCTTCGGCTTCAGGGTAGTAGGGTTGAGTACGCCTTTCGGATTGAGGAGGGTTCCGAACCAGAAGGATTGGTGCTGCATGATGAGGCTCCTGCAGTGCCGGATGTGCTTCTAAGGCCCTTGGAGTTGGGGCTCGAGTAGTGCTCCGGTAATGGACGTCAGGAACGAAGGCTGATGTTCCCCAGCCTGGAACTGCTGACAGTTGTGGATCTCTGCCAATGCGGGCAACGCCCGGGGGGTGCCCAAGCTGGTTAGTTGGAGCTTGCTCATGAAGTTCTTCATTCTCCGTGGCAAAAGGAGGTTGCATTCCTGTAGCGAAGTTGACCGGCGAGTTAGGAGAACCCGCTGCTTGGTTTTGTGTGAGTGTTGCTAGCTTTCTAGTGATGGCAAGCAACTGTTCCTGCACCAGTTCATTGTGTCGTTTGACCGATTCGATCTCTTGTTGCACAGGATTGACTGCTGGTCCCCTTGTACGAGGAGCAGGCGGCTGACGTTGAGAGTTTTGCGAATTCTGGGTATTCTGTTGCGGTCGGAGATTTGGTGCCATGGTTTTCCGGTGAAGGAAAAGATAGGTTTGTGAATAGAGCACTTAGAGATTAGTCGTTCCCACAGACGGCGCCAAACTGATGCTGCACTTTTCGACTCGCAATAAGTATGGGCTCCATGACCTGTAGAACACTCAGAAAGATGATCAGAGGACCACCGGATTGGCTCCGGCGGTAGCCGCTCCGATGCTTAAATAAGTAGAAGGAATAGAAAGACTGTATTGAAAGCCAAAAGAATGAGCATGAAAATAAAGCGTACCTTTAGGGTTTAATTTATAGACCGTGGCCTTTCCTAAGTTGATTAGGATTCGATGCCATGAATATAGGGATTTGATCATCGGAGATTGCAGTTACCTTGTGGAGCGTTGAGTCGTAGATGGAGATAATCATAGATAGTAGTTTCCGTGTTGAAGACTGTTTCCTTATTCCCTACTTGGTAGTTGTTTAAGGAAACCATAAGGTCGGTACCATATGAAGTGTTGAATAAATATTGCTCAGAACATAAGGTCTGGAGGATATGTGCATGAGAACGCCGTGGAGGCTTCGCCTGCACTGTATGACCGAGTTTATTGGCTCTGAATGATATATGTATGAGAATGCCCTGAAGGCTAGTCACTGCTCTGTATGATCGAGATTATTAACTCTGCATGCACACGTGTCTCAAGGTGATTGGTGTGTCTGTTTGTGGTATATCAAATTTTAAAAAAATTAAAATAAATAACTTATCAAATGTGTATCTTATATTTTAAAATTAAAAATTTATTTTTAAAAATATAACCAAACGAAGCTTTTATAAATTATATTAGAATATATTCTCTAAAACATATTTTATAAAAATTGTTTATAATGATAGGATAATTTATTAAATGTTGATAAAATTATTTAAAATTAATTTTAATACATGAAAATTTGTATGACTTTTATCATTTATTAAATAGTATTGATTTTTTTTTTTCATACCATGTTATAAAATTAAAATATAATATATAAATAATTAATTAATTATAAAATTAAAATATTTTATATGAATATTAAATATTATATAAAATAATAATTAATTTGTTTACTATATATTGTATGTAATGATTAATTAAATATATATTATATTATTAAATATATCACAAAATATATGAATATATGATATATTCATAATATTATATATGGGAGGTATATAATATACTCAAAATATAATATACTATATGATGCTGCACTTTTTGGTCGGTATGGGCTCCGAACTTCGTTGCTTGAGGAACACTCAAAGAGAAGGATCAGAGAGCCACCAGGTTGGTTCCGGCGGTAGCCGCTCCGATGCTTTAAGTCAATAAAACTGAATTAAAAGACTGTAATTATAAACCAAAGAATGAGCATGAAAATAATAGCGTACCTTTGGGTTAAATTTATAGGTTGTGACTTTCCTAAGTTGATTAGGATTTGGAGTCATAAAAGTAGGGATTTGATCATCGGAGAGTGGCAGTTACCATGTTGGATATTGCGCTTGAGAGATATCCATGGGTGACAGTTTCCTTGTTGAAGACTGTTTCCTTATTTTTAGCTCGGTAGGATGTTCAAGGCAGTGATGAGGTCGAAACCCTCTCTGGGAATATTGTACAATACCTTCGGAGCTTGAGGTGAGCCTGTACTTCCGATCTATGAGCTCTGAAGGCTAAGTGTCTGAGTCTGATCTGGATGGCTGAGTTTTAACTGGTTTGTAGTCACACGTGTCACATGGAGACTGGTCTGTTACTTTGTGGTATATCAGCTACTCCCCCCGAGCCTTAGTTTTAGCCAAACGCGTAACTAGGGCTATGGGTTCTCGAAAAGTCATGCGTTCTGTCTTTCCATTTTTCGAGACAATCATTGATGGGTCATTTATTGCGCCAGCCGTCGCTTGAGCTCTTGAGGCCACCCGTTCCTCCAACCGTCGCGATGGTTCGGTTGGGTGACCTTTTAATTTTTAAGGTCTATATAAAAGGGGAAGAGTGTGTGTTCACATCTATTTCCCCTGTTCTTTACTTTCAAGATGTCAATCCACTAGTGTAACCGAAGTTTTCGTGGAGGTTGCTGCTGTTCGGAGCTTCCTTTCGTTACCACTGTTCAGGTTTGACATTTTTATCCATTTTTCTCCTTTTTCTCTCTTCTCTTTTTTATTTTCGCTATGTCGGCCCCAAACCATACGTTTGGTGTTGGTAGTGACATACATTTTTCATTTTTGTCATGCTGTCTCCAATAATATGTTGGGCATTTGGCATGTGCACAAAAAACTCTTTGGAGTTGATTTTGCTACATACATTAGGTGGTAGTTCCCCTTGTTATTTACGTTGCTTTATATTGACTTGTGTTTCTGATGTTTTGTAGCCTATACTTGATCTTGTTTCTATTGTGGGTCCGGGGATGATTGACAATCTCCAATCCGAACTGGATGAGGCCAGGCTACAGCTAGGTACGGTTTCGTTCATTGCCTCTGCTACCGAGGAGGGGTCGAAAGAGGCGAAGACCTCTCTGTCCATCATAGTATCCAAACAGGACTTCCCTGCTCGGAAGTGGGAAGTCCTTGACTTGGCTGGGGTCTGGAATGTCGACAATGGTGATGATGATTGATGATGATTATGATGAAGACGATGGTGAGGTGCCCCCTCCCATCCTTCCTTCAACAGAAGCTCCTTGCTCAGGCTGGTAAAGATGGGGTGTGCTGGATTTGAGGAGAATAAAGGAAGAGAAGTGACGATGACATGGGATTCAGAGCCCGCTTCTTTCGTTCAAATCGGAGCCAAGGATAATGATGATGGTGACTTAGGATTCAGGATCTTTTTCCTTGAATCGGAAAGAACGAAAGGAAGAAAGTGATGATGGCATGGAGCAAAACGGTGACTTTTTTGTCTGAACCAATTGTAATCTAGGGTCTTTTTACTTTTGTACTTCGTTTCTATGTAAAATTTCTGAATTGATGTAACTCTTTACTGATTATCAATAAAACTGAGTTCTTTTCTTCAAACCTGGTGTACTCTCTGTTTCTTATCAATGTAAATCATGTTCTTCCAGAACTTATATACTTCCAATATTCTTGAGTACTTCTGTTAACTGTCTCTCCAGAGTAGCTTTACTTGTATACTTTGATAATATGCTAAGCAAACTTCAGTAATGTTACTGGTCTGTAACATAAGTTTGAGCTCCAGATCTTCAGGCTTCAGTTTCGTAAGGAGAGTGTTCAGGAGTCGAACATACTTCAGACCTCCTTATCAAATTCTTAAACTGGTGCTAAGTGACTTGGGCAAGTAAACTTGTAGTGATGTCGAAGCACATCTATCATGATCCATTTGGAAGACTCATGATGATGATTAAACAGATCTTCCATACTTGAGCTTATGTTTATTTGGACTAATAATAATTGGGTAAGAAGGCTTTTAACAAATCCTCCGTAACCGAAGCTTCTGTTATCATGATCAATGAGGTCCGAACTCGAAGCTTAATAATTGAACCATAATTGGCTTTGAATGATTAGAAAATCAAGTTAAGTCTTTTACCCTTAGCTCGGGAGGTAACTGCACAGGTTAAAAAGTTGTAGGTATTCCTGTATGGAGGTGATCTAGACCTATAACACCTGCATAGGCTGCATGGTTTGAAGAGGTCTGTACATCGAGATGGACCAGACCTATAACACTTGCACAAGCTACAACGTTTTTAGGAGTCTGTACATTGAAATGGGCCAGACCTATAACACCTGCACAAGCTGCAAGGTTTTTAGGGGTCTGTAAATTGAGATGGACCAGACCTGTAACATTTGAACAGGGCTACAAGGTTTTTAGGGGTCTGTACATTGAGATGGACCAAGCTTGTAACACTCGCACAGGCTGCAAGGTTTTTAGGGGTCTGTACATTGAGATGGACTAGACCTATAACACCTGCACAGGCTGTAAGGTTTTTAGGGATTTGTACATTGAGATGGACCAGACCTATAACACCTACACAAGCTACAAGGTTTTTAAGGGTCTGTACATTGAGATAGACCAGACCTAAAGGACTTGTAATGGATACAAGGCTTTAGGGGTCAGTAGATGGACCAGACTTGGGGGTCTGTGCATTGAGAGGATTAGGCCTAAAGGACTTGTAATGGATACAAGGCTTTAGGGGTCAATAAGATAGATTAGACCTATGGGTCTGTGCATTGAGAGTACCAGGCCTAAGGATTTGTAATGGATACAAAGGTTTTAGGGGTCAATAAGATGGACCAGACCTGAGGGTCTGTGCATTGAGATGGATCAGACCTTATAACACTTGCACAGGCTACAAGGTTTTTAGGGGTCTGTGCATATTGAGATGAGATTGCTTTTTTGGAAGAATGCAAGAAAAACTTTTATTGATAATATTTTCGTAGGTCTTCTATATTCCATAGTCTAGGTACAGGATTCCCAGCTATGTCTTCTAACCAGTATGTGGTAGGTCGGACGATCTTTGTTACCCTGTAGGGCCCTTCCCAATTAGGCGACAGCTTTCCCATAGTGGGATCTTTGGTGTTCGGGAATACCTTTCTTAGAACAAGATCCCTAATCTGGAAACCTATGGGTTTTAGCCCTGATTTGGAACTGTTGGCCATCCTATGTTGATATGCTTATATCTTGATTCTGGCTTGATCACGCTTTTCTTTGAGTAAGTCCAAGTTCTCTACAAGCTGATGATCATTGGCCCCTTGGTTAAAAGCTTCCGTCTTCAGGGTAGGCATACCGATTTCCACAAGAATTACTGCTTCCAAGCCATAAGGCTAGTGAGAATGGAGTTTCAGAGGTAGGTATTCTTCTGGTGGTTCTGTAGGCCCAGAGAACACCAGGGAGTTCTTTAACCTATCTTCCTCTGGCTTCTTCTAACATTTTCTTAAGGGCATCAAGGATGGTCTAGTTAGTGACTTCTACTTGCCCATTGGCTTAGGGATGGCCAGGTGAGGCAAAATGGTGACTGATATGTAGGTCTTAATAGAATTTCCTGAAAGCTCTCCCTGCAAATTATGTACCGTTGTCTGTGATGATGACTCGTGGTATGCCAAACTTACAGACAACATTCTTCCAAGTGAAGCTTTTGACTTCTGCCTTCTATGATATGTGTGAGGGGTTCAGCTTTCGCCCATTTGGAGAAATAGTCCAATGACGACTATAAGGTATTTCTTGTTCTGTATGGCTTTTGGTAGTGGCCCTATGATGTCCATTCCCCATTGAGCAAAGGGCCATGGGCTGGTAATCGGAATGAGCTCATGGTGGGGCTGGTGCTGATCTAGGAGCGAATTGTTGGCATTTGTCACACTTTCGAACATACTCTTTTGCTTGCTTCAACATGCTAGGCCAATAATAGCCTTGTGTTAGAGCTCGGTCGGGCTATAGTTCTGCCCCCATTATGGTTCCTACAAATTCTTTCTTGTGTTTCTGCTAGGACATACTGAGATTCCTCTAGAGTTAGACAACTTAGTAGGGTTGAGAATAGGATCTACGGTAGAGCTTCTCATTCATACTAAGGTACCTGAGCTACCCTTGATTTGAATTCTTTGGGCCATGCTTTTTGTCTTCTGGGAGCAGCCCTCTTTCTAGGTACTGAATGATAGGGGTTATCCAATTTCGGGTTTGCTCGGTAACCTGAGCTGTTTGAACTTCTACTATGCTTGGCATTGGCTGGTGAGAGATCTTTATAGTAGAATCTTCTTCTGGCTTAAGACTGAGATGCCATATTTGCCAAAACATCAGCTCGGGAGTTCTGACCTCTTTCAATCTTTTGGACTGTGAATGTTCGGAAGGAGCGCTTCAGCTGAGTTGACCAATTCTCATCCTGTCATCTTTGATAGAAAATTCTCCCAGAACTTGGCTTACCACCAGTTGGGAATCAGAGAAGACTTCGAGGTTCTAAGCCTCGCATTCCAGAGCTAGGCTTCATCTCGAGGATAAGGGCTTCGTACTTAGCTTCATTGTTGGAAGCTCTGAACCCTAGACTGACTACCTTTTCTACCATAAGCCCGTCAAGGGATTATAGTACCAAGCCGACGCCAGAACCATGGTCTGTGGACGATCCGTCGATGTAAAGCTGCCATGTACCTAGAGCTTTCACAAAGTTGTGCCCTGTCTTGTAGTGCTGGGGTGAACTCAGCAATGAAATCGGCCAAGGCTTGTCCGTTTAATGGAGACCCGTGGAACATAAGATATATCAAATTCCCCTAACTCCACTGACCATTTGACTAATCGTCCCGAGACCTCAGGTTTCTTTAGGACTGACTTTAGTGGATAGGCCGTTGGAATCTCAATGGGATGCGCTTAGAAGTAAGGTCGGAGCTTCCGGGTAGAAATTATGAGCGCAAAGGCCAGCTTTTCAATTTCATGATATCTTTTCTCTGTGTCTAATAGTGCCCTACTGACATAGAATATAGGCTTCTGGACACCCTGGTCTTGCCTGATCAATACAAAACTGACGGCGTTCTCGGAGACAACAAGGTGGAGGAGTAGTCTTTCCCCTTTGACAAGCTTTGATAGGAGTTCAGGGGAAGCTAGATATTCCTTCAGTTATTGAAAAAAAATTTCACATTCTTCTGTCCACTGTAGGGCTCTATTACCCTTCAAATTTTTAAAGAACGGTAAGCAGAGATTAGTGGATTTAGAGATAAATCTACTCAGAGCTGCAATTCTGCCGTTCAGAGCTTGAACGTCTTTCTTGGTCTTCGGTGAATCCAGTTCAATCAAAGCCCTGATCTGAGTAGGGTCTGCTTCAATACCTCTCTGAGAGACAATGTACCCCAAGAACTTTCCCTTGTTTACCTTCAAAGGTACACTTAGAGGGATTTAGTTTCATCTTGTGTTGCTTTAGGATGTTAAATGTTTGAGCCAAGTGCTAGAGGTGGCTGCTTTTTTGTAGGCTTTTGACCAGCATGTCATCTATGTACATTTCCATGGTGCTGCCAATTAGAGGACTGAACATCTATTAACCAACCGTTGGTATAGTTGCCCCAACATTTTTCAATCCGAACGACATCAGTCTATAGCAATAAAGACCTTGTTCGGTGATGAAAGCTGTCTTTTCCTGGTTTGGTGGGTACATCTGGATTTGGTTGTATCCAGAGTAGGCATCCATGAAACTCATGAGTTCATGCCCTACAATGGCATCGACTAGCTGATCAATCATCGGGAGAGGAAAGCTATCTTTGAGACAAGCTTTGTTGAGGTCTGTATAGTCAACACAGACTCTCCACTTGCTATTTCTCTTCCTGACCAGAATGGTGTTGGCCAGCCATTCTGGATAAAACACCTCTCGTATCATCTTAGCTTTTAGTAGCCTTTGGACCTCCTCATTAATGATCTGATGTCTCCCTAGAGCGAGTGTCCTTCTTTTTTGTCTCACTGGTGGGTGGTCGGGATCTACCATTAGCTTGTGAGTGATAAGGTCTGGATCTATGCCCTTCATATCCTTTGTTTCCCAAGCAAACACAGAGAGGTTATTTTTTAGGAATTCTATCATATCTTCCTACTCGGCAGGTGTTAGGTCTGGACCGATTTGCAGGTAACGCCCTTGTTTTTTCTGAACTGACCAACACCTTGATTGGTTCTCCTACGGGCTTAGCCCTGCTGTCCTTTCCTCTAGGACTTAGAGGTTCTTTAATTCCGGCGGGGCAGTCTTCAGTTTCATGATGGTGGGAAAGGTCTGAACTCCCATCATCATGAGTATACTATAATTGCTATTTGGTGGACTTCTCCTTGAGTGCGAGGGCGTGGCACTCTCGGGAGGTCGATTAGCATCCTCTGAATGGAGTAGACAACATTGTTATAGACGTATTTCGGATCTTGAAATTGGCAATTTTGAGAGAGATAACGAGGGCATCACTTGTAAGGACAAGTGCACCCCTACAAGATCTTGATCTGAGAACTGGATCTCAGGTACTGGCCTCAATTTCTTCTCAACGTTAGTGATTTGTAGGATACTAGGAGTAATTCTGGCCTCCTGAGCATACCATTTTCTTGCTCTGTTAGACATTCCCGATGTCGGGGTGTCTGCATGGAGGACAAAGATAACCTGATTATTCTGCTGCTGAGGCTCGTTCTGTCCATCCCTTTGTTCCGGCCTCTACTTCGACCTCCTTTACTAGGGCCTATCATCAGCGGGGGTTTTGCCTACCGTCCTGCCAAAAAAACTCTCGCAGCCGTCCTCTCCGTATGAACTGCTCAATTTCTAGTTTAAGGGCCCTGATACAGCAGTTGTATGCCCGTAGTCCTTGTGGAAATCACAATACTTACTCTGGTCTTTGTTGCTAGGATTGCCCTTCATCGGTTCTGGCTACCTTAGGTTTTCACATGCTTGGACTTGCTGAAGTATGTGAGCTAGGGAGGCGTTCAGAGGAGTGAAGGTGGTAAACCCCCTCGGTCCAGTGCTACTCGGAGTTCTGGAGGCCGTTCTTTTATTCGGGCTTTTGACCCTCTTCTTGGTTGTACTAGAGTCCTTCTTCTGGTCATCCTGCTGGGCTTGCTCTTTAACCTTTTGAGAGGTGTTCCTTGCTTCCTCCAAATTATGTACTTCCTAGCCCGATCTATGAGGGCTGCCATGTCGGTAGGAGGGCTCTTTTTCAGAGAGTCTTTGAAGCCTCATTGAGCAAGGCTAGAGGTCATAGCTGCCACGAGAAAGCTTGGGCTGCAATCTGTAATTTTCGGTAAGCTCGGTGTTGAAACGTGCAATGTAATCCTGGAGAGGCTCTCCTTTGGACTGTCTCACGTTAAGCAAGAACTTTGGGCCCTTCCTCAATCTTCTGCTGGTCATGAACCTATCAAGGAAGCGCATGCCAAGCTCGTAAAAGCTAGTGATAGAGTTCGATGGGAGGTGGTGGAACCACTTCAGAGTAGTGCCTTTGAGGCTAGTTACGAATGTTCGGCACATAAAGGCGTCGGAAGCCTCATGTAGTGCCATGATGTGCTGGTAATGGGAAAGGTGATCCCCAGACCCTATCGTAAAAGGTGAACTTTGGGATGAAAAATTTCCTTGGCCTCTCCTTAGCCATGATAGCAGGGGTGAACGGCGTGGCAAACCTTCCGAGCAGTCTAGCTAACTCATCCTGCTCTAGAGGGATTTAAATACCTCTCATAATAGCTGTGTGGTCTATAGAGTTCGCAACTTCTTCAGCCTTTCGTGGGTCCTTAGGTGAGACTTGTTGTGAGTCTTACCTTACAGTTTCGGCTCCCGTATGAACTGGAAGGACATGTCTCATGGTTAGGAGGAGGATTTTGGTGTTCCTGAACTAGAGGAACTGGCGTTGCTTGTGGCTAGAACTCAGAGGGTGTTATGTTTTCCTCAGAAGCCATTAGAGTTGGGACCCTTGTAGTACTTTGGTAATGAATTGCCGGGTTGAAGGCTGGTGCCCCTCTTGCCAGCAACAGTTGATGGCTGGGGGTCTCCTCCGACATGCGTGATACCACCGGATGTGCTAGCTGCTCGATGGGGACTTCCTTATTGAGCAGTCCACACATGGTAGTGGCAGAAGGTTGTGCCCCAGTATTGGCCACGCTAGGCGGACGAAGTAAAGGGGGTTGCCCCTAGGATTCTGGGTGAGTTGCGCCTAGAGTTCTAGAGATGGCAAGGAGTTGTTCTTATATCATGTTAGTCTGTCGGCTGAACTCGATCAAGTTGCTACTAGCATGGGATCAGAATTTGTCCCTTTCCTCTTCTGGCAAGCTGTCGGTGCTGAGGGTTTTAGGGATTTTGAGCATTCCTTCTTGGGCAAAGATTGGGAGCCATGGTTCCCTAATCAGAAGAGGAATAAGGTTGTTCGTTAAGAAAAGAAATTTTGTTGAAAGAACGATTGTCGTTCCCACATACGACGCCAAATGATGCTACACTTTGTGGTCGGTAGGGGCTCCGAACTTCGTTACCTGAGGAACACTCAAAGAGAAGGATCAAAGGGTCACCGGGTTGGCTCCAGCGGTAGCCGCTTCGATGCTTAAGTCAATAAAACTGAATTAAAGGACTGTAATTATAAACCAAAGAATGAGCATGAAAATAATAGCGTATCTTAGGGTTAAATTTAGTAGGCTGTGGCTTTCCTAAGTTGATTAGGATTTGGAGCCATAAAAGTAGGGATTTGATTATCGGAGAGTGGCAGTTACCATGTTGAACATTGCGCTTGAGAGATATCCATGAGTGGCAGTTTCCTTGTTGAAGACTATTTCCTCATTCTTAGCTCAGTAGGATGTTCAAGGCGGTGATGAGCTCGGAAACCCTCTCTGGGAATATTATACAACACCTTCTGAGCTTGAGGTGAGCTTGTGCTTCCGATGTAGGAGCTCTGGAGGCTAAGTGTCTGAGTCTGCTCTAGATAGCTGATATTTAACTGGTCTGTAGTTACACGTGTCACATAGAGATTGGTCTGTCACTTTGTGGTATATCACTATATATAAAATTTTATATATTATATGAGACCTATCATTATTTTTTTTTTCAATTAAAAGAGGTATTCAAAGTAGTAAAATATTCACTAATGTTTTTTCTGTTTTTTTTACACAAAGTCATCATTTGGTAGGCTGTGCAGCGCCTAATGAAGTCCATATGCAAAAAAAAAAAAAAATTATGTGTTCAAACATCGTTTGGTAAGTTAGGCAACCGGATAGTCAAACGGACTCTTATTACAGCTAATCCTTCTTTTATTTTTCAATTTATAAAAAAAATGAAATAAGAAATATATTATTTTAAAAAGAAAAAGGGAAAAAGAGATTGCATTCGGACCATTACTTTTACTAATTTAAATTTTATATAATTTCAATATTCATTGCATCCTTAAATGAAATAAATGGACTCAGGTGATTGAATTATTTTTTATATAAAAAAGAAAGAAAGAAAAAGAGTTTACTCATTTCATTTATAACTTATTTCTTACAATTCATTAACATTTGCATGTAAAAAAATGTTATGTTGAAAAATATGTGAACAAAGATGCCTCTTTTTTAGAAAAGGATTTTTTTTAGAGAAGAAATTACATAAACTCAATGTAATTTATCTCGTTTTCAGTATAACAGTGAGTCAGGATTATTTACACGGGGTCTAGTCTAATAAAATAATATCATAACTCTTAAATTGATAACATTATACGAAATAAAAAAAAAATCTCAATAAAAGAGACTCATTATAAATTTCTAAGTAATTACAAAGTGAAGTTCTTTGTATACTAATATTGTCGTATAACTTAAAAAAAGTATACAAAAGTATATCTTGTCAACTTAGACATAGATGTATACAAATGAACTAAAAAACTTCACAAACTTGATATCAAAGTGGTACCTTACAATGTTTTGAAGTGTAGAAATCATCTATTATCATATTTGTACTAGAATTTTCAGTGATTTCTTTCTCAATGCAAACAACCAAAGAATTTGCAAGAAAGTTATCTTCCATCTTATTGCAAAGTCTGATTTTAACAATCTTCATGGCCAAAAATGCTTGTTCTATAGTAGTAGTTGAAACTGGAAGAGTCAACACAAAATCAATCAATCTATCAACCAAATGGAAAATCTTTGATTTTTTTGTTTCAACCAATCCTCGGCATAATTCGAAAATATGATTTTCTTTGTCTATGCTTTGTAGTAACAAACCCAAGACATTTCAAAATCCTATGCATTTAGTCACACCTACTAAAATACTCATTTCAAATTTAAAATATGATTATGATACTTTTCTTGGGAATGTGAAGTTGTTTTGTGAAAGTTAGGACATTGAAATTCCAGACATGAGTACTCAGTACACAACATGTCGATGTCGTTCTTTTCATCAACGAGACCATATTACATTTGAGTATCATTATCAGGTTAACATATTTACAGCTACAATAGACTCTCAATTGCAATAAGCTAAACAATAGGTTTAGTGAGCAAGCAATAGAACTTCTTATTCAAAACTCAACTTTGGATCCTAAGGATTCACATAAAACCTTTAAAGTCGATGATGCTTATAGTCTTATTGAGAAATTTATCCTCAATATTTAATAGAGTAAGAAAAAGTTCATTTGCGATTTCAATTGTAACACTATAAGCTTGATGTGCCCTATCATCCTAATTTACAAAATCTGTCTTCAATTTCTGTTAGAATTAAAGGAAAAAATATAAAAGAGAAGAGAAAAGGAGAAGAGAAAAAAGAGAAATCCTAAAGGACTATGTAATACCCTGACCCGGGATACGACACGAATACCCGAGGCAAGTCGACTGAATGGTGTAATGTGAGTAGGTTGCTTAGTATACCTAGTGTCGGGCAATACTCGAGCAACCCAGAACCTTACCTCGAAAAGCGTGCATGCACGTAAACCCACGCATGCATACGTATATACATATGCATAATTCACAAAATATTAGTGTATGTAGACATGACTAAAAATACAGTTATATGTATATATATGGTTATAAATACATGTATAAAATATGTATCTTATATGTGTATATATGTGTATAATGTAATGTATTGTATACATATGTATATAAATACAAGTAATTAAATTAAGATAAAGAAAAGGAAAGGGGGAGGAAGGTGGCAATATGTCACTGTGTGTTGTGTGTGTCGGTTAGAGAGTGTGTGTGTGTTATGTGTGAAAACATATATATATATATATATATACACACAAATATCTTGAGGGAATTGAATGCAAAGCTGCATTCTTAGAAATGAGAAAAAGGGAAATTGAATGAGAGCAGAACGAGGAGTCAAGGAAGGCTGCAAGTAGAGAGAGAGAGAGAGAGAGAGAGAGAGAGAGAGAGAGAAAGTAAAGAGAGAAAGAAGTCGGTTGGTTTGTGTGTATATATGTGCGTTGAGATAGAAAAGAAAACAGAAGGAAATAATTGAAGAGGGGAGATTTAGAAGTGGAACAGAAGAGAGAAGAGGAAGCCTACACCAAGAAATCCGAAATTTCAAGGTAAGTGGGTCTTATTCTGTTTTTGATTTTAAGAGTATGATAGATTGTTTGAATAATATAGTCTAACTCAGCATGAAAAATGGAACAAAACACAAAAAGAATAACTTAAAATGATTAAGAAATGAGAAAGAACAAGCTAGTTGCAGGTTTATTGGATAATTTGGATTTTTGGGTTTTGAAGTATTAAACTTAGGTTAAATGAAGTAAAATTTCTCCTATTTAGTGCAGAAAATGATTTAGGGAAGAAACGAGTCAAAACCATAAGAAAATCATGGAGAAACAGAGCTCACCGAAAAATTGCAACTTCTGGCCGGAGCTACTGTTCTTCCATTTTCGTGATGATATGTAGGTTAAAACCGAAAAATGGGCCGAGGGTTGGGATCCTTAGGGAAAAAGGAAGAAAACTACATTGAGAAAGGGGGGAAAATCCATCGAAAACTGGTGACCGTCACCGGAGAAGATGACTGTAAACACTGAAACCCTATCGGCGTATTACTGGGGAAGAAGAAGACTGTTTAGGGCTTGGGTTTGGGTCATGGGTCGGATCCGGGTCGGGACCCGACCGAACACAGAAACGGTTAGGTTGAAACGGCACCGTATCACTTAAGTTAGAAAGTTTTTTTAATTTGGAATTGGGAGTGTTTGGCTACGGGGTTAAGAAATTAAAATTAAAATTGAAATAGGAATAGGGATATCCTATCCTTGTTCTGTCACTATTCTCTGTTTGGCTATCCTTAATTAGGATAGGATTTTTAGAAATTACAATTTGACCCAGAAAGTTACGCAAATTACAAACTGACCCCCCAACTGTTAATAATTGTGATTTGACCCCCAGAATAAAATATTAATTAAATATTAATATATTTAATTAATTTAAAATAATAAAAAAATTACGAAAATACCCCTGAGTCAAAAAGTTGTCAAACGGGCTCCGATTAAAATAAATGAATAGTAAATTTTTATTATTTCGAGCATTCCTGGACTCAACGGTGGAGTTCGATTTGTGAAAAGAGGTCTTGAAAAGCGAAAACCCGTAAAAGTGCAAAATGATCATTTTGCCCTTTTTAGTACAAATGTCCAAATGGAATTCCGCGAAAGTCTAAACCGATTTTCTTCAGCATTCCGGACCCAATGGTAGAGTCTAAACTAGTGATAGAGATACTTATGATAACATGGCATAAAATTTGATGAATAGCATTAATCTTGAGCCGAATCTATTGACATATAGGAAACTCGGAAGGGAAGGCAAACTCACGGGATACTGATCTTGGATCATGAAATAGAGGTAAGTAAAATCCGATCTCTATATATGGCAAAGACCTCGCTGTGTTATGCATGTGTTGACTGTTATTGCTGTATTGTGTTATGCCATCAAATGTTACTAAATTACATTGATGCCTATACTAGTTCGTAAAGATTATTGAATCAAATGTTATGTCTTGAGCATGTGATTATTATATTGTTAGATTATGATGCCTGAATATTGCATCGTCATAAGTTATACTCTGGACGAGAGTTACGATCATTTCATACATCAATAAATAACTACAATCCACTATTGTTATGGGAAGTAGGTTGGGTCTACATGAGCAAGTCAGACGGAAGTTTCTGATTGCAAAAGGGTATGGCCGGATCCTACTAATAGGTGTAGGCTGGGTATGCATGAGCAAGTTAGGTGGTGAAACCTGGTTACAAAAGGGTATGCCGAGTCCTACGTATATATATATATATATATATATATATATTAGATCACGGTAATCATTTTACACATCATTGCATTCACTGGACAAATCATCATCATTGGCATCATCATTGGTTAGCATCATCATTGGTATCAACATTAGCATCATCATTTGCATTATCATGGAACGTGACTTACTGTTGTTGATATCATGTCTACTTAAATGGATATCATGTTGTTATAACTATGTAATTAGTTGGGTGAACCTCTTATTATTGACCTGTCCTTGATAGAGTAAAGGACTACTTACTAAGTTTTCATAGCTCATCAGATACTACACAACATTTTGCAGGTAACGACACCCCACCTTGAAGTAGGGATTGAAATTCTGAATAGGCGTAGGGTGGTTGCAGATGATGTACTGCAGGGATATTTTTGATAGTAAAAGATAGTGCTTGTCCTATGTTCTCCCATCACTCCGCGTCCTGGGGATAATTATGTTTGGAAATTTTTTAGGTCTGTAAAACTATATGAACTTTAGCGTTATAAATGAATGAAAATTTTACTCAAGTCTTCCGTTGCATATTTAAATTCTGATTGCATGTTAACAACTTACCTATAAATGTTGACTTAAGGGAAAAAGGAAAACATCGGGTTCGGCCGTCGGGTCGAATCTGAGTCGCGATGCCAGATCCGCATAGGGTGGATTTCGGGTCGTGACAGACTATATTATATTAGACTGAATTGATAAATAACCTACACAATGGACCTCCTTATATAGGAGAGTATACGAGTGTCCTAAAAGGAAAATGAAACAAACATTGTGACAGCTAACCCTAATATTATAATAATATAGCAAACCTTAATATATTTCTAACTTCCCCATTCAAACTCAAGGTAGAGAACGAGAGATCAACTTGAGTTTGAAGATAAGATTATGTTAGCGATGATCTGCATTTGATAATATGTCTTGGTGAAGATGTCTGTAGAAAAGGCTGAACATATGTGATGGTCTATAGAATACATGCTTGACAAGGCACGAATAAGAATAGTAGGATACTTGATAGAACACATATGAAGAAGCCTTTATTGATGAAGTTGATTACTTGTGAACACGTAGCTAATAGGATCTCAAAACACCATGTGAGAGCTTAGGTATAACACATATATCTAATGAGATTGAACACATGTGAGGGTGAATGTCGCTATATAAACGTCACAAGAGTGAGAGTTGGCAAACTAACACATAGCTGAAGAAAAAGGACATGCAAAGGGGAGAACGTCGCTATAAAAACCTCACATGAATGAGAACTAAAGAACTAACACATATTTGAAGAAAGAGCTGATGTTACTATAAATACCTCACATAAGTAAAGAGCTTACGAGCAACGATTTAGTATATATTACAGAATTCCCTTCAAATAGAAGAATGTGTGAAAAGGCTATCATAACAGAACACATAACAAAAAATCTTTTGTGTTGCAATTTATCCTGAATAAAAAATATGTGTGAATAAGATTGTCGTGTTGAAACATACAGCGAAAAAGATGTATTAGAAAGAGCTTGAGGGACTCAAAAGAAGCTTCACAAAATAATCACCAAGAACACTCTAATTGTGTGAGTTTGAGAGGAGGAACCATCGTCACCGAAAAAAAATCCAAAAGACAATGACCTTAAGGCAAGAAATAAAGTCCCTTAGTGTGAGAACAAAATCTACACTAGGACGGATCTGCACTTTGGAGAAGAAATTGAGCAAAATCGAGACCAAAATTTAACTAGTAACAATACCGGTGTCATCACAATTGACAACAGTCTTATCCCTCCATTATTAATTAAGGCTGAAGAGTATTGTGGAAGAGCAAGATTGACCAATTCAAGGGATGCTCTCTTTATACCAGTTTGATGATGGCAGACCCATGAGACTCCCTTCATGCAAAGAGCCACTTTGATCAAGCAGTGAAAGGAAGATTGATTTGGCTTACATAGAAGCTGTCAAAATAATGTTAAATGATGATGTTGCTTTAAATAAAGCAATTAGGTTCTATAGATATAGTTTTCTTCAATGCCATCTGAAAGGCTCTATGCGGATGTCCTTTCAGCAACTTCAAAATTGTCAACGAACAAAGAGGGCAACGACTAAGAAAAGCAATTGATGAAAAAAAAATTGCTAAAGAAAAAATTGATAAAAGAAAAATTACAAAAGAGACTAAGAGGAATAGATGAAGGATTCGATTTGTGCTCTGATACCATGTTAGAATTAAAGGAAAAACATAAAAAAGAAGAGAAAGGAGAAGAGAGAAAAGGGGAAACTTTAAAGGACTACATTGTATTAGACTAAATTGATAAATAACCTACACAATAGACCTCCTTATATAGAAGAGTATACGAGTGTCCCAAAAGGAAAAGGAAACAAACATTTTGACAGCTAAGCCTAATATTATAATAATATAGCTAATCCTAATATACTTCTAACAGCCCCCCTCAAACTCAAGGTAGAAAATAAGAGATCAACTTGAGTTTGAAGATAAGATTCTGTCAGCGATGATCTACATCTGATAATTTGTCTTGGTGAAGATGTCTATAGAAAATGTTGAACATGTGTGACGTCTATAGAATGTATGCTTGACAAAGCACATATAATAACAATAGGATACTTGATAGAACACATATGAAGAAGCCTTTATTGATGAAGTTGATTACTTGTAAGGACTAACACGTAGCTGATAGGATCTCAAAACACCATGTGACAGCTTACGTAGAACACACATACCTAATAACATTGAACACAAGTGAGGGAGAACGTCGCTATATAAACCTCACAAGAGTGAGAGCTGGTGAACTAACACATAGTTGAAGAAAAAGGACACGTAAAGGGGCGAATGTCGCTATAAAGACCTTACATAAGTGAGAGTTGACGAACTAACACATATCTGAAGAGAGGGCTGACGTCGCAATAAAGACCTCACATAAGTAAAGAGCTTATGGCAATGATTCAGTATGTATTGTAGAATGGCCTACAAATAAAAGAATGAGTGAAAAGGCTGTCATGACTGAATACGCAACAAAAAAGCTTATGTGTTGCAATTTTCCCTGAATAAAAAGGATATGTGAACAAGGCTGTCATACTGAAACACGCAGTGAAAAAGACGTATTGAAAATAGCCCGAGAAACTCAAAAGAAGCTTCACAAAATAATCACCAAGAACATTCTGATTGTGTGAGTTTGAGAAGAGGAACCATCGTCACGAGAAAAAATCCAAAAGACAATGACCATAGGGCAAGAAATAAAGTCCTAAATGTGAGAACAAAGTATACACTAGGACGGATCTGCACTTTGGAGAAGGAATTGAGTAAAATCAAGACCAAAATTCAACTAGTAACAATACCGGCGTCATCACAATTCACAACAGTCTCATCCCTTCATTGTTAATTAAGGCTGAAGAGTATTATAAAGAGCAAGATTGGCCAATTCAAGGGATGGTCTCTCTGTACCGGTTTGATGATGGAAGCCCTTGAGATGCCCCTCATGCAAAGAGCTATTTTGATCAAGCAGTGAAAGAAAGATTGATTTGGCTTACATAGAAGTTGTCGAAATAATGCTAAAGGATGATGTTGCTTTAAGTAAAGCAATTGAGTTCTACAGATATAGTTTTCTTTAGCGCCATCTAAAAGGCTCTATGAGGATGTCTTTTCAGCAACTTCAAAATTGTCAACGAACAAAGAGGGCAACGAGTAAGAAAAGCAATTAATGAAAAAAACTGCTGAAGAAGAAATTAGTAAAAGAAAAATTGCAGAAGCGACTAAGAGGAATAGATGAAGGATTCGATCTGTGCTCTAATACCATGTTGGAATTAAAGGAAAAACATAAAAGAGAAGAGAAAGGGAGAAGAGAGAAGAGAGAAAAGGGGAAATCTTAAAGGACTACTACATTGTATTAAACTGAATTGATAAATAATCTACACAATGGACCTTCTTATATAAGAGAGTATACGAGAGTCCTAAAAGAAAAATGAAACAAACACTGTGACAGCTAACCCTAATATCATAATAATATAGTTAATCCTAATATACTTCTAACTGGTATCCCTAGGATTTCTCTCATTAAATGCAAGATAAAAACAAACTCAAAAGGATTTTATAACGTCATATGCTGCATTAGCATCTCCACATTGAGAATAAATTGATCATTCACTGATGATGTTTTTAAACATCCTTATCAAGTTACATGTGGAATTAAAATAAGAGCCTTATCGTGTATCTTCAGCTCTTTACAAAGTACCAATTTGATTTGCCCCTTGTTCGATTTCAAGTTCATCAATAATAGCAATCATATGTGCATTTTTAGCCACTTGAGCAGCTTTTAGTTCATCTTTACATTTATAAGAGGCGTCAATGATATTGACAATGCAAGTTAACTTTGTAAAGAATTGACGAACTTGAATTACTTCTCTTAGTGCTACAACTAATGCTAGTTGTAATCGATGAGCCATGCAATATACATAATATATATAGGGAAAATAAATAAGAAATAAGGTTTGTAAACCATTCCACTCACCACGTTTAATATATTAAAGTTAGGCCACACCAGTAGATTACTTCATATTATCCACTTCTGAAGAAAAACATCATTGTCACTTCTAATCTTCTTGGTTCAAGGTATTTCCAAACTAGTTAGAATATTCTCCAATCAAAAATGTCACATTTTGTCTTCAATATTTTCTATTTAACAAGCCAAGCAAGCGCCTTGGATCACGTTCATTAGATTTTGGCAATGGAGGAGCACATGATCCACTTGTTCTTCATCACTCTTACATAAATAGCATCTGCTAGCCAAGATAAAACCTCTTTTCTTCAAGTTATCCGTAGTTAATATAGCCCTCCAAGCAGCTTTCCAAGCAAAAAAAGAAGCTTTTGGGGGGACTTTTGAATGCCAAATGATCTTCCAAGGAAAGGGAAGGCTGTCCAACTCGAACATGCTCTTGTAGAAGGAACGGACTGAGAAAGAATTCTTATCAGGCCGCCAGACTCTTTTATCCTCCCTGTCTTCCAAAGCCCGGAACTTGTTGAGGTGAAAAAAGAAGGAGTTTACCTCATCCAGTTCCCAATCAAAAAAATCTCTCCTAAAGCGTGGACACCATATAAACTTGTTCCCAGCTTTCTCCAAACACTCGCTAGCCCAAGCCATCTTATTAGTAGCCAGACTGAATAATCTAGGGAATTTCACCCTCAAAGGCATCATTTTTTGAGTCGATATCTTTATAGCTCAATAGCCTCGTAATTGCAAGAATTGAACAAGAAGATTAGATAAGATACTTTAAAGTTGCTCATTCTTAGCTCATCTTTGGATCTTATAATGTTAGTAAATCATTTGAAATCGATGACATTTGCAAGTTTACAAATAAATTTTATCCTGAAGATTTCATAGAGTAAGAAAAGTTGCATTTGAAATTTCAATTGGAACATTATGAACTTGATATTTGCAAAAATCTTGAGTTGCAAAAGGTGTCAACAATTTCTAAATTATATCAAGAGTTTGTAAAACCAATAAAACCAATAGTTTATCCTTTTGTTGATAGATTGACTTGACTTGTGTTGACTCTTCCTGTTTCCACAGTGACAATGGAGCGTGCATTTTCAACCATAAGTACTTGTTAAGATTAAACTCCATAACAAAATGAAGGATGATTTTCTTGAGAATTATTTGATTACATACATTGAGAATGAGGTTGATTTCTTAAAATCTTTATATTGATTCGATAATAAATGATTTCAATTGTATAAAAAAGTAGTCAAACACTGCTTTAAGATACCTAACATTCATAGATAAATAGGGTGAATATGGTTTTTTTTTTTTTTATGTTTGATTGTCATGATCTCTATATATATATATATATATATATATATGCAATGCATCAAAAAATTCTTCATTACACCCAAATTATTACACCATGTGGTTAGATAATATGCCACGTGTGCAGTAGAGTGAACCCACACACGTGGCATATCATCTAACCCCTGAGACCATGGTCCCAAGGGAGCACCAAACATCAGTTCCAATGCACCTAATGCAGCATAAACTTCAAATATAAATAAATGCATGTTGAAAAACGTAATATTTTGCGCACAACAAAGTTTTTGTGAATAAAATATTTACATCAATATCTTGTCTTTGTTTTTTTAACCTCGTTACTTTATAATTGTTTATGATTTTCTTTATTCATGTAATACAAGTCTAAAGTCTTGCACCACGTGCCACAAAACTCAAAATGAGGTTCAAAAAATAAATATGATGGTTGATGTAACACAAAAGTGGTCTTACCGAAATCACATTTAAGATTATTCAATAAAAACTTTTTTCTTTATGCTAGTTGTGCATGGGTTCCACCGGAACAAGGAAACATAATAAAATAATGAACTTAAGGAAATAGGTGAAATAACTCATAAAAAACCTTCATAATTACATAATACGTGCACGTGCGCACACAAAAAATACATAAATACATACATATATATATATATATAAACGTGTTATTCTAGTGTACGAGGATCCACTATTGTGGGGATGGAAAGGCTTTTTTTGCTATATAGAGGGGATACTTGAAGTGTGAATGTAAGCAAACATGTAAAATCGATCGTTTACAATTCTAACATGACTAAAATAGTCGTGTGGATGATGTATAATCCAAATCCATTTAAGCTTAATTCAAATCCTCTAAAACCATGTTGTGTTGTAGTCATGTTAATATAATGAAATTAATGGGTGATGTTAGGCATGCTTTGAAGCATATGAAGGAAATGAGCTCCATCATCAACACAACATCAGTAAATGCATACAAAGGGAATGCCAATATTATAGACTATACATCCACTAAAGGTTCCATTACCAAAGGACTTGCCCTATAGCTAGTAAGTAAAGGCATACGTATAAATGACGTAGCCCTCAGTCCTATCTGGACGCCATTGATTCCAGCATTGTTTAGCGAGGATGAGTGTGCAAACTTTGGGTCCCAAGTGTTAGCTATGCCAAGGCCAAGCCATCTCACAAAGCCACCACAGAAGCAGTGAAGTGAACACTATGGAGCACAACTTTTAGAATCAACTAAAAGAGTGGACAACTCACTCAAGGAGTATGTTAGAAAGTTGTTAGAAGTGGAGCTTGCAGAAAGTTAGTTAGGTGTGGTCTACCTAGTGTAATAGAAATAGTGAACTGATGTAAGCAGTGTATAATGTATTTAAACTTACAACTGAATATCAATACAATGCCTTGAGTTTGTCTTCCTCTCTCTATCTCTCTATTCTTCCTCTCTTTCTTCTTCTTCTTCTCACTCCTTCTTTCATTATCAACACCTTTACTGGTAAGCTTTTCACATGGTATCAGAGCCATAAAAAGCCAATGCTTGATCATCCAAATGGCAAAAACTAACTTTACAACAACCAAAAGCTCAACTCAATGGTCACAAGCACCAATATACTTACTCTCCAATTTATGCAATCTCATCACAATCAGATTAGATGCTACGAACTATGTTTAGTGGAAATATCAATTCACTTCAATACTCAAAGCACACTCTCTAGTAGGCTTCATTGATGGATCACATCCATGTCTTGAATGATTAATTCGAGGTGAAGGAAGCATCCTCACAACTGCTGTGAATCTTGCGTTCAAGACCTAGTGTGCTCAAGATAAAGACAAATGACTTTCATCAATGCAACTCTCACTTCAACAGCCCTATCACACATTGTAGGCCACAACACCTTTAGATCAGTGTGGACATCACTTGAAAGAAGGTATTCATCTGCTTCTAGATCTAACATTCTCCACCTCAAAACTGAATTACTGTCAATCACAAAGGAAATGACTCAATTGATAAGTGCATCCAGAAAATCAAAGATGTTAGAGACAAACTTGCCTCTATTTCTGTTTTGGTAGATGATGAAGATCTTCTGATCCATGTCCTGAATGGCCTCCCACAAGAGTATAGTCCATTTAGGACATCCATAAAAACTAGGTTAGAGCCACTTGCCTTTTAAGAACTATAAGCTCTTCTTAAGGTAGAAGAGTTGTCTCTTGAAAATCTAAAGAAACACAACTCAGCCACACCATATGTACGAGCAGCCATGATAGTGACTTAAGTTAGACCACGATTCTCTAACTTCAGAAATGGCTCAAATCAGAACAAAGGGAGAGGTATGAATAAGTTTAACCACAGAGGTGGTAGGATAGGAAATCCTGGCAGAACATTTCCCTACAACCCTCAGAACTAATTTTATTACCCTCAAAATCAAACTCAGATGAACCAACACGACTTTAATCATAATCTTGGCAGAGGATTTACTCAGAATCAACAGAGGCAAGGTAAAAATTATTAAGAAAGGCAACTTGTCAAATTTGTGGAAGAATGGGACACTCAGTCTTAGACTGTTACCATCGGATGAACTACTCCTATCAAGGAAGAACTCTACATGCATAGCTTACAGCAATGGCTATCTCCTATGAGGTGTCAAACTTAATTCTTAATCCGTGGTTGATAGATTCAGGAGCCTCAAGCCACAGAACCTCTGATCTGTCCAATCTATCAGTTGCAAAAGGCTACATTGATGATGACTTTGTCTCTATTAGAAATGGGTAAGGTTTGACAATTTCTCACATTAGAAAATCACTTTGAAACACTCATAATCATGCATTAATCTAAAAAATGTTATGTATGTTCCTAAAATAGCCTCGAATTTACTATTTGTGCACAAGCTATGTCTAGAAAACAATTACAAATACATATTTGATGCTAACAATGCTTTAAATTCAAGACATTACCACAAAAAGAATTCTTTATAAGAGCAACTACATGAATGGGCTTTATCCCATTGTTGCTGCCAATAAACATTATCTAAAATCCAACAAATAAACCAAGAGCCAATAAAGCCACTTTGAAAGTAGATAAACCACCCTCACCTGGTTGAGTCTTCAACAACAGCAGCTGCACATTCAACAATAGCAGCCAATCTAGGCAAAGTTGTCTCAAGTCAGCCGTGGCATGATAGACTTGGCCATTCCTCCAACCAAGTACTGTACAAGGCCATCTCACATCTTTTACCTTTAGTTTCAATAAATAAAACCTAATAGACTGTATGTGAGCATTGCCTATATGGAAAAATGAGCAAATTACCTTTTTCTACTACTACATATTATACAACAAGACCACTTGAAATAGGGCATAGTGACTTGTGGGTTCCTGCTTCTTATAAATCCTATAATGGCTTCAACTACTACATTGTGTTTGTTGATGACTTCACAAGATTTACATGGATTTACCCACATGCGCACAAGCTAGATGTATATCACATCTTCCCTTAATACAAGGCATTTGTTGAATACCTCATAAATTAGAAAATCAAAATACTCAGAACAGATAGGGGTGGAGAGTACCACAAGACAGAATTTCAGGCCCTCTTGATAGCAAATGGCATACTCCATCAAAAGTCATGCCCACACACACCCTAACAAAATGGGATGGCTAAAAGAAAACACAGAAGCATTGTGGAAACAGACCTCACTTTACTGTCTAAAGCCTCTATCCCACTACACTTCTGGTATCATGCCTTTGCCACAATAGTGTTTCTCATAAACAGAGTCCCTAACACCCCATTACAATCTCATTCTCCCTACCAACTCCTTTTTGGCCACAACCTTGATTACACAACCCTAAAAACATTTGGTTGTGCTTGTTACCCCTTACTGAAACCCTATACTAAACACAAACTGAAACCCAAAACATAACAATGCATTTTCCTTAGCTACCCTATGAATTATAAGGGCTACATATGCCTCAATCCCCTCACACACAAACTCTGCATCTCAAAACATATAATATTTGATGAACAAACCTACCCTGCATCCTCCACCTCTGTCTCTTCAATCTCTTATGAATCTAGCCCTTGGCTCTTTCCTAACCCCATTGTCTCATCCTCACATCAAATCTCATCTCTCCCTGTTCCATTTCTAGCTGAGCCTCATACAATTCTCCTAACAAGATTTTTCAATCCATTTATCCCAAACATCCTTAATACAGACAATACATTAATAGAAGAAGCCTCTGTACAATCACGCCTTGGACCAATACTCATAACCTCAGAATCCCTCCTACAAACAAACACCTTTGTCCCAAATCTTCACCACATGCAAACCATGTCCAATTTAAGCATCATCAAGAAAAAAGCCTACCTAACCACATCAACAAAACCCAATCCTACTCCCACTAAGCCTCAAATCTTCACCATTGCAAACAAGTATCCTGAGTGGAGATCAACCATGCAAGAAGAAATGTAAGCTCTACAACAACAGAACACTTGGACCTTAACATCACTACTTGCCAATAAAAATCTAGTAGGTTGCAAATGGGTGTATAAACTCAAACACAACCCTGATGGTAGCATATCTAAGTATAAAGCAAGGTTGGTAACTAAGGGCTTTCATCAAGATCTAGGGCTAGACTATGTTGAGACATTCAGTCCAATCATCAAACACAACTGTTAGACTCATCTTGGCCCTTATTGCACATTATACATGGCCTCTAAGGCAACTTGATGTTAAAAATGCATTCCTCTATGGATCCCTCCGAGAAGAAGTGTATATGGCTCAACCCCTAGGTTTCATCAACCCTGCTACTTTCCACTTAGTCTGCAAATTACACAAATCTATCTATAACCTCAAAGAAGCTTCTAGGGCATGGTTTGAAGCCTTTACCTCCCAAATAGTCCAATACTAATTCACTCAATCCTATTTTGATCTCAGCTTATTTTTCAGACATGTCTCAGGCTCTATAATTGTCCTTTTACTCTATGTAGATGATATCATCATCACTAGCAACAACCCCTTCTATACATGATTCCTCATCAACCAATTAAGCTTCATCTTTGCATGGAAAGACTTAGGCCCCCTGCCATACTTTTTAGGCCTTGAAATTACTGGTGGAATTCACATCACTCAGCAAAAATATGTCAAGGATCTCCTTGTCAAAGCATATATGGTAGACTGTAACCCATGCAAAACCCCTTATGTTGCCCACTCCAAACTGTCAAAAACTGAAGGATCATTAATGTCCAACCCATCATTGTATAAAAGTATAGTAGGGGCACTGCAATTGTAACACCCTAGACCTAATTAACAAGATATTAGTATCGATTAAAAAGATATTGATGTCATTAACATATAATTATATGGTGTTAAGCATTAGGAAGCAATACTTCTTAAAAAATTAATAAAAGACATGGGTTACGATAAGGAGACAAAAAAATCAAGAAGACAAATATTAGTGACATAAAATAACGTTAGCTAGTAACAAAAGAAAAAATAATGAAAAAAAAAACCTTATAGCAAAGTGAACAAAAAAGAAAAAGGAAAAATAGGCCAAAAGTATTGGCCCAAAGAATCGAACCCAAGATTTAACCACCAAGAGACTTATCTAGAATCCTAAACTTATTAGGTTATCAGCACCCATGTGTTGTGATAGCCAAAAGATAAGCATATAAGATGGAATAGGTGAGGGAAAGTGCTGAAACAATGAGGTGTCAACACCCCATTGCACCTCACCTTCAGCCAATTAGGAAGCATGCAAATCCTCCATGATGAACGCATCAGACTTGACATTATAATGAGAACTCAGGCCTTACTTGAGGGCTGGAATGTATGCCAAACCAGACTTGAGGCTAGAGAGAGGGAGGGAGAAGGAAGAAAGAAGAAGAAGGAAAGAATGAAGGAATGAAGAAAGGAGTAAGGGCCTGTATGCACGTTCTGGAGCATACCTAAGGAGACCAGAAGCTTAGAACCGAGTCAAGGAGAGGAGACCCATTATTGAAGGTAAAACTCTCAAAAATTAAACTTCTTTCTCTAAGGAAAAAAAAGAAATATATATATATATATATATATATCGCTATTTACATGTTTGATGGAGCTAAAATGTATGCATGTGTTTATAACATGAGATGGGGAACAGTTTGTACTAAAGAAACCCTAGGCTGCCATTGATGGACCACTGAAGAAACAGGCTTTGATTCGACCTCAACCAAACCAAGGTTTGTTGGTCGAGGCCGAAACGAGATCTCAAAAGGGTCACAAACCCACTAAGCCGTGATCAAAAGGATCGAGAAAAAGGCTCTAAACCTCGAGTTGCAGGTTTCGGCTCTAAGGCCAAACCTCACAAATCAACCCCTAACCTCGATTCTTAGAACGAAAACAAAAGCCCATGTTATGACAATCATCATAGAAGAAACCGTAGTCAAAATGATGAAGAAACGAGCTCTAATAGAGCTTTGATAATACACTGTCATTGAGCTCGCCAGAGCTTTTGAGATCGAGATAACCCATGAAACGATCGTCAAAAGCTTAGTTGTAATCTCAAGGACTCGTAGGAATCGAAAACAGATAAAATGGATGCCTAAAACATCACAAAATAGGAAAGAAAGTTTAGGAATTCCAATGTTACAGTAAACCCTAATTGGTAGGGACGATAAATAGTGTTGGTCAGTCGAGTCAGATCTTCTGATTCGGGTTGGGTTTAAATCGAATAATCAGATGGATGAGGTAAATTCAAAACGGTGTAGTTTTATTTATTGGGTGACATCACGTTGACGCAATGAACTGATTGGTATTTCACAGAATTGAACTGGTTCACTTACCTTTGGACCGAATCGGATGGTTTTTTTAAAAAAAAATAAGTTTGTAAAATGCTATTTTAACCCCTAAACTCTTATTTTATTACACTGTAACACAATCTTTTGAGAAATTTATTCAATCAAACCCCTGGAAAATATAAATTATTATATTTTAAATTCTAAAATTGTAAAAATTATGATAGTACCCCTAAAATTAAGAGAAATTACAAAAAGACCCCTAAACTCAAGTAAAATAATCAAAATGCCCTTATTAAGTGGGAAAAGCTTCGCGTTAACATAAAATAAGCTAGACGAAGCCAAATCAAGATCTATAAAAAAATAAACTTATGTTTTTTTGACATTCTGGACCCAATGGTAGGATTCCGTTTGGGCAAATTGATTTTCTAAATATATAAACAAACAAACTAGACTAATTTTAAAAATGTCCTAAAGGTTAAATGAAGCTACCAAATGACCTCCGATGACTATGAGGGTACCTCTCTTAATGTTTTTCGACGTTCTGGACTCAATGGTGGGATCCATTTCCTCAAATAAGATACCTAAACTACTGATATGCAAAATTGGCTATTTTTAGGACACTTTTAAGGGTTAAACGAGTCTACCAGAAGGGTATAAATGAATCAATAAAAATATAATTTGATTTTCATAAGTCCTATGAGTAAAATTGAACGAAACAATGTTTCCTGATTTATAGGATTAACGAAGGGAAAGAGAAGGAGATCTCTTAAAAGAGGAAAATACTTTTGAAGGTAAGTAAACCTGAACTCTAATGTGTGGTGTTCTTTAGCCATGTTGCAATCATATCTTTCTCGATGTTGCCAGTTTTTGTTTTTTCATACACTCCTATCAGTTGTTTTGATTCCACAACTTGATATTGTGACATCCTTGTAGATATATTGAGATTCTTATTGTCAATATTTTGTTATGGTTGCTTACACATTGTTATAACCCTTAGTTGATGGATGTAGGGAAACTATTCTAATCTCATTTGTTGTGAACCTTGAAAACTATGTATATGTACATTCCTTGTGGAATTCATTAGATTATGAAATTATTTGTGAGTACCTGGGGGTTGTGTCTTTCACAACACTCATCTTGATTCTTTAGATATTGATGACCTACGGGTCGATGTTTGGGAATGATACCCAACACATAGTCCTGATAATGACATGATTATTTGATAAGAGCTCTTGATGCCATTTAGGGAAACCCAGAGATGAGTAGTGAACCTGAATGAGTGTTGTTTAGGGGTAGTTGGGCCCTATTTTGTTGATAGCATCTATTAGACTCATTATTCATATATTAAGATTTTATACTTTGATCACAATTTGATGATGTACTCTTTGTTTCGTAGATATGCTTGCTAAGCTTATCATTACATTCGATTTGATTTCTCGTGGTTCTTGGCAGGCTGAATATTATTTGTGCTAAATTCATTATTGTTGTCTTACTAAATTGCTCACATCTCCTATCGAGCTATTTTTTTGGAATGTGCCTTTTGACCCAAGGGTCACCTTTGGTGGTTTATTTTTCTATAGCCTTTCATTTACTTCATTGTATGCACTCTGTTGTCTAAACAATACCTGATCCATGGAAGAGCGAGGGAATTTACTTACTAAGCTAAGTTAATTTACTCCAGATTTATATCACTTTTTTTCAGGAAAGGACGCTACAGGGGGATAGTAGAGTGCTCACTACCAATAGGCGTCACGTTTGCTCACGGACCTTATCTTCCTGTATGTAATGGGTAGATTCCTTTTGTTATTAAATGTAATAGACTAAGTATTTTATAGTCTCTCTCTCCCATGAGTCCACGTTCTAGGAATGACATTTTGTTAAAGGATCTTTAACTTAAGAATCACTTTTATTATAGTCTGTAAACCTTATTTTGATACTATTACGTATTTATCTAATTTGACAACACTATTGGTGATTCTCAATTAAAATTGGTTACGGATGACTTAAAAGCCTGCCCGCGTAACCCCTAATCCGTATAGGGTAGGTTACAGGGTCGTGACAGCAATACCTCACATTCACTAGGCTAGACCTCTCATTTGCAATAAACCATGTATGCCAGTTCTTGACTGTTCCTACTAATGCACACTTTGGTGCTATGAAGAGAATCTTTTTAGGTATCTCAAGGGCACGCTTGGATATGGGCCTCCACTACACCACTGGCCATCTAAACCTCTTAGCCTACACTGATGCCAACTAGGTTGGAGACCCTATTGACAAGAGATCAACTATAGGCTTCTTAGTACTTCTTGGCTACAATCCCATCACCTGGGGTGCCAAAAAGCAACCAACTGTATCACGGTCATCCACGGAGGTTGAATACAAAGCCTTAGCTACCAAAGTAGCAGAACTGTCCTGGATTAGAATGTTGTTCTGTGACCTCCATCTACCTTTCTTCTTAGTCCTTATAATCTAGTGTGACAACCTGTTTGCCAGTGCATTAGCCTCCAATCCTATATTCCATGCTCGTACCAAGCATATAGAAGTAGACTATCACTTTGTTGAAGAAAGAGTCACCAAATAAGACCTCATGGTCCAACATGTCCCCACTAATGAATAACTAGTTGAATGTGTTCACAAAAGGTCTATCTAGTTCTCAGTTTCTTCTTTTCAAAGACAAACTGCTGGTGTTCACTACCACTCTCAATTTTCAGGGGGATGTTAGCCATGCCAAGGCCAAGCCATCTCATAGAGCCACCACAGAAGTAGTGAAATGAACAATATAGAGCAAAGCTTCTAGAATCAACTAAAAGAGTGGACAACTCACTCAAGGGGTATGTTAGCCTCAAGGATTGTGTTAGGAAGTTGTTAGAAGTGGAGTGTGCAGGAAGTTAGTTAGGTGTGGTCCACCTGGTGTAATAGAAATAGTGAACTGATGTATATAAGGATGTAAGCAGTGCATAATGTATTCAAGCTTACAACTGAATATCAATATAATGCCTTGAGTTTGTCTTCCTTTCTCCATCTCTCTATTTTTCGTTTTCTTCTTCTTCTCACTCATTCCTCCATTATCAACACCTTCACTGATAAGTTTTTCACACCAAGTGCCAATGGGCAGGGCTGGTCAACCTATTGAGGTTGCTCCATCCTATGTCTTCCTTGCTTCTAATGTTGACTCCTCTTATATTACTAGCCAAGTCCTCCACCCCAATGGTATGTCCTTTAAAATTAGTTGTCATATTATATATTCATTTGTGTTTTTGTGTGTTTATATATATATATATACATATATATAATATTGTCAAGTAGGGACTCTTTTAACATTTTTTCTGGATTTTTGTTTTTGCAGGTGGGACGATAGTCAATGCTTAAAGGGTCTGTTGATGGGGCTTTTTTTTTTTTTTTTGCTATGATTTTTATTGGATTAAAATGAGTTCTATTTTGTGTTATATGTTCTAGTGATGTTTTTTGGCTTACATTCTCTACTAGATCAAATTTTCAATTTGATTAAAGTTCAATTAGCATATTGATTTAGATTTATCAACGATTAGATTAAGATTTTGATTTCAACCAAATTAAATGTTACCGGATTAAAGTCTAACTGGCATATCATTTAGTAATGTTGTGTTGACCAAATAATGTGTATCATTTGAATGTTACAAAATTTGTATGTGCATGCATATATATTTGTGTGGACCAAAAATGTACACAAACACAAATATTAAAAGCTATGTCCAATCTACTACTACCAATCATACTCTTATACAAGATTTGGTTAACAACAGTTGCCTAAAGTATTTTTACTAAGTTTTGTACTTGTACTCATAAAAGTACATGCACGCTTAACATTATCTAACCGAAACTACTTGACTAACTCCGTAATATATTTTGTTTGAGTCTTGTAAAGAAGTTTGGTTCACTGACCATACTCATCTCGAGTTCTACTTTCATCTCTTTTACAAACTAATAAGTATGTTTCTTACTCGTGAACCTAAAGATTACTTCATCTACATAAACTTGAACAATCACAAAGTCATAATATTGTACAAGTCATGAAAAGAGAGCCCTTGTGGGTGAAATACAAGAATAAAAAAAAAGTAAATCACTTTAGTGGTAGTTTTGATAATAAACTAGAAATATATTTAAATTTTGACTTTTTTTTTGGGTACAAAATAATTATTTTCAAACTCAAGTTTTGTTTTTACCAAATTTCTTAGGACTCCATGAAAGTAGAGCACTTGATCTTTTAGAAGGGGTTAAAATTATACTCTATTAAATCAAATTTACATTTCAAATGACGCAATTATATTATTGAAAGCGCATTAAATTATTTATGTGGCACAGTGATGCATTACACATCATTTGGGATAAAGATTTAGAAAGTGTACCGTTATTTTTTTTCAAAAGACATGTGTACATAAATCAACCAACAGTGTACAATACAGATATAGAATGATAGAGTAAGATTTATGTGTAAAGTGTAGATATAAAATGGTCAATAATCATACCTTCAAGACTCATCTTGCCATTAAATAGTTTCAAATGTCTAACATACAATCCAAGATGAAAGAAGAAGAAGTGCCCAGGCTTTATAGTAATGGACATTAGTAGAGGTGGCAATTTGGGTTCAAACCCATGAACCCGCCTGTTAGAAAATAGGTGTGGGTTGATTAAAAATAATAAGCTGGTTGTAAATGGGTTATCCATTTAAACCCATCTGAATTTACGGGTTGTAAACGGGTTGGTGCATGAACCCGTCTTAACTCGTTAACAACGATGTACATTGACTTCTCATCGACAAAATCTCAAAGAAAATCAATCAAAAGCTGACAGCGGTAATTAATGGGTGTCTGTGTCTAGGCCCTACCAAGAGCCATCTATTTATTTCAATTAACTTTTTAAATTTTAGATATTAAGTGAAAAAATAAAGGGAAGAGATTTCAAGAGAGAAATAAGAAATAAGAAATAAGAAATAAGGAAGAAGAAAGGAAGGTACTAAAGAATGTTAAAACAAGTTTGGAAAAAATCTAAGATCCGAAAATAATCTTAAGCTTTGCTTTTTCACTCAATATATAGAGAAATTACAAAATATGCTTTACATGTATGTATGAGATTACAATCTTGTATTTTAGGAATGAATCCCTGTGAGATTACAATTCTTGATTTTAGGAAGGAATCCATTGAAGTCAACTTTCCTACAAGATACAAAATCTAACTTATACACAAATTTAGAATATATACAAAATCTCATTAATATAAGTTTACATTTTTAAGGTGACTTGATTTCTATAATTTCATACATACATGTAAAATATATTTTGTAATTTCTCTATCTATTGAGAGAAAAATCAAAGTTTTTCAATGAGATGGTGCTCGTGAGTTATCTAGTAATCCCTTTTCCTTTCATATCTCTCTAATTGTGGTATTCTCAAATATGTTTCATGTCTTCATACTCAAGCTCAAAACTGGTAGAGCTGAATGAAAACACCGACACATTACTTAAACCTGGTCTTACCTTATTATTCCACCTATTCTTTTTCGGTTGAAGCTTTTTGTACTGCAGTCAACATAATCAATTGTCTTCCTACTGCTATCCTCCAGTATCGCTCTCCCCTATCAACTGCTCTATGGTAAGGCTCATAAGCTCTCTATGTTTCGTACTTTTGGATGTTTGTGTTTTCCATACCTTCGTGATTATGCTTCCCATAAACTTGCCCCTCGGAGTATCCCTTGTGTTTTTATTGATTATAGCTTTATGCATAAAGGTTTTTGTTGCCTAGATCGATCAACTGGAAAAGTTTACATCTCTTGTCATGTTGTATTTGATGAGTGAATTTTTTATTTTTTTACCTCTTCTTATCCTTCACACCATGTATCCTTAGCAGATTTCTTGACTTACTAGGACATTACTCCTATCACTAATTACTCATCTCCTACCATATCCATGACTCCCATTCCTCCCGAGGATGGTCTTTATATGCCTACCATACCTACACATCTGTCTTTTATCACACAAATACATTCTCTTCCATCCCAACCTTCCCCACCTTCTTCCATTGAAGCTCATACCTCACCAACTTGCTCGGAATCCACAACTATACATCATCCCCATCCAATCTCTCTTCTATCCCTATTGGCTCCCTTACCGTTGATTTACCTCTTTCTCAACCCCAACCTTCAGGTATATCTAATACACATCCCATGATCATTGATTCTAAGTCTCGCTCTCATAATGCTAACCTTCATTATTTCACCACCCGGTCATCCATTGCCTTCCTGCCACCTCTCAATTTATGATCACAGCACAACAACCTTCTTTACCACTCTTCTTTCCACTTCTAAACCTTATAGCTACAAGTTTACTATTAAAAATATTCATTAGCATGCTACCATGGATGAAGAGATTTAGGTACTCAAGCAAAATCATACTTGGACTCTTATTCTTTTCATTCAAGGTATGAATGTTATTAGGTGTAAATGGGTCTTCAAAACAAAATTAAAGCCAGATTGTTCCATTGATTGGTATAAGTCCCGTCTTGTGGCCAAAGGCTATTCTCAATTACTAGGAATTGATTTTGATGGGATATTTAGCACTGTAGTCAAACCTGCTACCTTTCACCTTCTTCTATTATTGGCTTATGTCAATAAGTGGGATATCCGACAATTAGATGTCAAAAATACTTTCCTCCATTGTGATATACAAGAGGAGGTTTATAGGTCTTAGTCCCCTGGATACGAAGATTCTTACTTCCCTCATCATGTTTGTTGACTTTAGAAAGCCTTATTGGCCATAAACAAGCATCCCGTGCTTGGTTTGAGAAATTCGGTAGTTAATAGATATAAATTAATTTTTTAGTAGCAATAGTGTCTAATTCATTTAAATATATATATATATATATATATATATATTCATAGAATTTAAAAATGCATATATGTCTGCCTACTAGTCAATTTTTTTATGGGAGAAATTACTCAACTCCTGTAAATAGGCTTGTTTTTTCATAACTTATTTTGTGATATAAAAATGGACATTTACATTCTTTGTCGTTAAAGCTAAAGTAAAATCATAAACACCATTAAAAAAAACATCATAAGACAAATACTCCCACCTCCTTCCCAAAACGTAGGGTATAAAAGTGCAAATATTCCTTTCTTGGTAAGGGGTCAAACTACAATAATTTGTGTATTTAATGTGTGAAAGATATGCGTAGTGTATTTTAACAGAAAAATTAACGATTTCACTTTAGTCTTAATTTCAGGGAAGTTAAGTGTTAATTTTTTAATTATAAAAATAATATAAAAACGGAACTAACCCCAAGAGAGTAAATTGTATTTTTCCTTGTAACCTTGAAAATTTGTTGGCAATTAAAAGGAGCTGGAAAATAGTGGAGTGGTCAATCTTGTGATAATTGTAGAAAAATCCCTTATTACCTTTAATTATGAAACATGGTTATTGAAGTCCTCTTGATTAGGAATGACAACTGGAACAGATTTGGGATAGGGTGGCCTTTCCCAACTCTGACCCCGTTTATATTCCCCGCCCCTACCCTATTTAGAGGTTTACCCTGACCCCAACCTCGTTTATATTCCCCAACTCCACCCCACCCCAGCCCAAATCCTGATATATATTTTTTAAGTAAGTAAAAACTTTTATTTTGATAAGTAAATTATTTTTATTTTTTTTTGCCAAGATAACTAATACAAGAAAAAAAAATGAGTGTGACATGAAAAACCTTAAAACTAATTTTATATAGTGTTGTATATTGATAAATATAGTGTATATAAGAATAAATAAATAAAAACATAATATATAAACAAAACAGGATGACCATCCCCCGACCCTACCCCGAATCCGACGGAATTTTAAAAGCCACACCCGACCCCGTTTATAAGCACCCCATACCCGTCCTATTAGGGGCAAGGTCCCGACGGGACATGACAAATTGTCATCCATGCTCTTAATTATGAAAATTAACTTATCATTGCCAAATAAAAACGTTGGACCTTATGCTTGATAATTTGGGTTAAAATTTTAAATTTGGATTAACGAGTTAGATCAGGATTGACACAATCCAAATTTGATCCGACCTATTTTGACCCGTTTAATTATAAGTCAAATATAAGTTCAACTCATTTACGACCCGATTTGTTTTCAACCCAGTCCATTTTACCAGCATTAGACATGAGGAACTCTTAGTCGCTCGAGTATACAATTGAATTGGTGCTTGAATTCCATTGCATGCTCAAGCTACAGCAACTGATCATCCCTCAGGAGTCATGGGAAACAAAACCATAAGACTCTGACATGACAAAAAGAGATGAACAAAAGGGGTGCCAAAAGATGGATATAAAAATTCTAAAAGAATATTATGTTCTCTTCTAAACAATTAACTAGATTTAAATGTTCCATCAAGTCAAGATCACATCACAAATCCATTATCAAGACTTGTTAATAAAAGTTCTACAAATGAATCAAATTCTGTTGAGAGTATGTATGCACACACATACATGAAATAATCTAACAACGAACTCTCAGATTATATATACATATGAAATAATCTAACAACAGACTTTCAGATTTCCAAAATATCCAAACACCAGTTCTGCAGTGCGATCCCGAACACCCCCAAAGTTAAAGTGGTTCCAGTATGTGAACTCAGTCAATTTTTGTCCAAATAGATCTCTTTTTAATGTGTAGTTAGTCTGTGGCACGAATTTGATGCTGATATTCTTTTAATCCACAAATCCAAAGACACAAGAACACAGCTAAATATTCTGATATATATATTTGATACATGAAAATCAAAATACTTTAGCATTCTTCTTTAAATTACAAGGAGAAAGTAGTTATATGAGCATTACTCATTCTAAAGTATCCATGTAAGTAACAAACAAATGACAAGAGATTATGTACAATTATATAGCAAATTTGAATTGCTACTGCAAACGTTTAGAAGAATTCTTGTAAAATTACCCATTGAGTATAGACAGACAATTTTAATACGATATCTACTTGGCTCCTCGGGTCATCCATGATTACAGACCAGATTGATTATATAGCTACTAGCATTATGTCAGATATATGTAAGAAACTTCAGAAGGAGACAGGAAATGACTAAGATAATTTCACATAATCACACAGATTCAAGAGAGTTGAGATCACTAAATATATGAAGGTGGTTTCTATCACTAAGCTGATTGCATGGCAATAAGTTTTGACCTTGTGGGTGCAATATCGAATGGTACAGGATCCTTTACCACAGACCCCAGTAATGATCTACACGCATAAGAAATCAATAGAAAATATTTTACTTTGGTGATAACGTCATCTTTGTATCAATAGCTAAGCATATTCTACAATAATGATGATTGCAACTCCAGGGAAACTAAGAAAACACCATCTAATGAAAACCTAAAAGCCATACAGTATTTTCACAGTTATTTCAAACAATTTTTTTGATCGGTACAGTTATTTCAGACAATAGGAAGCTGCAATCTAAGAAGTTAAATCAAGAATTTATATTCCTGGGACTTCAGGAGAGGGGGGGGGGGGGGCGGGGAAGGAGAGTGAAATTTATGCGAACTAGAAATAACAATAACAACAACCGGTTTAATGTACAGACAGTTACAGAAAACAGAACAGTGGGAGTGAAGCTGGCATCTTCCTACCATTATTTGACATTACAGAAATGGGTGTTACTATGATTCCTTACGGCACCTGAGAGAAATCATGAGGAACCACCAAAGCAAACCTCAAGACCTTTCCCACCAATTCCGGCAATCAAACATTGGAATCCACATGACTCTAGCTCAGCAATAACTTTATCAACAACTGTTCCTGATAATACTGATTCAAGTAGTCAAGGAAACATTTGAAAGAGAAAATTCAAAGAATATCAGTTCAAGAATCAAATTTAAGGTGCTCAAACGTATGAGTTCATACTTGAGGCACTTTTTGAAGAACTATGTTCTAAGCCCATAGATTTTGAAACTATACAGGCAGAGTTTTATTATTCGTAACTGCAATGACTGCTTTCTTACATTATTTATTTATTTATTGCATTTTATTTTTGCTGTTACAAGGCACACACAGGGGAACCCAAATTACAAACTAATGGAACACAGATAATTTATTAGAATGAATAAGAATTTTACCACTGAATCCCAAACCCTTTTGCTAAGGCACTTCAGTTGGACTACTTTGGAATTCCCTATACACTTAAATGACTAGATTTCTGCAAGTCATATCACTATCCAAACTTTTTACAACGACCTATTATCCTAATTAACTCATTCCTTCACTTGATATATGCATTAGAAATCTTGAGAAACAAAACTGAATCAAGAGAAAATTAGCCACATTCCATATATTAGGGATATAGATTCTGACCTTATTTCATATGATTAAATGGGAGAAAAGGCTGACTTTCCTAGTTAAGATTTCATTTGCAATTCAGATCCTCAGTACATACTGGTCTGGTGGTGACTGGATTCTACAGCATGAGCATCATCATCGTTAAACATCTTCTGACGCTCAAATCAACTATGCACTCCAAGTATCCAAAAACCTATGCCATAACCAAGACTTATGCTAGTCTTCTTAGATTCAAAAGATAAACAACACTCTTCCTCCAGATTTCTTGTCCTTCATCCACCTCTTCTTCCTTCTCCATAGTTCTTTCCACTTATAATTTCTTCATGCCTGATTTTGTAACATGTTTCTATTTACCGAACCAAATATTTTGGCATATGATTCTACAACCAACTGCATCTCAAATCTTTCCTAGCTCTTAACTCTTTCTAGGGATTTCCAGTTTACTTTACGCTCTCTGTTTCAATGGAAAATAAGGAAAAAATAAAATTCCATAAAATTAACAAACTCATATTTTTTGTTTAGTTTGAAATTCTAAAAGTTTTGAAAAAGAATTCAAAATATAAGGAAAAGACAGGAAAACAATATCCTGATGTTGATCTAAATATTATTTTTGTGTTAGAGGGAAAAGTTATAAAATGTATAATTCACAACAATGGTCCAACAACAACCAAAAACGTTACCAAAAGAAAAGGCAAAAAGAACAAGATCCTAATATCTCTCTCTTACCAAAGAGAATAACCAAAATAATGTTCTTTTGGAATTCATTGAAATAGCCAAAAGGGAGAAAATAAATCTCCAGACAAAATTTGAATTTAAAACTAAACAATTTAAAATTTGGGATAAATCATTTTTCACTCCATAGAAATAATATTTCTTCCAGAATTTTCTTCTGCAACAAAAAAAATAAAGCCTTAGACTCTAGTTTAGGCTATCCCCAAAAATGTTTCCACAACTTCACATTCCTCACCTTCTCCTGTCTCAATATATATCAATCATGATTAAAAATAAAGACCAGTTCTACAATCAACTAGGTAATACAACCTAAATCATAGTGCTAAATGTATTCACAATTTGAATGATCAACCCATTTTGTCAAACACATTTAGTACTGCTTTAGATCACATCTAGTTAAAACGTAGAGACTTCAATTCCACCGCATGATATGTATCCCGAAAAACTATTTCTGATTCTCTTACCCTTTTCGGTAACATTTTGAACTTTATTAACAGCAAAACAATTCAATGCAACATCTTAATCTCCTTTGTATTATATTTGATTTAGAGAGGATACCATCAACTTGTCAAAGAGGATATTAGAATAACCTTGGTCTCTGGCAACCCATTAACCAATCTATTGAGGCAGCATCTGCCTTCTTATATTGAAAACTTGCAAAATGAATGCAGAGACAACAACAGATGAAAGAGTCATAAATAAATTGAAGAAATTGCATCTAAACATTTTTAAAACATGATACTCAACAAAGAATTATAGAATATTCAAGATATGAAAGATGGAAATGGTAAAAATATTCAGAAGTATAAGAGAAAAATCTGAAAGCGAAATATAATGAAATGGATACGGGTTGGTAATAGTGTCAGAACACAGCCTCCACCACCAGCACCTGTCAACTTGGAAGCTAATTTGTATTTCAATGTTGTTCGAAGGACAGTTTCTATTGAAGCATGGCTGACCCCCATACATTGGAGCAAACCTTGATTCATTTCCATTAGTTCTTCTAGTGTCTCTTCCTTCTCGGTTACAGCAAGGTCATTAGAAGCCGGTGACTGGATAATAGTAGCCAGTTCATTGCTGATGGAATCAACAGCATTAAACACAGAAGACATAGCACTTGGATGCCTGACTGTCCTCTCTGAGACGCTAGCAACTAATGCCTTTGTGTTCCTCCCGACTTTTGTGTTAGTTATGAGCATTTTAAGTGGCATATTGGACTTGATGCGTGTCAAGTCACCACCTAACCTAAACTTGATCATGTTTCCTGTTACATAAACTTCATCATTTACATACACATTCAAGTTCAACAGCCCTCTAGCACTAGTAATATAAGAAAATAATAAGGTTGTGATGGCATTAAAACAATATCAACTTGTATATAATAAAGAAGTGAGCATTGGTGAGTAATGAGTATTATTACAACCACCAATACCATTACTTTGTTATGTTGTTATTGATGCCGCTGTTGTGGTTAATCATTTTTCAGTGGGAATGAACATGTGGTGATCTGGAAAAAAGAAACTAATTTCTTATCCAGAAGAGGTTACTTGATTATGGAGGAGTTTATAAGGTTGGAATTGCATGTCTAAGGAGTTCTGTGGATTCATTCCTAGATTTTTTCCCGTACGTTTTCAGTCACCACGCTTCCGCTGAATAAAATCCATCTCTCACTTTGACTCTCTTTACGTTGAAAGCATAGACGTTATCATCAAAATAAATAAAATAAGATACACATGTTGCGCGGCCCTACAACTGACCATATGAGAAAGTCAATTTATCCATGACTGAACTATGCCAGTGCCTGCAGAAGGCAAAATAGGAATTTATACTGAACCTAAATAAGATTAACTATTCATGACCATCTTGTGCCTACTAAACTCATTCTTGAAACTATTACTTACTGAAAATTTTCTGAAATCATAAACCAATATTCATTGCTAAGTTTCCCCCTAAGTTTCAAATTCCAAATTGTTTTTGCCATTAGTGGCTCTCCAGTTCCTTTCTATTAAAGTAAAAGAAATTTCATCTAGCAATAGCTATGAAAGATTACATACCATATGTGCTTACTGTGTTGTCTATTCCAGAGGGCTTTCCATGGATTATTTTTTCACCTTCAAAAGCCCACTTGTTCGCCAATTCGAGCTCAGTCTCTCCAAACGTTAACCAACCTTGATGGCTTAAATCCAGTTTTACAGGATCTGACAGAGCAAGCAGGGCAGCTGAGAGTGACACACACAATGCAGCAGATGAACCCAAGCCTGAGCCTAATGGAAGCTCAGAAGTGATCACCACCTTTGCAGCTTTATACCTGACATATAAAAGGAACCAAGTCAAAATTTTAAATAGTTTCGAGGAAGATTACTTCAAATGGTTTTGAAGGAATGGTTATTTAGAAACCAATACTAGATACACACCCTTGGATAGAGGTGTATAGCCAGAGAAAAGCTGAAACTCCAGCAGCAAGTCCAATTTTGACCTCTGGAATATTCTGTTCTTCAACAAGAGCTGCAATTGATTTAATGATCTCTGGTGAACATGATGTGGGCGATGAAGCATCGCAACTACCCAATCCAGAGAGCGCTTCTTTAATTCTTCCAACTGGCCATGAGAATTCTAAGGCCATATCCTTGAGTTGGAGTTTCAGTGTATCATTGTTATCTATGCAACAAAAGACCCAACATCAAATTGATAAAAATCACACCAAGTATCACAAAACGAGAGAAGCAGAGATTAGGGTTAAAAAATAACAATTGTTCATTAGTCCCTTCAACAACTTTTACAAATAGAACCAGAAGAGATGTGTAGTGGAAAAAGCAGGGAATAAGATTTCTGCATGATATAGATTTGTACATCGCTCCAACAGACCATCACTTGATCAACTATCACGTGAAGGAGTAAGAGTACTTATAGATAACTTGTTTGTATATACACAAATAAAATATATATAATTTGCTTTTAGTAACTGGCATCAATCCTGAGACTTGTTTACTTGCATCCCTGATTTGATCATATATTCACTATCTTACAATTCTTTTTTACTTTTTGTTTTTTGGATAAGTCACTGTCCTACAAATTCCTATTCCTCTCAGATATGAAAAGCCATAACTGGAGAACTTACAACAAATTTCAATATGCAATCAACAGGGTACAGTACATTTCAACACTTCTATATTTTCCAACTTATTAATTAAATATTATAGGTCAGATCAGAAAACTTCTAGATCAGCCATTTGGTGACACTAAAAACGGGACTCGGAGCCAAAATGAGATACATGTTAAGTAGTTCCTGGTTACTTTCCTGGAAAATTATTCTGAACTATTTCTTTTACAATGGCACTAAAAGGAAAAACCAACATGTGTACTCAACTAACTCTGAAATACAATCTCTTCACACAAGAAATTTGCTTTTATCTCGGTTTTGTTTTTTCAATTATCTGTAGAAACAAACAGAGTCTGGAAAATCTTCAACGCAAAAAGAATGTGCTGTTTTTCCCCCAATTTTTTACTATTCAAAAACAATAGTACTCTCAATCTATCATCCCAAAAACTCAACCCCATAAACGCACTAGACTTCTATGCCACAATAACAAAGAATTGGAAAAAAAATTCGAAACAACAGGCACATGATCAGACAAATAAGAAGAAGTAACCAAATTTAATCTACATTTCAATATCAAATCAAAAAAACAAACAAGAAGAAACACCCAGATACCAAAAAATTAATAAAAAAAAAATGATAGAAGGGTATCTTAAGGTCATATTTGGGAGCAATCCCATAACATTTGGAGAGAGTATGAAAGGAACACTAAAGTGTTGGACGATGAAGAGTAAGTTCGTTGGGAGAATTCGAATAGGCGTACCAGAATCAGTGGGAAAATGAAGAGAAACGTAAGTGTAGAGATCGATGGAGGCAGCGACGGCCGTAGATCCGTGAACGACGGCGTGTTCGCCAGCGAGTATGATCTTTCCGGGAGCTCTTGCTGTCACCTCCATACTGTCTCTCTCCTCTGCTCTGCTAGTTGATCTCTCTGTTCGTTTTCTCTCTCTATATATTGTACATATATATATATATATCTGTGTAAATGATCTTTTGACAGAGTCCTTCAGCGACTATAACTGCGATGGCGGACAGACCGAGGCGATGTAAAAATTCGTTATTTTGTTGTGTTCTTTGTTTTGGTAGGTAGATTTTGTTGTGTTCAGTCTTCACTGTTCAGCAATGTCAGACTCCCACTCACCTTTGCGCTTCACGCTTTCAGCATAAACCCTTGTTTGGGGTCAATAATTGCTGAAAAAAAATAGTGTCAAGACAATTTAATTTTGAGCAATACAGTATTTACCTTAAAATTTTATCAAAAATGTATTTTATGTTAATGAGATAGTATTATATTAATTTTATAATTTTTTTTTAAATAAGAAATTGTCATCCAAAATTTTTAATTCTCGTTTATAAAAGATTTTCTTTAATTTTTAATTTTAATCTTTTACAATTGAATTAACTGTGTGAATTCGTCACTGCATATGTAATACTTGAATTAATCACGTCATAAAGATTTCACATCTACAATTCATCCTAGTAATTCTTTTGTAAATGCAACAAATCATTTAATTACAAAATCAAGATTTCTACTTCATTAATCTATTATTTTATTCTAGTGATTTCTTAGATACTTTGGTTCGGTTCGGAGAATTTTTTCAAACTTGATTTTGCATTTACATTTGTAAAAGTTATTCTAAAAAATGTATTTAATCGTTCAGTTCAAATTTTAAAATATTTTTTTATGCTAATTTTGTTTTTAAAATTACACAAAAGTATATTAAAAAAAAAAAGTGATTGTGTTTGTAAAAAAGTAACCCCCAAGCTACTTTATCTCATAGTATGTTTAAAGAAAATTTTCCAAATACCAATTAAGCATATGAAGAAAAGAGCATGTTTAAGTTAATATTAAAATATTAATTTAAGGTTTGGAGTTACCACAAAGTATAATTAAAGGAGCCTAGTTTAGTCTATTTGGTGTTTTTCTGTGCATTATTAGGTCACATGAATAACACTTGAGGTTGATAAATTTTTGTATGGATCAGGTTTGTGGATTAATTTCATGAATTAAACTAATTATAATCTGTTAATTTGGTAAAAACTATTTTTTTAGTGTAAATTATATTTTTTATCCTCGAGTTTTATTTCAAATTTTACTTTGTTCTCTATTTTTTTAATTTTGTCAGTTTCACACTTTAATTTTTAATATAATTTCAATTTTATCATTCTGTCATAATTAGTTGTTTAATGTGGATGAAAAGAGATTACGCACAAGAGACATGCAATTTCATTCCGTCCACGTTAAATGGTCAATTGTGATGGAAGGACGAAGTTGAAATGTAACTAAAAACTGAATGATGAAATTGGTAAAATTAAAAGAATAGAGACTAAAATGAAGTTCGAAATAAAATTCTCGACCCGATCAAATTTAACACATCAAGAGTGGCTCCACTTATAGATATATAGATCAATTCTCAGGTTTAGATATAAATAATAAGGATAAATTATACTGACCTTTCCTGAATTTATTGACAATTACACTAACCTGCTTTACTTTTTCTGACTAAACTACAATCACTCTCTTTCAGTCAAAATTTCTCTTCAAAACAACGAAATTGCCCATTTATTTTTATTTTTATTTTTTGTATTTTTCAATTTTGACCAATTTTCTAAAACCTTTTTTTAAAGAATTTTTTTATTTTATATAAAAATAAATTTAAGGTAAATAACTTATTTTCATATGATGAAAATAAATTTAAGTGTTTAATCAATAGTTATTTGAAAATGAAAAAAAAATCAAAAAAATTAGGTCAAAATAGGAAAAATGTAGGGAAAAAAAAAACATAAAGAGCAGTTTCGCTATTTTGAATAAAAAATTTGACTGAATGGAAGTGATTGTAATTTTTTAGAAAAAATAAGTGAGGTTAGTATAATTTCAGAAACCCCAAGAAAAATTAGTATAATTATAAAAAATCTCAAGAGAAATCAGTGTAATTTACCTAAAAGATAATACACTATTTATGATCATTGCTCACTTATAATTACTACTAAACAAAAAAAAAAAAGAGAAAAATGTGAGAAAAATAAGATTCACATTTTATTAAAGCATGGTGGTAGAAGAGGTGATTGTACATGCACCACTTGGTATACTAGATTTTTCAAGTGTAACTTTTTACTAGTACACATATAATAGTGGAGTCAAGAGTGGTTAGGTCCCCAAATTTGACCCAAAAATAAAAAATTTATTAGTAAATTTTGTAAATTTGATCACCTAAAATTTTAACTCGATTCAATTTTTACCTTTTACTTTTTCATTTTTTACTTCAAAATTTCAATCCAATCCAACTCAATACAACCCAAAACTTTATTTTAATTTTCGTACTCTTCTCCTAAAATTTTGGTCCAATACAAAATTTTGTCACTAAAACTATCTCCAAAAACTTTTTAACCTTTCCAAAACTTGTACACATATATTCACATAAATAAATAGAAGACCCATCATCGTAACATTCATATAAGTCTTATACCCATATAAATATACATACACAAATACATCTGCAATAAAACTTTACTAGCCTTTTTCTCCCAACTAGTCAAATTCCCAAATATCAGCCTTCACTTTCATCATGTTTTGTAGTTATTCACTTATTTGTTTGAATGACAAACTTGAGACTTCACAGAAAGTTGCCATGCCAACGGCCTCAATAATCACTTTTTTCCCCACCAACCGTTCGTCCTGACAAGATTAATTGTTTCATGGTTTCCATCAATCATATTTTTTACACTTAGAAATTTTAGTCCCACAATTTTTTTACCAATCGTTTGTGTTTAATTTAACATGACTCATATAAATTTTTACTTATTTATTAAATTTTAGTAATTTTTAAAATTAATTTTTTAATAAAATTACATATTTAAGATGCGATTTCAAATTAATAAAAATTTATAAATTATCTTAAATCATTATTAGTTTACACAAGTCATCTAAATCATTATTAGTTTAAAATGCGATTTCAAACTCAGCATGTTAAAAATGCGATTTTGTTAAAAATTTAATTTTAAAATTGCATTTTCAAAATGCGATTTTAAAAATAACATGAACTTAGTAAATAAGTAAAAATTAACAAGGTGTCAGGTTAAATAAAAAAAATAACTCACCACAGTTTAATAAAAAATTCCTTAATCCCAGATCAATCATATTTTTTACACGTGAAATCTTAGTATTAATTATGAGAGTAAAAATTTGTGATCGAATTGACACCTATATTATATGCATCATCAAATATGAATATAATGTAAGGGTCCATCAAATTACAAATAACAATAGTTCATAACTTACACTAACATTCATTATTTTACATGCAGAAGAAGTTCACGTAAGTAAAAGTATACTGTCATTTACAGTAATCATCGTCTGAAGTCTTGAACAGTTGGGCGTTGAATATTTTCTATCCTTGTGGGGGAATGAGCCCCACCAAAGGGCATTCTCCACCCTCCAATTAGCCGTTTTCGTGCCCATGACTTTCTTAGTCGGGTGTCATAACCTTGACACTTCTGCCGAAAAAAGTTAAGGACAGAGGCGGAGGGAAGGAGGACTGAGGAGTCCAGACTCCTCCAAAAGTTAGAAATTGTGTTTATTTATTCATATTTTTAAAAATTGTGATTTGATCTTCTCAAATTTTTTATATATTCATAATTTTTTTTAAATTTTAAAATCTATATTTTATTCTTTTAACTGTAATTTTTGAATTCATTACTAGTTAAAGAGTTCAATCCTATCATTAAAAAAAACAAGAAATTTAAGCCTTATTTCAATTATTCATAAAAAATGTATAAATTAATAAGATAATTAAATGTCTACGGACTGGGTTGAGCCTCCCATGACCTCAAAAGGCAAGAAAAAATGACAGTTGCCATTTCGTCTTTTTCATAGAGAAATCTCTTAATAAGGATAGAACAAGATCCATTTTGCATCATATCTAATGGATTCGCTGAAGAAGCAATGTCACTCGATCATTATCAAACTGACGGCAATTTTTTTTTAGTCCGTGAGGATCCCACCAGAGTGCCTTCTACTTCTAATAGGTTATGAACTAGATCAGAATCATTCTCAACGAGTCTAGAGGGTTGAAAATATTCAATGGTCCTAAAATATTGTCTTGACAATTTGAATTAACACGTTACTTTCATTTCAATTGTTGAAACCATTAATACAGAGACAATGGAATAGTTGTTCGAGATATATTAGAAAGTTCATTTCAAGTTAAATCCTTTAAATTAAAACTTACCACAATTTTTTAGTCTTAAAGTTTCTTAATTTTTACCCAAGGCCTTGTAACTTAAGTAGAATTTCATTGGCTTCTATAGGGAAAGTCAATGGTTCAAACCTTACCCCACTTTATTGTGTGGGCACGATGGTTTCGATTAATAGGATAATTAGGTATATGGTCATTGAACTTGGTCTTTCATCGGTTCAAGATCGTGAGAACTCTTATCATGTGAAAATTCTTTATTTTTAATTAAATTTCTAAATATGCAACCAGATTTGTAGTCAAATTAATACAACAAAATCTATGGCCATTTTTTAAAAATCTCAATCTCAATCTGAATTTTCTTGATTTGTTAAAAGATTCTGAATTAATATGTATTGGATGTATGATAATGTGTCTTTTCAACATTAACTCTTTAATAATTAATAAATGTTAAAAAATAAAAATATTTAGTAATACGATCATTAATTAAGTTTCATTATTGATGAAATGATTTTCTCTCTCAGATAAGATTTTTAATATAAAAATAAGACATGCATGTGATTTAATAATAAAAAATAATAAAAAAAATCTTTTAATAAAGAAGGTAGGTAGCTTAAGGTTGGTGCTCAAAAACTTTGACTGACTAAATATTCGGCCCGCCATGTGAGGCCTCAGCCTTGTTTGAAACTCTGAAAACTGACACTTTGACAGCTTACCCACCAACTGTGTGTGTGTGTGTGTGAGTATTTTTTTTTTGAAACTCTGAAAACTGAAACTTTGACAGCTTACCCACCAACTCTGTGTGTGTGCGTGTGATTTTTATTTTTTTTTGGTGATCTTTTACTTTGACTTTATTGACTTTAGACTTTTAGTCTTCAATCTGGTGGTAGTTATGGTGCCACAGTCATAAAAACTATGATAAAGTTTGGACTGTGAAGTAAAGCCATTTTCATCATCCATCTCATGATGTCACATGGATAAATTATTTAATGAATTTATTCTAACAGTTAGATGGAAAATTACACACACACACACACGTATATTACACTATTACAAATTACTCTATCATTCGATTATTAGAATCTCCTAATAATTACGTACATGAGCTTTTATGTCACTACATATATAATAACATGTATGAACTTGATACTTCTCCATTAGAACACACCTAGAGATGCAAGTTGGGTGGATTAGCTCGAGCGTGATCTGATTTTTTTAGACTTTGGCAAAAAAAAATTAGACCCGACCTAAATTCTAACTAAGCTTGGAAACCTAAGCCCAAAACTATTATATATATATATATATATATATGTACGTACAAACACAGAAATACTTTTAATACTTTCTTTAAGGACGATTGGATGTCCTTAATTAACAATGTTATTTGATTTCAGACAACTGAAGTACTTTCTAAAAATTTATGGGTGAAAAATGTAAAAAAAATTAGGGACTCAATTATTTAAATCTGAAACAAAAAGTGACTTTCATGTGACTATAAAAATTTAGTGAGCTCAAACTTGACACTTAAGAATTTTAGTCTGGGTTTGGGTTTAAGTTGAGTTGTTCTGGTTCAAAATCAAGTTTGAGTGAAGACAATATGAATCAAATTCTCTTTCTATTCAATGTATTGTGTTACATACAATGACTCTATATATACAGTGAGAATTGGAATATAGAAACGGTAGAGAAAAGGAAACCAAGAAAAAAAGGAAATAAAAAATGTGTTACCTAATCAACCTAAATCTCCTACCATAATCTTCTCTAAATCATAATCACATTCAAAATTAAATCCCACTTAATTATCCGGGATTTCCACACTCCCCCTCAAGTTAGGTCATAGATGTTGATCATGTCCAACTTGTAGATAAAATCTTCAAAGCTGGACCTCTGTAGACCCTTAGTGAATATATCTGCTAATTGTTCCCTTGTAGGGATGTAAGTCATGCAAACTGTCCCTTTCTCAATTTTCTCCTTTATAAAATGCCTATCAACTTCTATGTGTTTCGTCCTGTCGTGCTGGACCGGATTATGGGAAATGCTGATAGCGGCTTTGTTGTCACAGTAGTGTTTGATGGAAGCTCTATTGTGATGTGTAGTTCCTCTAAGAGCTTCTGTAACCACAACCCTTCACACATCCCTTGTGCAATAGCTCTGAATTCAACTTCAGCACTACTTCTGGCTACCACATTCTGCTTCTTACTCCTCCATGTTACTAGGTTTCCCCAAACATAGGTACAATAGCCTGTGGTAGACCTTCTATCTTCTATAGATCCTGCCCAATCTGCATCTGTATAAATTTTCACCTTTTTACTATCACCTTTCTTAACGAATAAACCTCGCCCTGGAAAGCCTTTCAGATATCTGAGAATCTTATATACTGCTTCTAGGTGACCTTCCTTTGGTGAATGCATATGTTGACTGATCACACTCACAAGCGAAAGCAATGTCAAGTCTGGTGTGAGATAGGTATATCAATCTACCTGCTAGTCTCTGATATCTTTCTCTATCTACTGGTTTTCCAGCAGTCTTCCATTCTCTTTCCTACCTCAATCGGAGTATCGCTTGGCTTGCAACCAAGCGTCCCAGTTTCAGTCAAAAGGTCGAGAACATACTTTCTCTGAGATACACTAATTCCTTTCTTTGAGCTGGCCACTTCCATTCCCAGAAAGTATCGCAATTGACCTAGGTCTTTAACCTCAAATTCTGTGGCTAAGACCTTCTTCAATCTTTCTATCTCTCTTGTGTTATCTCCAGTAAGAATGATATCATCAACATATACAATCAGAATGGTCCTGCTTCCATTATTGGATTGTTTAATGAACATCGTATGATCTGACTGTCCTTGCTGATATCCTTGATTCTTCATCACTTTTGCAAATCTATCAAACCATGCCCTTGGTGATTGTTTAAGACCATATAGGGATTTCTTCAGTTTACATACTCTGGTTTCATCCCCTTCCTTGTAAACTCCTGGAGGTAGCGTCATGAACACTTCTTCTTCCAATTCACCATTCAGAAAAGCATTCTTGATGTCGAATTGGTGGAGTGGCCAGTCCAGATTTGCTGCCAAGGACAAGAGTACCCGTATAGTGTTCAGTTTTGCCACGGGTGCAAATGTCTCAGTGTAGTCAATACCATATGTCTGAGTGAACCCCTTTGCAACTAGGCGAGCTTTGTATCGTTCCACTGTACCATCCGCCTTGTACTTCACTGTGAATACCCACTTACAGCCTACTGGCTTCTTCCCTTTTGGTAAAGACATTACTTCCCAAGTTTTATTTTTTTCCAATGCTCTGATGTCTTCCATTACTGCTTTTCTCCATTCTGGAATGCCCAAAGCCTCTTGGATATTCTTAGGAATCTGGATCCTGTCAAGGTTAGAAGTAAAAGCACGACATTTGGCTGAAAAAGCTTTGTAGGAGACAAATTTTGAAATAGGATGAGAAGTACATGAACGAGGTTGTTTTCGAAGAGCAATAGGTAGATCATCAAGATTTGTTACCTGGTCAAGATTGGATTTTGGCTCATAAGGATGCAGAGCTATCACCGGTTCTGACTCTTTTGGTGCTTCGATGTGAAGATCTCATCTGTCTTTGATTTTGGTCTCCTTGAATAAACAAGTGTCTCCCTGCCTTTTTGTTTTTCAACATCTCCCCCTGAGTTCAAGATTCCTTCTGTGTTGGACAAGGAAGGAGGAGGTGTACTGTGAGAGATAGACTCAAAGATAGCCATATCAAAGTCTATATCAGAATGTTGAGCTTCTCTCAAGGACTCCCCCTGAAGCGAGTAGTAGGGAGTATGCTCAAAAAATGTGACATCCCGACTAACATATAACTTCTGTGAGAGAGGATCATAGCATTTGTAACCCTTTTGAGTAGGGGAATAGCCAAGAAAGACACATTTGATAGCTCTAGGATCCAATTTGGTACGTTGGGAAGCGTGAATGTGGACAAACACTGTGGACCCAAAGACACGGAGAGGAAGAGAGGAACTGACGCGAGAATGAGGAAAGTTCTCCTGGAATTTTTGGAGAGGAGTTGCAAATGAGAGAACTCGACTAGGCATTCGATTGATGAGAAAGGCAGCAATCAGGATGGCATCACCCCAAAAATATTTTTTCATGTGAGAGGTAAACATTAAGGCACGAGCTATCTCAAGAATATGTCAGTTTTTTCTTTCAGCAACCCTATTTTGTTGGGGGGTTTGAACACAGGAACTCTGATGAATAATACCTTTGTCTTGAAAGTAACGGCTTAAGGAAGAATTGAAATATTCTGTGCCATTATCAGTGCGAAGAATCTGGATTTTGATGTGAAATTGGGTGTAAATCATGTTGTAGAAATTCATGAATACCAAGGGAACCTCAGATTTGTCTTTTAGTAGAAATACCTAACAGAGACGAGAATGATCATCGATAAATGTTATAAACCATTTTTTATGGGTTCGATTAGATATTCGTGAAGGGCCCTAAAGATCACTGTGTATTAGGGTAAAAGGCAGTGATGGTTTATAAGAAGATGTGGGAAAACAAGTACGATGATGTTTTGCGAGTTCACGAACTTCACATTGTAAATCCAAAGGAGTTTTATTCAAACAAAGTGATGGAAACAACTGTTTTAAATATTGAAAACTAGGGTGACCCATTCGTTTATGCCATAACAAAAGATCACTATCCCTAGGACTAAATGCAGAATTACAAAGAGGAGGACGACACTGTTTATTCATGGGAACATCATCAAAGTAGTAGAGTCCCTCGCATTCCTTAGCACTGCCAATCGTCTTCCCCGATGATAGATCCTGAAAGACACAATGAGAAGACAAAAAAATAGCTGAGCAATGAGATTGTTTGGTTAGCTGACTAATAGATAACAAATTGCAAGAAAGATTAGGAACATGAAGAACCGACTCCAAAGTAATAAATTCAAAGATACGGATACTCCCCTTGCCAGCTACTGGGGATAAAGTACCATCTGCAATTTTTATTTTTAAATTACCAGCACAAGGTGAATATGTAGTGAATAAATGATGAGCATCAGTCATATGGTCAGATGCACCTGGGTCAATAATCCAGGGAGTATGATTTAAAGTGGAACTAAGGGCTGACAAAAAAGTACCTTTGTGGGCTAAGGAACCTGATGGCAGTTGATTAGAGGACTGACCCGAGGTTTGAAAGGTCGAAAACAGAGCATAAAGTTTCTCAAGTTGCTCGGGATTAAAACCCCCACTAAAGGACTGTTCAGTAGAGGCCTGGTATCCATGAGATTTATTGGACTGTCTGGGCTTCCAATCTGCAGGCTTGCCATGTAAGGTCCAACAGGTATCTTTGGTATGGCCCGATTTTCTACAATACTCACAAAAGGGACGTTTATTTTGTTTTGGGCCAGATCCATGATTTGGGCCGGATCCATTATAAAACCCATGAAGCCCACGGCTCATATGAGCATCCAATCCGCCAGGTATATGGGTCTGTCTCGACCCGTTGGACGACCCACGCGATACAACCTCTTCTCCCTCAGAGACGAGACTCGATCGTGAACCAGATCTGTCAGTCGTCCCCATTCCTCGACTTGCAAGGGCAGAGCCCTCAAATCCTGTCTCTGCTTTCTCCTTCAACATCACCTTCTGTCTCTGTTCTTCCCGTCGCACCTCGGCGAAGACTTCACGGATGGAGGGAAGTGGTCGTCGACCCAGGACTCTGCTGCGAACATCGTCGAGGTCGCGATTCAGCCCTGCCAGAAATTCGAACACCCTCTCAGCTTCCATCCGTTTCTGGAATCGAACACTGTCGCCCGTGCACTCCCAGTCTTCACCGCAACTGAGATCGAGTTCTTGCCACAGTCCAAGCATCTCGGTGTAGAATTCTGTGACTTCCCGATCTCCCTGTTTCAACTGCCACAGCCTTGTTTTGAGTTCGAAAACCTGTGACGCATCTTCGGCATCTGAGTACGTCTCTCTCACAGCGTCCCAAACGTCTTTGGTAGTCGGGAGGAACATGTAAGTTCTGCCGATGGTGGGTCTCATAGGAGTTGATCAGGCATGAGGTGATGAATGAATTCTCGGAACGCCATTTTTGGAGAGCTGTTGCGTCACTGGAGGGAGGTTGCTTGATCTCGCCTGTCAGGAATCCCAGTTTGCCTCTGCCGTCAATAACCAGCTTGATGGATTGGGCCCATTCTCGGTAATTCTTTCCATTCAATATCTCTATGGTGAGATGGAATGAGGGATTCTCAATTGCTACAGTCGAAACTCATGGAGGTGATGGTCTCTGACTCTCCTTCTTGAGTTACCAACTGGGTAGATTCATGGCTGGCGGCCATATTGTGCTAGGGTTTTTCGTATCCCTGCTCTGATACCATGAAGACAATATTAATCAAATTCTCTTTCTATTTAATGTATTGTGTTACATACAATGACTCTATATATACAGTGAGAATTGGAATATAGAAATGGTAGAGAAAAGGAAACCAAGAAAAAAAGGAAATAAAAAATGTGTTACCTAATCAACCTAAATCTCCTACCATAATCTTCTCTAAATCATAATCACATTCAAAATTAAATCCCACTTAATTATTCGGGATTTCCACAGTTTGGGTTCAAGCTGAGTTGTTTTGGTTCAAAATCAAGTTTGAGTTAAACATGGACTAACTGTCTTAAAACCTGAATTAAACTTGAACATGTCTCTACGCGAACCCAATTTGCCTGAGTTACACCCCTAAACACACCACACCACACCACACCAATATTACATGATGAAATTATAAAAAAATAAAAAAATAAATTTTTGCATGACTTAAAATAATAGACCTGATAAGTCAGTTCGAGTCATGTCAAAAACATATTTCGTCTTATCTAATATGTGATTATTAAGGATGAAATCACATATTAAGAGTTTGTTTTGACAATCTTGCGTCCAAAAGACCCGTTGTTTATGGGGAGCCCCAGCAAAAGAAAAAAAAAGTTGATTGGTCTAAATCACAAGAAGGTAAAAGCAAAAAAATCCCAAAATTTAAAGAAAATAGCGGAAAAAAAGGGTCACCCAACGCAACCAGCTTTTTTGACATGCAGTCACCACTCACCAGTCTTTCGAACCAAAGTAATGTGAATCTTTAGACAGTTTTATGACTGATCTTTTCATTACTATGGTCTGAAGAGGCCAGTATCAGACATAACTTGCCCTTAACACAAGGAAAATTGATGTAAGAGTCATGCACCATGTGCTTTTGGCACAATCATAAGTAAATTAATTGTCTACAAGGCAGAAACATGAAAAGTTTGGGGAGTTGGAATGACTTTGATGAGGTTCTAAAATTTCTCATACCTTTTTTCAGCAACCAAATGGAGCAATGGTGACTCATGCCTTAACTAGCTTAATAATTGAGAGGATTATAGTTTACATACACATAGTGATTGTCATTTTACAATATGAGAAACAATTAGCAGTCTTATTTCACAGCAATATTCATTTCCTGCATCATCCTGAATATTCCCAGTGCCCATATCAGTCATCGAAGAAATATATATCAATTCATATGAGTCCATGCTATATACCGTATCACTCTCAAACTGAAATAGCAACCAAAGGAACATCCTGGCTTCGGAACCAATTCCATTCAGCTGGAGTTTCAGAGTTCTGCACAGCATCATGAAAAAATGAAATAAATGGACAGTTGTGGTAGTTACGGTTCAGGACCACCAAAAAGAAAGAAACAAAGAAGATAACGGTGTTCAAGAGCGAAAAAATGTCAACACGAAAAACACTGCCCTATTTTAATTTCGTGAAGCAAAAAATGGAACTTACTATTATATATCATCTAGAAGCCTAATTATTCAGTAATTCAAATTCTCAGCAATTTCAACTTGTTCTTTGAGAGTGCCATATAGGGTCTCAACAACATTCAGTAGGAACGCATCTGAACCATGCTTGGCCAATAAGGAAACTGCCACAGGAAGACTATCATACATCCCTAGTGGTATGCTCACCTGTAGATTAACCAATTTCAGAAGCAGCAAATTATATTTTATGGTAATCAAGGATGAAAAGCTAAAAGCCCCTGCTCTGTGTGTGTGTGTGTGTGTGAGAGAGAGAGAGAGAGAGAGAGAGAGAGCGAACCTGGCAAAATCCAGATACTCCAGCAACAGCTAACAAGCTAAAAGCCCTGACACGAAATGTTTCTAGTGTAGTTGTCTCGGTCTGAAGTTTTGGTGGAGGCCCAGGAACCGTGGGGATTGCAAGGATGCCAAAATCCTATATAATTATTTTCCAGAGTACAAGAAGGGAGAGAAATTTTAGAACAAATGACTTAAAAATCTTTTTACTTCAAGCTGCTTGTAAGAGTATTAACATAAAAAAAGGACAAAAGAAGGAACTTTTAAGTGCAGCTATGAATCCGAGAGTAAAATTAATTTGAAAAAAGATACAAAAAGACCTAAATCATACAACTAACAACATTTTCACAGTTTATTGTATGCCCATCCAACAATCCTGACAATATCAAAGGGAAAACTAAAAATGGATCTAGAACAAATGGAATCATCTCATTTACTTCCAAATCATAGAGATTATGACTAAAATGTATTTATGTGTTTGAACTATGAGGAGGACAAATCTTCTACTACAAGGACATATTCTATGGTAAGACAATCTCTATTTCTATGATAAATTTCATCTTTAACTAACCTCAATGCCCATATTGAAAGGTGGTGGCCTCTTTCAAAAGAGTAATGTGATGTCCGGATACCGTCAAAGTGATAGCTTGAGTTGTATTTCCTTCACCCCCCCCCCCCCCAACAAAAAAAAGGGAGGTGGAGGCTTCAAGTCCCAATAGGAATGAAGTGTGTGTCGTACTTAACCGAGAGAGAGAGAGAGAGAGAGAGAGAGAGAGAGAGATTTGGTATCGACATTAGCAGCACAAACACATTACAGCTTACTCTACACACACACACATACATAAATACATGTGTATATTTACATATATTGGTCGAGAAGAAAAAAACAGGCAATAGGAAGAGAAGTACAAGGAAAAGCCACACACCCCTTTTACTACCTACATGAATAAAAAATGCATTGATACTCGGCTATAAAATGTTGACGATTGGCCAAAGCATCCATGACTCTATTGGCCTCTTGTTGCACATGATTAAAGCTCCAACAAATTTGAATATTCCATCCAAGAGGATGTGTATCATAATCATTTGAAATTTAACCCTAAATTTCTTCTTAAAATGTGGGGTTATTGCAATACCAGGAATTTGGCTTTCAAAGACAATATGTGTATGCGTATGATTGTGAGTGTAGAGAAAGTGAAAGAGAGAGTGAGAAAGATAGAGAGTACCCCTAGGAGATCAGTGAGAGCAGCACGTAATTCACTCTTCACAGAGGGGAAGACATCAATGTTTTCGTCCCTTGTCCCAAGAGCTTCCTGTACCCGTTCTGATATTCCCGGTCCTAAAACAGGTTTGACTGTCCTGACCCATTCTCCATGATTATTCTTGAATTCATACCTATACTTCAAAAGGTAATTGTTTTAGGAGTCAACACATGAATCAATAGGGTCTTTTCAGATGGCAATGTAGGTTCCTTGGTTGATTTTTTGGGGTCCTTAAGGCATTAATTTGTAGCCTTGCCCTTGTAAATATGGGGTTTGCTCCCCTCGGGCACTTTTTATACATATATATACATCTTTACTCATAAAAAAAAAACACAAGGACCAATATCACGAATATCATTAAGTCAGAAACTTAATCAACACAAAATCAATACAAAAATTTTCATGATCTGCACCTTTGTAGCAACCTCATGGCACTTGAAAGAGCTACCAGAGATGGTATATTATATTCTTGAGTTTCAATTCCTTTAAAGAAATGTGCCAAACTTGGAACTCTGTCCATAACATAGTCCCCAAGGCTTGCATGTTTTACTATGTGACCTACGCCAATAAAGACATAAAGTAAATCTCACTAATAAGAAACAATTTAATATGAATACTGAATACACATTTGAGATGAAAGAAACAAAAACAAGAGTCAAATCTTAGTGGTTGTTATCAATTTTCTTAAATGAATCCACCACCCTTTATTGAATCCATTCTTACAGTGCGTTAACAATTAACAAGTTATGGAAATTGATATTGTATCATTGTTTTCCATGTGGAGTTTATGCTGACTTATAAAACTTGGCCAATATCAAAATGATAAAATCAACCCACTTACCCCCATATAACTTCTCTATTGATTTAACAAGAACTTTACTTGTGCGATCACTTGGAATGCTTAGAAGCTTGAAACAATCTTCAGGAATAATAATATGACTAGGTCTGACAGGATCCACAACAGGCAATTGCAGTAGTACTCGTCCAACTCGATTCAAGATCACAGGATCCCTAGCAAACCATCCTGGAAAAGAACTCCATGTCAAAAGAATGAATAGCCAATTTGAAGTCTGAAGCTCTTATTTCATCACAACTACAAATTAACCAAACATTACGTAGAAACATTTGGATATACTGAAGCCATCCCAAATACCCTAACAATTAGAGAGAGAGAGAGAGAGGAGGGTGGGGAAGAGAGGGTAGTATTGGATGGTCTAACTAGTGAAGCATCATTGTTGATATGATATCATTTTTATTATTTATTTTTTTGATAAGTGATATCGATTAATTTTAGATAATTCAGTAAGCTTCCAGGCTGCCAAACTATTATAAAAGACATTCTTGTTTTTGCTTAATCTAAAATGTAGTTATTTATCTTAAACACAACAAAGCAAAATGCACCCAGCCCAAAAGAGTCAGAAGTTAAATCCTGTCAGTTGACCCATGGCCATCTTGCTACAGATTAAAACTTGTCTCATAACATGTTAAAATACAGTTATCACTAGTAATCAGAAACAAGTTCACTTTTTGCCTTGTTGGGTTCAAAGATATTTAAACATTGTTCAACCCTGGACCTGCTATGATCATTACTTGGCCCATGTATTTGCTTTATGATTTTCTCAATTGCAGAGTTGAGTTTTCACTGAATAAAAATAGTTGTAAAAGACATTCAGTTGATTGTGATTCAATCATATGGATGTTTCCTCACCCACAGTATCGAAACTCTGTGCCATAGGAATAACTCCAGTAGTTGAAACAACACCATGAGAAGGTCGAAACCCGAAAATCCCACAGTACGAGGCAGGAACTCTTACACTTCCTCCGGTGTCGGTACCTGTGATAGATGGGACCCCTTTGCTTCAGTTAGTCAAGGATATACAAAAAACCACAAAATAATAATAATAATGAAAAAAAAATTCACCTAACGAGAAATCTACAAGGCTTGCACCAACTGCAACAGCAGATCCACTAGAAGATCCTCCGGGTACCCTATCTGGTGCACATGGATTGGTTGGTGTTCCATAATGTATGTTTTCTCCATTTATACTACCAAAAGATAATTATTCCAGTTATGTAACTTAGAAGTATACAGGAATATTCACAATACTACGATGCAAGGAAGAAGAACTGGGTGAGGACTTAAAAGCATTTAAGAAGCTGCTGGAGACCACAAAAAAGTTGAAGCAATTCAGTTTTGTGCGCCATGGCACTCAAATGCAACATTTTGATGATAAAGAGTAATCTTTTCCTTGTTAAAATAAAAGCATTAGGGTGTTGTGGAATAGGCTAAGGTTCCTCTAGCAATCATTGTTTGGAATGGATTAAAAAATAAAATATTCAAATGGGATAAACAATTTGTCCTAGATTAGACTTTGAAGGGTTGCAAAGAAATGAAAATTTCAACATATGCAAACACAACTCCTTGAACCAAATTAGCTTCTTTATCCCCCTTTCTGGTGTCATCTATTTGAGTAGTTAAGCTTTCCAAGACTTTTTGCTTTTTCTTCTTGGAAAACAGGCTTATACTCTTCAAACAAATCATTTTGTTCCTTGTTAATATCCCATTTAATTTGATACTCTTGAAAACCTTGATCCTGTTTAAGCTTGTTGATGAATTACGGGCAATCCTCCTCTATCTCATATGTATCATTTTCTGAAGCTGAATTCTTTATCACTCAATAGGTTTTGCTTTTCTTATATTTTCTAATATCAATTCATTAGTTCAGTGATTCCTGTCTTTCAAAATTCACAAAAATATGATTAGCGAATTAAGGCATCACAACCTTACTCCTGCACTTATCATGTTGGAATTTTGTCAAACATTTATAGCATTCTCTTTATAACTTTCTTGATCAACTAATTCTCCATATTAGTCGCACTCCCATCTGATTGGTTCCAGTTCCAGACAACTGCTTAAACCCAGGAGGACGTTCTTATCCGTCCTCTGTACAGTGATTCTACTCATTCTCATTTGCAGAAACCAATTATTCTTACTTCCATATGTCTTTAATATCATCCAAAATGAACAGCTTACAATTTTCATGCTTAAAGGGATGTCTTTCTGGTGAACAAAAAGTAGAAGACCAATTCTGGACCAAAACTAGTGTGCCAGAAACGCCCATCGTCGGCTCATCGCCCATGTTCGATCCAAAATGGCATGGAGATCAAAATTCACTGCCTTTGGCTGTGATATACACTGTTTCAGTCAAATTCTTTTTTTTTTTTTTTTTTTTTTGATAAATAAGAGTTGTATATATAAGGTGCCCAAGAAGGGCATCAAGGGCAAACACCCCAAAAGATTACATCCAATTTAGAGAACCCAAGAAATCAACAAAAGAAGTAACATTTACAGGGAAAGCCTCTTTGGCTCAAAAAAATAGTAAACACAAAAAAAGCATCTTTGAAGAGGGGAGTAGAGAGCTCCAGATCTTCAAAGACACGGTTGTTCCTTTCACTCCAAATACACCATAAGAGGCAAAGCGGGGCCATTCTCCAAACACTCTTAATCTCAAATGGGAGAGTGCAACCTTCGCAAGCCAACAGAAGGTCTTTTACTGAACTTGACATAACCCATGAGTAGCCAAACAGAGCAAAAATAATATTGCAGCAATTCCACGAGACGTGACAGTGAAGGAGCACATGGTCCACTCTTTCCTCATCGTTCTTACATAAATAGCATCTGCTGGCCAAAAGAAAGCCTCTCTTTTTCAAATTCTCCGCAGTTAGAATAGCCATCCAAGCAGCTTCCCAAGCAAAGAAAGAAGCTTTAGGAGGTACTTTTGAATGCCAAATGAGCTTCCAAGGAAAGGGGGGGCTATCCAACTCAAACATGCTTTTATAGAAGGATCGGACCGAAAAAGATTTCTTATCCGGCCTCCAAACTCTCTTATCCTCCCTGTCTTCCATAGCCCGGTAGTTGTTGAAGGTTACAAAGGAAAGAGCTCACCTCTTCAAGTTCCCAATCAAAAAAATCTCTCCTAAAGCAGGGACACCATATAAGCTTGTTCCCAACTTTCTCCAAACTACTCGCTAGCCCAAGCCGTCTTATTGCTAGCCAGACTGTATAAACTAGGGAACTTCACCCTCAGCGACATGTCCCCAGTCCAGATATCATCCCAGAATTTCACCCTACCACCATGTCCGAGAACAAAACAACATCTATCCAAGAAAACCCTCGAACCACCTCTAATGTAACCCCAAAGACCACATCCCCTTGGGCCTGCCACATCGCTCGAGCACCAACCCCCACTACCACACCCGTACTTGGAAACAATGATCTCCCTCCAAAGCTCCCTGTCACTTTCATCAAATTTCTATAGCCATTTTCCTAAAAGGGCTATATTGAAGGTTCTCAGGTCCTTCACCCCTAAACCCCCTAGAGACACTGGCTTCTTGATTTTATCCTAAGCAACTAGATGAATCTTTTTACATTCGCCTTTGTGGCCCCATAAAAAATCCCTTTGAATCTTCTCCAATCTTCTACTAACCGACTTTGACATGGTAAAGAGCGACATGAAGTAAGTAGGAAGGTTTGCCAAGGTACTTTTAAGAAGGGTTAGCCTTCCTCCCTTTGAAAGGAACTGGCCTTTCCATCCTGACAGCTTGTTAAGAAATCTTTCAACCACTGGATCCCAAACCCCAATGGATCTTGAAGAAGCTCCCAACGGAAGGCCCAAGTAAACTAGGGGGAGGCAACCCACACTGCATCCCAAAGTGCTAGCTAACATATCCATCTCTTGGACCGACCCTACTGGGGTAATACTGCTTTTTGGCAAGATTGATTCTTAAACCTGATACAGCTTCAAAACACACTAAAATGCAACGGATAAAACGAAGCTGCCGCACAGAAGGGTCACAAAAAATGACGGTGTCGTCGGCAAACAACAAGTGTGAAATGGCAACTCCTTCGCCCCCTCTATCCCCCGCCTGGAAGCCTTTGATGAGGCCAACTTCCTCCACCCGATGCATAAAGTGGCTCAAAGCCTCCATGGCTATCACAAAGAGAAAAGGGGATAAGGGATCCCCCTGTCTCAGACCTCTAGAAGTACGGAAGAATCCAGCAAGAGAGCCATTGACTAGAACCGAAAGAGAAACTATGGAAATGCACGACTGAATCCACTTCTTCCATTTGCCCCCAAAGCCTATCTTAGCCAGCATACCCATTAAGAAGTTCCAATTAACATGGTCAAAAGCCTTTTCAATATCCAGTTTACACACAAGCCCCTTCTTTTTTTGTTTTATCCTCGAGTCAATGCATTCATTTGCCACGAGAGCCGCATCCATGATTTGACGACCCTCCACAAAAGCATTTTGTCCTGAAAGAAATGATACTGCCCATAACCTTCTTTAGCCTTAGAGAAAGAACTTTTGCAATTAGCTTGTAAACATTGCTCACAAGACTTATAGGGCGAAAATCCTTGATGCTGTTAGCTCCCTCCTTTTTAGGGATGAGGGCAATGAAAGAAGCATTGAGGCTTCGCTCAAAGCCTCCCTCCCTGTGAAAAGTCCCAAAAACCGCCATCACATCCGCTTTCAACACATCCCAACATTTTTGATAGAAGGCCATAGTGAACCCATCTGGGCCTGGAGCTTTATCCCCATTGCATGCCTCTAACGCTCTCACCACTTCATCTTCCGAGAAAGGGATCTCTAGCTTAGAGGCTTCATCACCATTCAAGCTGTTCAAGAGGATGTCATCAACCCCTGGTCTCCAGCTACATGGCTCAGTGTAGAGGCTAGAGAAAAAGTCAACAATTCCTCTCCTGATGGGTTCCTCTTCGGTGAGAACATGATCATCAATAACAATAGAGGAGATTTTATTCTTCCTAAAGTGAGAAGAAGCCATCCTGTGAAAGAATTTGGTGTTGCGATCTCCCTCTTTAAGCCAAATGGCTCGAGATTTCTGCCTCCAAGAGATTTCCTCCATCTTGAGGATCTACCCGATTTGGCCCTTTAGGCCATCTCGCTCAGCCCTTTTGTCTTCAGAAAGAGAGCCCCGCTGATCTTCCTCATCTAACCTCATCAAGATATTCAGCAAGGACTGCTTCATTTCCTGAATTGAACCAAAGACTTCACGATTCCACTTTCTAAGATCTTCTTTGAGTAATTTCAGCTTTTTGGCAATGCAGAAACTTGGAGACCCGTCTACAACATAAGAAACCCACCAATTTCTCACTAAATCCACAAAGCCTTCCTTTTCTAACCACATATTTTCAAATCTAAAGGGGCTTTTTCCAGCACTAAAACCCCCACAGCACAGCATAAGAGGATGGTGATCAGAACAAGGCCGCGGAAGACACTTTTGGGAAACACCAGGGAAAACATCCTCCCAATTGTGAGACAACAAGAATCTATCCAAGCGGGACATAGCAGGTTGATGACCGCCTCTGGACCAAGTGAATCTTCCTCCCTCCAAAGGCAAATCTACCAAGTTTTGAGAATTTATGAATGCATTAAAGTTTCTCATAACCGAGGTCAACCGACCACTCCCTGTCCTCTCATCTGGAATTTGCACAACATTGAAGTCCCCCCCAAGGCACCAAGGGACTTGCCAGGAAGAAAGCGACTCATGTAACTCATTCCAGAACAAGCTTCTAACCCCATCAGCAATTGGTCCGTAAATCCCACAAAAGCCCCACACCAAGGAGTTGGAGATCAGGTTGAATTTGCAGGAGATGGAGAAATCACCCACTCTTTGATCGGTACAAGTGACCAAACAGGAGTCCCACGCCACAAGAATACCTCCCGCAGTGCCCTGTGCATTCAAGGCTGCCCATTTGACCCATCTAGATCCCCATATGGAGCGAACAACTCTCGTTGAAATGTTTTCCATTTTAGTTTCCTGAAGACAAATGACTGCAGGCTTCCATTCACGCAGCAAACCTTTGACAATTGTATGCTTATCGGGATCATTTAATCCCCTCACATTCCAGGATAACATTTTTAAAATCATAAAAACAAGAAACAGTTAGAACCTCTCCCTGCCTTCCACAAAGGCTTCCACCAACTTGCTGCCCCCATAGTTAACCGAGCAGGACAGCTCTTTCATAACCCGTTTCATCCTTTTTGCTGATATTTCCTCCTTCCCTTTCTCAGCAGCAGTACTTGGACCATGTCTTGACAGGGAATTGCGCATCATTATTTCTTGGAATAGGTCCATCAGGCGGTTCCTCAAATCCTGCGCAGGGGACTTCGAGTAGTTTACTCACCTTCCCCAATTTTCGAAGCACCCACCTCTCTGACATCTTCTCTTGCCGGTATAGATGGTCTGCTGAATACACCTCCTGGATTTGACTGGAACCGTCCGAACACCCACCCGGCAAGACCATTGCTAATGGATGGTAGTCTGCCAAGTTCTCAGAATTTTCCTGGCTGCGCACCAGCTCTTCGCCTCCCTGATCGTCTGGCATTGTCTGCAGCTGCCTTTCTTCGCCCCCCTGATCTTCAGGCCTAATCTGCAATTCCTGTGCCGAGAATGATTCAACCTCTGCTTCAAAAGAGCAAGCTGCAGCCCAATTTTGTTGAAGGACCTCTGTGTAATAGTTACTTTCCAAATGATGAAGAAATTCCCACTCATCCATCATGCTGCTGTGGTCTGAATCTGGCCACTCTAAACTGGTGATTGTTTGTGCTGTCTGCTTCTTTATTCTTTCCTCATGCTTTTCCGACTCCATCACAGGTCCCCTGCAACCTGCTCCAGAGCTAGCTCCTAAATGCTGATTTTGCGTTACAATGTTTCTGTCCGAGCTGGGCTGCTCCAGGCCTTGGGCTGCTTTCTTCCATCTTCTAAAAGAACTTTTCCTTTGGGCCACAAAATGGGATGGTCCAATCCAATCGGTCTTTGCATTGGTGTGCCCTCCTATTGGATGCTCCATGCGCTTCGAACTGGGCCTGCAGCCTGCGCCATAGCTAGCTTCTGTATGCTGTTTTTCTTTGCCTTTAACAGCCCTAGTAACGAAAGGGATGGAGGAATCCTTCGCTACAATATTTTGGTCTGAGCTGGGCTGCTCCAGGCCTTGGACTGCTTTCTTCCATCTTCTAAAAGAACTTTTCCTTTGGGCCCCAAAAGGGGCTGGCCCAATTCCAATCAGTCTTGTGCCCTCCTATTGTATGCTCCATGCACCCCGAACTGGGCCGGCTCATTTCATGGGCCTGCACTTGCCTGTTCTTAAAAGGACCACTCCTTTGGTCCACGAATGAAAGTGGCCCAACCCTTCTGTTAAAAGAGTGCTTGAAGCCCGCTGCACCACTGTTTCTCCATCCTTCTGGAAATTTCCCAACCACATGCATCCATTTCCCCTGCCTCTGTGATTTGAAATTTGAATCACCTGCGCGAGACGGTGGTACAGCCTGACGATAACGGCTGGTGTCAGTACTGGTTCTGGCGATCGTACAGGGTTTGGACGCGTGGAGACCCGACTTGCGAGAGAGGGGTATGGCCTGCCGATGACGACTGGTGTCAGAGTTGGTTGTAGCGATCGTACGCGCTTTGGTCGCGTGGACTCCCGTCGCTTTCTTTCTGTCTCTTCCGGTCGCCACTGCAACTTCTGGTCGCTGTGGAGCCTCCTTGTAGCACATCGGGCTAGCTTCCGACCAGATCGGAAGAGAGGAAGACCACTCACCGCATTTGATGCTGAGGGAAGCAGGGATTTGCTCCGATCGGCTTCTGACAAGCATCCTTGCCCATCTCAGGTGACGCCTCTCTGCTGTGTCCACGTCCAAAGACACAAATTTACCACAGTGGTCTCCCATAGCTTGGAAGACCTCGGAGCTCCACAGAAAAGCTGGTAATCCCATAACCCTTAGCCATATTAAGCTTTCTTCTTCCACTCCTGAACAGCACCCCGACGGTGACCACGGATGCATGGTCACAGTTAAACCTTCGAAGGACCAATTCCTTCGTTGGAGAACACGAATGGCTTCCTCAACCGAAGGCAGCTCAAAGAGAAACCAAGCTCCGTTCAAATCCAACACCTTCAAACCTGCTTGAATCCCCTAGTTTTTGAGAGCCCACCTGTGTAGTTTTGACTTGTCGGGGATGGGGGTGTTCAGATCTCCAACTCTACCGATTAAACATCGGCGAAGGTGAGTTAGGCGACTTTCACACGAACCCAGATTGACCTCGATATCTGCATGGACGTTAGCTTGGTGCGATTCCACTAACACAGGTTCCGCTGGCCACTCCTTGATTCGGCAAACCTCCAAGAAAGATTCCTTAGGGACTGAGGTAGATCTGTGTTTAGATAGCCCTAACGACCTGAAGGCCTGAGAGTATATTGCCCATCCTCAAAAAACACATTATTACTATTTTTGAAAAAAAAATGGATTGTTAATAACTTAGCCTATAAGAATTCTTTTGGGGTGCTCTTTGTTTCCGTGTTATTCTAGGACTATTTAGTTTCCATAACTCAAATTTGTCATTTTTAGAAAATTTTCCTATTTCTTTAATATTTCCGTTTCTTAATATAATTTCTCTATTGTTTATGTTGACTTCTATCTCTACATATGTGATTGTTATTTGAATTGCGAAGACATCATTCATTGATAATAATATTGAGATTCGTTTTAGAGAATTGTTCTCGTGTTGCCAGTGGGTTCTAGATTATTGATTATCTACATGCTTCATTTTTTTTGATAAGTATATACATGCTTCATTCAGTGTCAGTTTTCTCATTACCAGTTCACTTTAGATTAGACATAGGAGAAGATGTGGAAATTTAGAAGTAGTTAGCAAATTTGACAAATTTGAATCTATTCTATAGGGAATTCAGAACTTTCTACAATGATTTATCACTTTTCTCTTTATTTTGTAGGTAAAATTATGGAAACTGAAATAACTTCAAAAACCCGAAACAACTTAAAAACAAACTATGACATAATTATAGAGTACAGTTAAGAAATTCTGAACTATATATACTATTTTAGCTATTATCAGATTGTCTCTCTTATGACAGAAAAAAATAAGATTTTTTAACAAGTCCTCAATCAATTCATTAGTCATTAGTAATGTGATTAAATTGGGTTCAATTTGTTAAACACAATAATTAGAAATCATAATTCATGACTATTTCATGAGTTGCAAAATTTGTCCCACTAGTGGGCATCTCATATAAAAGCTTACTTAAAGATGCACAATTGTACTATCCAAATGTCCATCCAACAAGAATAGTGTAATGAAACAAATGGATACATACATATATAAAAGAGATTTGGGAAAAGATATATATTCTAATTACTTGAACCTCATATATATGTACAATACATTCCTAACTAAAGAAGGAAAGAAAACAAAGGAAATAAAGAGAGAATAATAGATGGTCAACATGACCTAAAAAAGAATAAATTTCCTAATTCCAACACTCCCCCTCAATCTAGGGCGAAGATATTGACGAGCACCAGCTTGACAAGAGATGACTGTAGTAACAACGGACCCATTGACTTGGTGAGCATATCGGCCGTCTGATCAAATGAGGGAACAAAGCTAGGGGTAATAATACCCGAACGAACTTTTTCCCTAATGAAGTGAATATCGACTTCTATGTGCTTTTTTTCTCTCATGAAATACTAAATCTGAAGATAACATAATAGCGGACTTATTATCACAGAACAAAGAAGATGAGTCCGACATGGGGAAGCCCAGCTCAGTCAGAAGAGAACAAAGCCATAGAAGCTCACAAGTGCCCTTGGCCATAGCACAGTACTCGGCCTCGTCAAAAGATCAAGAAACCACCACTTGCTTCTTACCTTTCCAGGATATGAGATGATCACCACGAAAAGTACATATACCAGAAGTAGAGCGTCGATCACTTTTAGAACCTGCGTAGTCAGCATCTGTAAAACAGGAGAGATCCGACTGTGCTCTTGCCGTATAAAAAACCCAAGACCAGGACAGGTCTTAAGGTACCAAAGAATATGATAAGCTACATCCATATGAGAGGTACGTGGTGAGTGCATGAACTAACTCACAACACTAACAGCAAACGGGAGATCTAGTCTTGGGTTCGTCAAGTAGATAAGAAGACCCACAAGACGCTGATAAACGAATGGGTCTGATAATAACTCTCCTGATTCTGCTGACAACTTATGATTTGGATCCATAGGAGTAGAAGCAGGTCTACACCCAAGCATACCCGTATCCTGAAAGAGATCAAGAGCGCACTTCCGCTGAGATAGAGATATACCAAGGTGAGACCGAGCAACCTCAATAAGTACCGTAGAGGACCCAAGTCCTTAATATCAAAACACGCCCCGAGATCACACTTTACTTTAACAATACCAGGTGAATCATCTCCAGTAATAATAATATCATTTACATAAACGGAGATGATAATGCACCGCCCATCTGAATGTCGTCGAATAAAGCATGTATGATCTGAATGGCACCTAACAAAGCCCATATCCAAAACAACATCATTGAAGCGGCTAAACCATGTTTGAGGAGACTGCTTAAGACCATAGAGGGATTTTCGAAGACAACTAGACTTTCCCAGAATACTCCCCTTGAGAGCAAAAACCCGGTGGCAGATCCATGTAGATAACCTCTGTAAGGTCACCATTGAGGAAGGCATTCTTGACATCCAACTAATGAAGAGGCCAAGAATAGGAAGCAGCAAGGGAGACAAGAAGACGGACTGTAGTTAACTTAGCCACACGAGCAAAGGTAGCACCAAAATCTTTACTTGGAACTTGAGTAAAGCCTTTGGAAACAAAGCGAGCCTTATACCTCTCGACAATGCCATCCGCTAAGTACTTCACACTGAAGACCCACTTACAGCCAACCGTTCTCTCACCAGCAGGCAAGTCAACAAGCTCCCATGTCTGATTTTGAAGAAGAGCATCCATTTCCACGTGCATAGCGGCCACCCACTTAGGATTTTGAAGAGCCTCAAAGATTGACCAAGGAATGGTTACTGAATCAACCTTACCAAGGAAAGACTGATAGGAATCTGAAAGACCCTGATAAGAGATAATCTTGGCAATAGGATGATTAGTACTACCAGAAAAACCCAAACGGATGGGGGGGCGACGATCACGGGGAGGATATTGGGGAGGTGTGATATCAGAAGCTAAGGGAAGAGATGAAGTACCTGAGTCCGGAGAAGAGTCTGGCGGAGGAACATGAGAGCGTGGACAGCGAGGAACAAGAGGGAAGGGATCAGTAGTTGTTACCGGAGGAGGGGACCTGCTAGGAAGTGAAGAAGAGGACATCGGAGGAGGCTCAAGAATGGGAGCCGGATGAGAAAGTAAGGGATTCTCCTCTAGAGGAATCTCCACAACAGGTTTCACCAAGGAAGGAGTACCTGAAAAGAAAGGAACAGTTTCCAAAAAAGTAACATCCAATGAGTGATAGATATGACCAGTAATTGGATCATAACAACGATACCCCTTAGACATGCTAAAATACCCTAAGAAAATACACCGGATGGCCTTATCATCAAGTTTAGTGTGGGAAGGGCTACGGTTTTGAACGAAACATGTACACCCAAAGACACGAGGTGTAATAGGAAAAAGTGTGCTATCAGGCTAAAGGATATGTTAGGGGGGCCTTACCTTGTAGTATCCAGCTGAGAGTACGATTAATAAGGTAAGTGGCTGTGAGAACAGCCATATGCCAAAAATATTTGAGTACCTTCATCCCACACAAAAGACACTGAACAATAGACATGATGTGACGGTTCTTACGTTCCGCTACACCATTCTGCTCAGGAGTGCAAGGACAGATAAGTTGTTGGATAATACCTCTTTTGCTAAGCTCACACCGAAACTCATGAGAGATATTCTCGACCATTATCAGACCTAATATTCCGAACAACAGTATTGTATTGGGTTTTGATCATTTGTAAAAAGTTTGTAAGGTGTGAAAACACTTCAGATTTTTTCTTCATAAGATAAACCCAAGTACAACGAGTATAATCATCTATGAAAGTGACATAATAACGATGCTGAGATAAAGCAACAACTGGAGAAGGACCCCATACATCATAATGAATAAGATCAAAGGCACACGGTGCACGATGCATACGAGGAATATGAGTAGTGCGAGTATGTTTTGACAATTCACAAACAGCACATTTAAATTTAAAATTCTTGCATGCTTTATTCAAAGGCGGAAGAAGCCAACATAAATATTGAAAGTTTGCATGTCCTAAACGAGCATGCCACAAATCTAAAGTTTTAAGAGAAAAAACAGAAATATCAAACATAGGCAAAACAGACGCCTGAAAACTGGATGTTAACACTTTGGATGACGGAGGATCTCCAAAGTAATAGAGTCCATCGCGCTCATATCCCCTGCTAAAAATCTTTTTCGAAGTCAGGTCCTGCAAGAGACAACGATCGGGTAGGAAAATCACAACACAATTAAAATTTTTTGCAAGTAAACTGACAGAGAGAAGATTGTAAGCAAAATTAGGGACATAAAAAATAGAAGGAAGAGTGATGTCTAAAGACAAGACTGCATCACCCTGACTACTGATCTGGATAGATGATCCATCGACAATACGGATAGACTGAACAACAGTAGTAACTGGAGAAGACGAAATGGATAACTCGCCAATCATGTGCTTATTAGCTCTGAAATCCTAAATCCAAGTGGGATGGCCTGACTTAACATGAAGAGCAGTAGAGATACCTATAGCAAGTGTAGCCGTGGGATTGGCAGATGAGGTAGTCCCTGGAGGGGCAGGACCCAAGCTAAGGTGCGATTGAAGCTGAGCAATCTGTGCTTGAAGCTGACTATAATCTAAAATGGCTAGAGCGGGTGCAATCTCTGCAATGGCACCTGTACGAGGAGCCCATTTTCCTCGATCTCGGTTCCCCTGATTCCCTTGGTTCCAGTTCTTGGAATAACCCTGCTTTAACTTAAGATAGAGATCAAAGTAGCGATCAATGACATGGCCGGGCTTTTGGCAATGCTGACAATAAGGACGGTTACCAGCCGGACGAGAGCCCGAAGAAGCAGCAAGGGCCATCTGATCAGGAACAGGAGGAGATATCTGAATCTGTGAAGTTGGTGTCGGAGGAATAAGACGGCGGTGCTCATCGCCATCCACAGTAGCAAATGCCTCATAAAGAGAAGGCATAGGAGAGGTGTTCAAAATCTGAGCCCTAAGAGCCTCAAACTCAGGTTTCAAACCCATCAGAAATTGATATGTATGCCTAAAATCAAGACATTTGGACTCAACATCACCATCAATGGTAAAGTCACTAAAGGGCTCATACTGAGCCAACTCCTCCCATCTAGTCTGGAGATAACTAAAGAAGTCAGCAACCGATAGGCCCAAGGTGGCTTGAGAGGCATGAGATATCTCGATAAAGCTCAAAAATTCGAGAATCACAGTGTGCATGAGCGTACATCTTAGAGAGGGCAGACTACAGACCTTGGACAGTCTCATGACACATGAACATATTATAGATCCTCTCCTCCATCGAGTTGAACATCCAACCCAAAATGATACAGTTGTCCATATCCCATTGTTCAAACATGGGGTCAGATTCAGATGGCTTCTGCATCTTTCCAAGAATCCGCTTGGTCTTGCGTTTTCCACCAAAAAATAGGCGGAAAGAGCGAGACCAAGCATGAAAGTTTTTGCCATTTAATAACACGCTCGTGACATGTTAAGCCGGTGTATGCTGGGCAAAAGAGAGATTCGGATGAGCAACCACAGGAGTCGCACGATCAGCAATAACAACATCCTTACCTAAATCAACCATGAGACAAGTCCAAAAAATTGGAACGAACAGACGAGAAACAAAGCCGGATAACGAATCGGCAACAAAAGAACCACAGCCAGACAAAAAACAACTTATCAGACACGGGCAGCCAGACACTAGGCTACCTAGGCAATAGAAGAGGAGCACGGAGAGGCTCTAACACATCACAGATGGGCCAAGGAGGCCAACAGGTGCAGCACCAAGGCTACGCGAAGGACCAGGAGGGTCCTGGGAGGTCATGGGTGGTGCAGCAGGGGCTAGGTGTGGTGCGGTAGTGGCCGGGTGATGGGGGTGGATAGGCGAGATTGAGGGGAGAGAAAAAGAGAGCTTTCTTAGGATACCAAAAAGAGATTTGGGAAAAGATATATAATTACTTCAACCTCATATATATATATATATATATATATAATACATTCTTAACTAAAGAAGGAAAGAAAATAAAGAAAATAAAGAGAGAATAATAGATGGTCAACATGACTTAAAAAAAAAAAATTTCTTAATATAGTTTCATTCTTACCTGTATGCCATTTCATCCATTACAGTTGTACCCACACATGTTGCACCTCCCCTTAAGACAGCCAAAACCGCTGGAGCTGTCGATGTAGCGGCTGAATGAGTCCGCGCCCAATCGGGATTTCCAAACCCAGTCACATGTCCATCAACATCAAATCTGCTTTCACATTTCATGTTAAAAGATTTAGTACACACGAACTCAGTGACCTAAACTACAAAACAGTATAAAAAAACCCAATGACTGAGATTGATGTATGAGTTTGGAAACACACAAAAGTAATTATTATACTTCAAATCTTTTGTGTACACAAAACAAAGAAGAAGAAGAGTGATTTCATGGAGATAAAGTTTAGATTGTACATATATAGACACACATACATAATCTACAAAAGAAAAGGGAGGGACTTACATTTCTTTAACGGCAAACGTGAGGGCATTCAAGGGAAGTTGATGAGGTGAAGAGCTTGGTTGCAGAATGAATTTCTCCATGAAAGCTCCATAATCCGAGTCCCTCGACATTCTCTCTCTCTCTCACACACAAACACACACACTCTCTCACTCTAGCTTTCCCTCCGTTCAGACGAAGGAAATGATATTGCCAAGAAAACATTAACTCCATATCAACAGGGGACAATGTCGTTTTCATTTCCTCACAACCGTAAATGATCTAATCAACGTCGACTTGGCAACATCATTTTCCTCGAAGACCAGAATCTAATAAATTCAGGCATGTTGACTGTTAGCGAAGGACAAACGTTTCTACTGGTTTTCAATCCTGGTGCAAAGGAAACAATTGGTTATTTGGATTGCCCAATCCTCCTTTTCTACAAAAGATTAAGAATGGATCAATCAAGAAAAAATAAATGTAATGCTATATTCTTCAAAATTTAAGTTAGTGCTGTCGCTGTGCATAAAATTATTATTTTTTAAATGAAACAATATTACCGTGTTTAAGTACATTCTCTTAATAATATCATAACATGCATGCGTGTTATGTTCACCGGTATAACTCTGATTGAATCGTGTAAGTTTTAAAATAATTAATTCAAATTTGATCTGATTTAAATTTTTTTAATATGGGATTCAGAATTTCCAACAATTTATTTTCATTTTCTTCTATAAATTATTATATTTTTTCTATTTTGATTATCTACTAAAAACTCTAATTTTGTCTCAATTTCTCTTTTTAACAAAAAACAGAAGTCATTAAAATAATTATTTTAATATAATTTAATTTTTTTAAAAAAAAATTTAATGATCAACAAATTTTTAAAATTATAAAAACGTAAATTGGACTGCTTATATGATGGATAACTAAAGTATAAAATTTATAATATATTAAATATTGAGTTGAGATTTGGGTTGAGTTCGAATTTTCAAAGTCTTAATTCAAGTTCAACCTTAATTTTGACAGGACTTGAGATCTTTTGTCTAGGCCATGGTTAGCGGTACTGCGAATGAGGCCTTAAGAGAATGAGTAACCCGCTTGGAAAATTTCGTGGGTGTCCCTGACGAGGATGGTGTTCTCGCACTTTCTGTTCTAACAGAGCAACACATCATTGAGTTGGTGATTCTGAGAAAGATACTTGATGATTTTCATGACAGAAACAAGTGCCAGAATCACCAACATCATGGAAGATGTGGTGTCCTTGATCGAGTTGGAGCTTGGTGCAAGGCCTCCTGCACAGGCCCCTTATAGCATGACACTGTCACGCCCCAAATTTGCATAAACCCGGGGAGTGAGTGAAATGAATTAAGAAAAATAAATAAAAGGCAATTAAATGGATTTAGTTGATTATTCATTTATTTTTTCATGTTTCCCCAAAATTAAAAATAAAAACTTGCTACTAGATTTACCCAAAATGGTTTTCTAATGCCAATCAAATATCTCTCCCAACCAATATTCAAAATTAGTCTAAGTCATGTTCAAGAATGACCTCCAAGATAACCCCAAAATGTCTTTAAATATGCCTTGTAATAATGACCCAAATGGGTCCCAAATGCCCTAAGATATAGGTCAAGAATAGGTAAAAAATTCTACCTAAGGTAGTTTAAGGAAGTAGCCAAACATGGCACATAAGAATGGCCAAACATGGCCCAAAAAGGTTGCCAAACATGGCCCAAAAGGGTGACCAAACATGGTTCAAAAGGGTGGCCAAAGGCTGGTGTCAAGGAGGTGTCACAGCTTGGGCGCGCATGGCAAGGCAGTAGGCGTGAGGGGGGCGCGGGGCTAGGGCACTGCTCTGTCAGCTGCACTATAGCAACAATGTATTTGCTACAAGCAGATTTTTCCTTTCTCTGAATTTTTTTCCAAAGTGTTGAAGGTTGATTTTTTCAATTTTTGACCTACTCTCTCAATGTTTTTAACCCCCACTTTTTGGCACTTTTCCTACTTATTCATGGGCATTTTACACACCTAATGACTCTTTTTAAATTATAAAATTTTGACATGGTCTCCTTTGCTTTCTAAGCATTTTTCACCTAATATTTTACAACAATTTGTATATACAAGCATATGTACATTCCACCCTCACTCGATGGCCACAAGTTTATGGAAATTGAACGTACACCTATTATTCTCAACATATACATGTGATGCACATTAAACAAAATACCCTATTTGTCATTTGGGTTTAAACCCTTACATTACAAAATGGTGCAAGGCCTATAGTCCACAGTTTTTCAAATTAAACATAAGTTATTTGGGCTTATGCTCATACATACAAAAATATAGCCCTTAGGCCAAACATATTTCAAAATCCACTTTTCCCTCTGTGCTCCAATGACTTCATCAAGTCTTAAGTACCGAGAGCCTCATCTATAATATGTTATCTCATAAAGGGTAAGCACGACGACTTATATGACATAATGCTAATGTAAAGAACAAAGTTAAGGTGTGGCTTGTGCAAAGAGTACATTTATAAGCTATATGTCTTTCAAGTATTCAATGCAATGCAATGACAATATGCATGACATACATATGTAACTCTATGCCACACCCATGTCTCGCTTCACGGTCCTTCCCCGTTGGAACACTAGTACCAATCGTATGTCTCGCTTCACGGTACATCCCCGTTGGATCGTGAGTACCAATGGCCAATTTTGAATTTTTTACCACAGGATCTGTACCCTCATAATGCATAGCACCAATGTGCTCAACTCACGCCATGTTTCCAAAAATTCACGTATGCCAAGATGCCTTGATTTTTCTATGCAATTCCAATGAAGCATTTCATCAAACACATGGAGTATGCCTTAAATAATGCATTATACTTAAAGCAACTATAACTTTTGAATCACAAAACTTTATCTACATGAACCTAGCATGTAATCCAATCAATTACATATATAAACATATTACATATTCATAACCTTACCAAATTCTCAAAGATTACAAAATACATAAAGTACAATACATTAAATAAATCATAGCTTTCAACTACAAGACTTTGTCTACATGAACATAAGATAGAATGCAATGAATTATACATATAGTCATATTACAGGTTCATCACTCCAACAAATTCTCAAAGAATACAAAGATACATAAGTACCCACCCTAGGTTTTCAAAGTAACTATAAGCTAAGTAGTTCTCTAATAACAAATAAGCATGTAAGCCATACAATGAACATATAAAAATACTCCAAAACTTATCTCTATTCTTTACTTAGCAAAATATCATACCTAAAAGAGTTTTTCTCAACCTTAGGGAGTTGTGCTCGTAGTGCAGCCGAACCAATTGGTAAGAACGTAGCCGTTGACGTGGGGAACAACTTCCTAGAAGGAAGCCTTGTGAAAATCCAAGCCTAGAGATGAGTTTTGGAGGGTTGAAAGTTGTTCACCTTTTTCTCCATACATGACCTGCTGCTATATACTCAGATCAATTCTGAAAAATTTATGTCCCAAGCGTTGTATTTATACTTAAGGGCTAAGGGGGTAAAAAGACCCTTTTGCCCTTAGTGAGTCTGGGACCCCGTTACACTACAACCCGTCTCGAAACGCCTCAATTTAACATTCTGCTTTAGCCAAAGTTCTTAAAATTATTTTAAATGATATTTTTTCAAAAAATTTATTTTCGCCTATTGGCGGTTGCGGCCGGGCCAACCCGAGCCACTTGGGATGCCTTTTTTGGGATGCCTTTTTTGGGGTCCATTTTTCACACTATCTCCGATTAGGCTCAAATTCTCATAAGAGGTGTATTTTAACATTCTAAGCATATTTTTCTTCTATGGCATACTCAAATTATGCTTCTAAATATGACTTATATCTAAATGATGCATGTATAGTGCCCTACCGACAAATAATACATGAATAGTGCCTTACCGGCAAAAATGAAAAATTTATCCTGATTTTTCAGATCTTTATAGAAACCTTCCCAATCGGAAGAATTGAGGAAACAGTTAAAGGAAGTCCTTGACTCAGGATTCATTCAAACTTCAAATGTCTCATTTTGGAGCCCTAGTATGGTTCCAATAGAAGCAAGACGGATCAATGAGGATGTGCATTGACTATCAGGGCCTTGAACAAAGTTACTATCAAGAACAAGTATCCAATCACGAATGTTCATGACCTCTTTGACAGAATAAGCAGAGCTTCCTACTTCCGAAAACTAGATCTGCACTTGGGCTATTGGTAAGTGCAAATTGCTAAGGGAGATGAGGCAAAGACTGTCTGCGTCACTCGATATGGATAATATAAGTTCCTTATGATGCCCTTTGGCCTCAGTAATGCACCTGCTACATTTTGTAATTTAATGAATGATTTTCTTTACTAGTTTATTGATAAGTTTGTTGTGATGTATCTCGATGACATTGTTATTTATAGTGAAACCATAGGAGATCACCTAACTCACTTAAGAATGGTTTTCAGTAGTCTGAGAGAAAACTAACTCTATGTAAAGAAAGAAAAATATGAATTCTGCCAACAAGAAGTGATATTTCCTAGCCACTAAGTCGGCAATGGCAGGGTTTGGATGGACAAGCAGAAAGTGAAGGCCATTCTTATTTGGCCTGCACCAATAAACGTGTCAGAATTATGATCTTTTCTTAGACTTGCAAATTATTATCGCCGGTTCATCAAGGGTTACTCTAAACAGGTAGCCACATTGCCTGACTTGCTAAAGAAAGACAATCGGTGGGACCGGAATGAAGAGTGCCAGACAGCCCTTGAGAAGCTGAAGCAAGCAGTGGCTTCGAAGATAGTACTGTGCCTACCAGATTTTGAGTTACCCTTCGAAGTCCATATAGATGCCTCTAATAGAGCCTTGGGAGGAGTTCTGGTCCAATAAAAGCATCCCGTTACCTTCAAGAGTCGAAAGCTGAAGGATGTTGAACAAAGATATTCTGTCCATGAGAAGGAGATGATTGCAGTCGTACATTGTTTAGATAACTAAAAGCATTATCTTATGGGGACTCGATTTACAGTGGTGATGGACAACATGGCCAACACTTGCTTCAAAACCAAAAAGAAGTTGACACCCAAACAGGTTCGCTGGCAAGAATTCTTGGCAGAATTTGATTTTGTATGCGTTCACAGACATGAGAGTCAGAATCAAGTTGCTAATGCTTTAAGTAGAAAGACTGTGCAAGAATATGTTGTTGTTTTATCTAATTTGCAGACTGATCTGCTACAGCATGTGAAGGACTTCTCTCAATCAGACAGTTCTTATGAGAAGATGAGATAACAAGTTAGAGATGAACATGTTCGAAAGTACTGGCTGGAGGATGAGATTTTGTATGCTAAAGGATGTAGGCTTTACGTTCCTAGCAGTGGGGGACTAAGACGAGAACTCTAGAGGGAAAGTTATGATCCATAATAGGCAGGACATCCTAGCATTGAGAAGATGCTTGCCCTACTGTCCTGTTTGTATTACTGGCTGAAGATGAAAGAAGACATAATGACATATGTCAAGATTTGTCTAGTATGTCAGCAAGACAAGTTGAAGAAGAAGAATGAGGCAGGGATACTGCAACCCTTGCCTATTCCTAAGAGACCATGGCAATCCATCTCCATGGATTTCATTTCAGGATTACCCCAGGTGGATGGATACAAATCAATTTTTGTGATTGTTTATCGGTTCTTGAAGTATGGAGTCTTCATCCCAAGCACCACAAGCATGCTCGACAAATGTGGCTGTAGAATTGTTTTTTCAGAATATGGTGAAATACTTCGGGTTGCTAGAGGATTTTATCAGTGACAAAGACTCAAGGTTCACATGTAGCTTCTAGACTGTTCTATTTGGACTGATGGGCTCAGAACTGAAGTTTTTCATAGCAAATCATCCTCAGACCGATGGCCAGATGGAAAGGATGAATGCATTATTAGAGGAGTACTTGTGGCACTATGTGATAGCAAGCCACAATAATTGAGTGCAACTTCTGAATACTGCACAATTCTACTATAACCTGCATAAATCCTCTGTAACAGAGCTTAGTCCCTTTAAGTTGGCCACTGACCAACAGCCCCTCACTCCCCATGAGGTGGCCAAATAGTGGACTAGAGGATAGGCCAATGTCCAGCCGCATATCATTTTGCTAGGGACAAATAGGAGCTGTTGGATGAAACAATTGACAGCCTCAGCCAAGTACAGTGACGAATAAAGAAATATACTAACAGAAATAGAAGGGCCTTCGAGTTCCAATTGAGAGATCAAGTGCTATTGAAATTGACTCCCCAAATCTATAAGAAAATTAGTAGTAAATCAATCCATAGGGGATTGATCCCAAAATATGATGAACTCTTTGAAGTTATAAAGAGGGTGGGAAATTTGGCAAACCGTTTGAGACTTCCAGATAGATTGAAGATACGCCAAACATTCCATGTTAGCTTCTTGAATCCATTTCATCAAGATGTTCTTAATGCCTCAAGGAAGCAAGCAAGGAGGGCACCACCAGTAAGAAGGAAACAGTTTGACAAAGATGTTGAGAAAATTCTTTCTCACAAGACCCAAAGTCAGAGCAAGAAGAACCGACAGACTAATTATCTAGTTCAATGGAAAGGCGACAGCAAGGCTGATGCTAGTTGGGAGAGAGATGTACCTCTGTGGCAATTTAAGCGATAGATTCGAGACTACTGGAACAATCCAACGAGGGCGTCAGATTCCTCTAGTAGGGGTGGTTTGTTAGCCCCTTGAGGGCTTGACAAGGACAAAGCATGGTAAGCCTAAACCAATGCTAAAGCCAAGGTAGGGGTGGCCTGTCATGAGCACCATAACTTGAGAATATGTTATCTTGGTGGATACTTAGAAAAATTCAGACTTGGTACAGCTGATGTGCACACCTTAGGTAGCAAAGGCCAAAGCAAGTGCCCTTTAACAACACTTTGGCGTGCATAGAGAGCCTTTGGCAAGATATACGCGCATAAGGGAAGAAGCTTGAATTTGCAAGTAGTTGTGTCTACTTCTATCAGCTGGACGAGTTATCCTAAGACATATATAGGGGGGAACCTCCCTAAGGTGCCCATGGGCGAGTAACCCATGTGGCCAAAAACCTTGGCACCTCCGGGGTAAGGCATGTTGTTGTTATAAGCAGGTTCTAACTTAGTGGTCCGACCTCCACCACCAACAATGGTGGCATATGGTGACAACGTTTAATAAAGAAGACCAAGCCATGAGTAGGCAATGTTTGGCAATGTGGGTTGGCAAATAAGCTTGGTGGGATCATATGGTTCGTTGACTAAAGGCTGAGTGCTCATAGCCTTGCCCTTGAGGGTTTGGGGTGGCCTTGGTTTAGACAGAACATGTGAAGGCAGTTTACTTGTTTGGCTCAAGACAAAATGGTCCAAAGGCAGACAGAAGTAACCACCATTCTGTGTTAGCGCTTGATCCTATGGCTAGTAGCTTATTCAACAATGTGAGGAACTACTTGATCAGAGGTGGCAGGCATTAATGGCCTCAGACAGCCCTAGCAATTGAGGGTATCAACTACAACGACAGGTGACTATTTGTGGTTTGTTCAAACAGAACCCTAGGCAGTTGGGGTGTAACTGCCACTCATGTGCCCGCTCATTTTATTTTTTATCGTCCTTCAATTTGACAACTTATCCAAATGGTTGAATGTAATTAATTTGTTCCATGAACTTTGTTCACACAAAAATTACTCATATGTTGTGCAACAAGAACATAGAACAATACTACTTGAATTGGATGAACTTGATTGAAGTGTTTTCCCATTATTAAAGACTAGTGTTGTATTGTGAATTAAATTATTTCAACTCGGCTCGATTAAAATTTTATTTAAGAAATTAGTAAGTAGTTTAATATCATATAAAAAAAACTAAGTTATTCAAATTCGATTCGGATTGGAGTCGTTTAAGATTGAGATGAGAAATTAATAAATCCAACTTAAACATAAATTCAAATTTATTTATTTTAATAAATTAAATTTAAACAATTCATTATGCCACTCTCATCTCAACTCAATTACAACTTTATTAAAACATGTAAAAAATTCACCCAGTAACAAAATTTCATTAAACTCAAAACAAAAAAATGGTTTCTAATGTCATTAATGAAATAGCTAGGTCCAGTGCAAACAAAAACACAAGTATATTATTTTTAAGATTGGTTTAAAAACAATATACTTGTATTTTTGTTCCTTCTAGGTTTTTATTTTTATTTTAATTTGATCCCATAATAAAACTTTTATAGACCTTCTAAATATCTTTAATTTTTTTAAGACATCTTTCCTTAATTAGACTTCGTTATTTAATTTATAAGAGTCCTTTTATAACTTATCTAATAATTATTGATCAATATTTAATTTTTAAATTTATGATAAATATATTTAGTACATTCCCGAGTCGTGTTTATTTATAGACAAAAAGATTACACATATCATCAAATCTTTTAAATTAATCGAATATCCAATCCTGTAATTATTCTTGACCCGATCAAATTTAACGCATCAAGAGTGGCTCCACCTATAGATGTATAGATCAATTCTCAGGTTTAGATATAAAATGATAAGGGTAAATTATACTGATCTTTTTCAATTTTTTGACAATTATACTAACCTTCTTTATTTTTTTTGACAAACTACAATCACCATTTTTCAGTCAAAATTTTTCTTCAAAATGACAAAATTGCCCTTTTATGTTTTTTTTTTTTTTTTGTGTGTTTTTAAATTTTGACCAATTCTTTAAAACCCTTTTTAAAGAAATTTTTTATTTCATATAAAAATAAATTTAAGGTAAATAACTTATTTTCATACAATGAAAATAAATTTAAGTGTTTAATCAATAGTTATTTGAAAATGAAAAAAAAATCAAAAAATTAGGTTCTAATGGAAAAATGTAGGAAAAAAAAAAACATAAACGGCAATTTTCGTTATTTTGAATGAAGAATTTGACTAGAGGGAAGTGACTATAATTTTTCAGAAAAAAATAGGGGAGGTTAGCATAATTTCAGAAACCGCAAGGGAGATTAGTGTAATTATTGAAAATCTTAAAAGAAATTAGTGTAATTTACGCAACACTATTTATGATCATTGCTCACTTATAATTACTACTAAATAAAAAAATGAGAAAAATGTGAGAAAAATAAGATTCACATTTTATTAAAGGGTGGTGGTAGAAGAGGTGATTGTGCATGCACCAAGTAGCACCACTTGGTACACTAGATTTTTCAAGTGTAACTTTTTAAAGTAATATTTTGTAGCACGTGTTTGTATACATATAGTACACATATAAGAGTGGAGTCAAGAGTGGTTAGGTCCCCAAATCTGACCAAAAAAAAAAATTATTTGTAAATTTTATAAATTTGATAACCTAAAATTTTAACTCAATTCAATTTTTGCCCTTTATTTTTTCATTTTTTACCTCAAAATTTCAATCCAATCCAACCCAACCCAACCCAAAACTTTATTTTAATTTTCTTATTTCTCTCCTAAAATTTTGATCCAACACAAATTTTTTTAACTAAAACTATCTCCAAAAACTTTTTAACCTCTCTAGAACTTGTACACATATACTCACATAAATAAATAGAAAACCCATCATGATAAGATTCATACAAGTCTTATACCTATATAAATATAGATACACAAATGCATCTGTGATAAAACATTACTGGCCTTTTTATACCAACTAGTCAAATCCCTAAATATCAGCCTTCCCTTTCATCATGTTTTGTAATATTCACTTATTTGTTCGAATGACAAACTTCAAACTTCAAAGAAAGTTGCGACGCCAATGGGCTCAATAATTACTTTTTCCCACCAACCTTCCTGACAAGATTAATTGTTTCATGGTCTCCAATCAATCATATTTTTTAGACGTGAAATTTTAGTCCTACAATTTTTTTACCAAACTCTCCTTATTTGTGTTTGATTTAATATGGCTCATATAAATTTTTACTTTTTTTTTATCAAATTCATAAAAGTTTTGAAATTATATTTTTAAAATGTGATTTCAAAATCAATTTTTTTAATAAATTCACATTTTCAAGATGCGTGATATACGGTAAAATGACAGACATATCCAAAGCGTGACATGTGTATGTATAGATCTCTTCAGGGTACAGATTAGGAAAGATTGTTTTATCCAGAACGAACAGGCACGGGGGGCTCAGAGGTATACAGTTCAAAACATAGCACCGCCTTCCATATCCTACCAACCTCAGAATAAGAAATAAAGTTCAATATGGCAACTACTATCTTCGGATATCTTTAAATCCTTACTTTTATGGCTCCTAATCCTACTCGAGGATCTACAACCTATAAATAAGACTATAAGGTACGCTTTCAATTGATAGAATTCTTCTTTTCAATTACAGCTTCTTTTTATTTACTGACTATCATCAGAGCGGCTACTACCGGAGCCTTCCCGGTGACTCTCCGATCTCAAGTTCTTGACAGGTAGCAAAAGATAAGAGGCCATTTTGATAAAAAAAAAAGCAACATCAACTTAGCGTCATCTGTAGGAACGACAATCGTTCTTGCTATCTTTTTTTCAAAACAACAAACCTTTTGTCTTTTTCTTCCAAAAGGCAATGGCTCCTAGCCTTCATCCTAGAAAAAAATCTTGAAACCTTCAAAATCAACCTTCTATTAGAATAGGAAGAGGATAAACACCCAATCATTCGCAACAACAGCTTGATTGGATTCAACGACAGTCTGATCAGATGCAGAAACAACTTACTACTATGTCACAGGCTCATAGCTAGCGAAAAAACCCTCCTCCTCCTACTAACGCTATTCACCAAAGACCTCAGCCTCCCACCACCACCACCACCACCACTGGCGTAGGATCTCCCAACGAGGGATTGCCTGACTTGCAACCGGAACATCCTCATCATATCGCTCATATAGGGGCATATCCCCAGACATCAACAGCTGTGGGGAGAGGGATGCCCATGTTTCATCCAATTGTCCACTATCAGAGCAGAATAAGAATTTCTACTCCAATGGCCTTAGGAACCAATCCAACGCCACATGAATTCCAACTTTCCGAGACTCTAGTCCCCTAGTCTTGGGAGGGCAACATCTTCTTGCCAATACCGAACAAATTCCTCCCTTAATTCGAGGATTTGGAGGTACAGGATAAGATCAACAATGGGTATCGATCCCACAATAAGTCTTACCTTGATTCCCTCAGAGGGTAGAGGAGATAGCAGACTCTCAAGATCAGGCAATCTCAAGGAGAAGGTTCCACGCCCCTCTAGAGTAGGGCAAACTAAGTAAATTGCTCGGGAGGTTTTGCACACCATTTACCTCTGCCATAATGATAGAAGAATGACTGAAAAAATTTGTTGTCCCAAAATTCACCCTCTACAATGAATTTGAGGACCTTGGGGACCACCTATCTCACTACCAATACACTGTGGCTCTTCATAGAGCTACTGATGCCTTCATGTGCCGAACTTTCGTGACGAGCCTCAAGGGTACTGCCCTTAAGTGGTTCCACAACCTCCCCTAAAAATCGATCAGAAATTTTCATGAGCTTAATAGGCTATTTCTTGACCAATTCCTAACCAGTAGGAAGTTAAGAAAAGGACTAAAGTTCTTGCTAACTATAAAGCAAACAAACGGAGAATCACTTCAGGAGTACATAGCTCGTTTTAACATTAAGCTCACAAAAATGACCGACTGTAGTCCAAGCTTCCTAGTGACTGCCTTTACTTGGGGCCTTGGACTTAGACGCTTCTAGGATTCCTTGACCAAGAATCCCCCTATAGATATAACAACACTCATGAAATGAGCACGGAAGTACATTAATCTTAAAGATACAAAAAGGTCTTTCCGAAAGGCAAGGGAATAGGCTCAGAAGGATGAGCAAGTTCAGAAGAGGGATAACAGTGCTAACAAGAAAAGGATTAGGAGCCCCGACAAGAGAACAGCGCCTAGAGCCCAGAAAAATTCTAACTCTGGGAGTCAGGGGACTTTCACCTCTCTAAATGCTTCTCTTACCCACGTATTCTAACAAATCCAGACTCGTGAAAACTTGAGGTGGCCGAGCCACTAAAAAGCCACCCCGACGCAAGAAATTAAAACAAATATTGTGATTTCCATAAATAACACGGGCACACAACTGAGGAGTGCAGAGCTCTCAAGAAAGAAATAGAGCATGTCATCAAAAGAGGACGACTAAGAGAGTTCGTCCACTAAGACGGGAGGTAGGACCCCCGTTACAAGAGACCATCTCAAAGAATGCAAGAACAAAGGTCTGAATAGAGAAAAATTTGAAACGATCAACAATAGCAAAATAATCAAGTCATCTTTGTGCTTCACGCTGACATTGCGGTAACGGGAATGTCGAACCGAGCTAGGAAAAGATATGCTCGGGAGGCAAGGGCAGAACCCCATGTCATCCAAATCTCGGCCATCGAGAAAAAGTTGAAGTCAGAACCTCAGATCCAATTCTCTGAATTGGACCTCGTTGGGATACATTGTCCCCACAACGATGCTCTTGTCGTCTCACTCAAAATCGCTAATTTTGAGATAAGAAAGGTTCTCGTGGATACTGAAAGTTTCACTAACGTTTTGTTCTACGAACCCTTCAAACACATAAAACTCAACCCTAATGACATCAGAGCTATCATTATTGTTATGACAGGATTCAACGGGAATCTCAACATCCTATTAGGTAAAATTGACCTACTGACCATGATGGGAGAAGAGTTGATGGACAGAAGACACTAATCTCTGAATACATGGTCCTAAACACTAAATCCCCCTAAAATGTCATTATTGGGAGACCTTAGATCCACTAGATAGGAGTGGTTACTTCAACCCTCTATCAACGCCTAAAATATGTTCACAATGACAAAGTTTTCACCATCAAGAGCTGTCAGCCCACTGCCCGGGAATGTCATGCCCTCGTGTTAAAAGAAAAGCCCTCCAAATAGCAATTATAGTACCCTCATGAAAGGAAAAGTTTCTCATCTTTCAACCTTTATGAGGTAGAAGAATGTCCTTTTGAAATTTACGAGCCATTAAGTCCTAAAGGAAGGGACAACACAGTCAAACCAATGGAGAAGCCCATCAAAATACTCATCAACACTAAAAGAGAGGGAAAATATCTATAAATTGGCTCAGCCTTGTCTCCTTCCAAGCAAGTAGATATTGTTGAATTTCTAAAAAATAACCAATCAGTATTTGCTTGGGAAACTAAAGATATGGAGGGAATAGATCTTGATTTCATCTCTCACAAGCTGATGACAGATCTGAACCATCCCTCGGTAAGACAAAAAATGAGAACATTTGCACCTGAACACCATAAAATCATCAATGAAGAGGTCCAGAGGTTACTAAATGCTAGAATGATAAGAAAAGTGTTCTACCCAGAATGGCTTGCCAATACAGTTCTTACAAAAAAGAAAAACGACAGGTGGAAGGTTTGCGTTAACTATACCGACCTAAATAAAGCTTGTTCCAAAGACAACTTTCTTCTTCTTAGAATTAATCAACTTGTTGATGCCACAGCAGGTCACGAACTTATGAGTTTCATAGATGCTTATTCTGGATACAATCAAATTCAAATGTATCCTCTAGACCAGGAGAAAACAGTCTTTATATCAGAATGAGGTCTCTATTATTATAAAGTGATGTTGTTCGGTTTAAAGAACTGCTGGAGCTACGTACCAGAGGCTTGTAAATAAAATGTGTGCCTCCTAAATTAGGGATACAATGGAAGTCTACATTGATGACATTATTGACATGCTTGTCAAAAGTGTTCAAAAGGGTGACCACATCCAGTATTTGAGTCAGACATTCGACATCTTAAGGAAATATAGAATGAAGCTAAACCCTTTAAAATGTATCTTTGGAATCACAGAAGGGAAATTCTTGGGTTTTCTAGTCTCCCAAAGAGGAATTGAGGCAGATTCCTTGCAGATCAAAGTTTTGATTGAACTAAAATCACTTAAAACTAAGAAAGATATCCAAGGCCTAAATGGAAGGATAACAGCACTGAATAGGTTTATCTCTAAATCTATGGATCGGTGCCTCTCGTTCTTTAAAGCCTTGAGGGGGAGTAAGGCCCTAGAATGGACCCCTAAATGCGAAGAGGCTTTCCAACAACTCAAGCAATACTTAGCTTCCCCAAACTTCTTTTAAAATCAATACCAAGGGAAAAAAATACTCCTATACTTAGTTGTATCGAAAAATGCCATCAGCTCTACTTTAGTCAAGGAGGATAAGGGAACTCAAAGGCCTATCTTTTACGTCAGCAAGGTACTTTTGGACACTGAGACAAAGTACTCCGAAATTGAAAAATTGGCTTTATCTTGGTGATATCCACTCGGAAGCTTAGACCATTCTTTCAAGCCCATCCTCTTGTAATCCCTACATCCTATCCTTTAAAATCAATCCTACAAAAAACCGAAGTTTCGGGACGACTGGTCAAATGGTCAATAGAATTGGAAGAATTTGACATATGCTATGTATCGTGGATTGCTATCAAAGGCTAGGTATTAGCAGACTTTGTAGCAAAGTTCACTCGAACACTACATTCGAAAGCTTAAGCCACTACATACACTTTGGTATAGTTACTTTATACCGATGGTTCATCTACCGACAAAGGCTCTCGAGTCGGTATAATGCTTCAATCCCCCGATGGGATCGTAATAAAAAAAGCTATTAGCTTGAGATTAAGAGCCTTCAACAATAAAGTCAAGTATGAAGCGTTTATCCTTAGGATGAAACAGGCTCTAGAATGTGAAGCTCTGGATCTTGAAGCATTCTCTGACTCTTAGCTTATGGTTCCACCAATGATAACAGGATGACCAGATATCCAGAGCTAGTGGAATCATTAAAGCAGTTTTTTCACAAATTCACTATTCAAAAGATTGAAAGAAACCAAAACTCCATGGCCGATGCTTTAGCGAATATGGCCTCCCATCTTGGGCCAAAATGGGACTCAATGGTGAAAATCTCCTACTAGTCAAAACCTAGTATTGAGGTAATACAATCCTTTCAAATTTCAGAACAACCTCAGAATTGGATGACTCTCATCATCTAGTATCTAAAGAAGGGGTTGCTTATAGAGGACAAGAATCATGTCAGGAGAATTCGAATTAGGGCAGTTTGGTATTTAATTATTAAAGAAAAGCTTTATCGAAGGTCCTACACACAGCCCCTCCTACGGTGCTTAACTTAAGAAGAGGCCCACTACGTCCTAACCGAGATACATGAAAGGATCTGTGACAACCATAATGGCGGTAGGACCATAGCCCACCGAGCACTAACTCAGGGCCATTATTGACCTGATATGCTAAAATATGCTAAAGAATATGTCCAAAAGTGTGACAAATGTCAACAATTTGCCTCATACCAATATCAACCTCATCATGAACTCGTCTCTATCGCCAGTCCTTGGCCTTTTGCCCAATGGGGAATGGACATTGTAGGGCCATTGCCAAAAGCCCCTCAGAACAAGATATTCCTACTAATCGCCATAAACTATTTTTCTAAATGGGCAGAGGCTGAACCACTGACCCATATAATAGAGGTAGAAGTAGAGAAATTCACTTGAAAAAATATAGTATGCAGGTTCAGTATACCCCGCGTCATTATTTCAGACAATGGGACGTAGTTTGTTGTAAAGACCTACACATCAGTCACCATTTTTCCTCTCTAGGGCACCCTTAAGCTAATGGCCAAGTTGAAGTTACCAACTGCACTGTTCTCGAGGCAATTAAGAGAAGGTTGGAGGAGGCCAAGGGAAGATGGTCGAAGAACTTCCTAGAGTACTCTAGGCCTACTGAACTACTAGAAAAATCCCAACTACAGAAGCACCATTTTCATTCACCTATGGCACCGAGGTAATCATTCTTGTTGAAATTGGCATGCTAACCCTTAAAACGGACTACTTTGACCAAGGGACCAATTACCAACAGCTTGCGAAGAATCTGGACTTACTAGAAGAAAGACATGAGCAAGCTCGGATTAGGACCGAAGTCGACCAACAAAGAATGGCTAAATGTTTCAACTAAGGGTTAAAACCTATCAATTTCCAACTTAGAGATCTCGTCATAAGAAGGGTGTTTCCAAACACTAAAGATTCCACCATGGGAAAGTTCTCCCATAATTGGGAAGGACCTTACAAAATAATCAAGATCGTCAAACCTACGACTTATTGGTTAGAAGATTTGACCGGGAAACCTGTACCCAGACCTTGGAACATCCTAACGTTTACACAAGTATTATCAATAAAAAAGCTACTTTTGATTCACTTCAGAGTTTGTTATCAATGCATAGGCCCTTAAAAGCCTTGTATCCATTACAAGCGTTACAGGTCTGGTCCATTTCATTCAATGCACAGACCCTTAAAAGCCTTGTATCCACTACAAGTGTTACAGGTCTAGTCCATTTCACTCAATGCACAGATCTTTAAAAGCCTTGTATCCATTACAAGTACTACAGGTCTGGTCCATTTCACTCAATGCATAGGCCCTTAAAAGCCTTGTATTTATTACAAGTGCTACAGGTCTAGTTCATTTTACTTAATGCACAGACCCTTAAAAGCCTTGTATTCATTACAAGTGCTACAAGTCTGGTCCATTTCACTCAATGCACAGATCTTTAAAAACCTTGTATCCATTACAAGTGTTACAGGTCTGATCCATTTCACTCAATATACAGGCCCTTAAAAGCCTTGTGTCTATTACAAATGCTATAGGTGTGATCTATTTCACTTAATGCACATATCTTTAAAAGCCTTGTATCTATCACAAGGGCTACAGGTTTGGTCCAGTTCAATCAATGCACAGACTCTTAAAAGCCTTGTATCCATTACAAATGCTACAGATCTGGTCTATTTCACTTAATGTACAGATCCTTAAAAGCCTTGTATCTATCACAAGTGCTACAGGTTTGGTCCATTTCAATCAATGCATAGACTCTAAAAAGCCTTGTATCCATTACAAGTTCTACAGGTCTGGTCCATTTCACTTAATGCAAAGACCCTTAAAAGCCTTGTAACCATTATAAGTACTACAAGTCTGGTCCATTAAATCAATGTACAAATCCTTAAAGGTCTTGTGTTCGATACAAGTACTATAGGTTTGGTCCATTTTATCAATGTAGGGATCCCCCAAGACCTTCTATTCATTACGAATGTTATAGGGCTTGTCTGTTTTTCTCACTCTACAGATCTCTGGAAAAGGCTTATTTTAATTACAAGTATTGAAGGTCAGTATATTATGACTTATCAGTATGCAGACGCTTGAGAAACCTTATTTTTATAAGTATGACAGTTTTACATATCCTGTTATTTCGCCTCTGAAATATCTCATGCGTGCTTTGAAATTTTTAATGGCCTAGATATTGAAGGAATTATCTTAAAGCTTAGATATAATGCAAAAATGTCCAACTAGACACAAGATCTGAAGTAACAAAAGTTTTATAAATTAAAAATCCTAAAAAGGAAAAGGCTACAAGATCAGAAGAAAAAAAAAATAATAACAAAAATTTTTTACAAAAAATCTTAACTAACGGTCCTCGGTAGGGGGGCTTTTCCCTCGGGATTTGTAGACTCCACTAGGGCGACCTCGGGAGGACTCGGCGCAAGCTTATCCACTAAAACCTTGTCTACGCTTGAGATGTCGAGACCAGGATACAACTTTTGGGTCTTTCTCCGAAAAGTTTCATACCCATGGTTTGCGAACTCTCTACCTAGCCTTTGCATCTCTTCCCTGAGGGCTTTTTCTGTCTCTTCTCTTGCCACCTGCATGCTGGTGGCAAGCCTCAGAGCAACAGCGGCATCAGCCTCCTCCTTTTTTTTCTTTAGAACCTCCACCTCTAAATTCAGAGCGTTCTTCTGTGACTCCAAGATAGCCACAGTGGTGAGAGATTCCTTCAATTTCTCTTCAAATGAGAGAGATGCAAAGCGGGTTGTCCCTGAGCTGGAGCCTAGTTTCATCCAGCTCAGCTTGGAGTTTTTCTTCCTCGTTCTGATTCCTCGGGACAGTCCATGATGGCAGCCATAGCATGAACTGCCAACAAACAAACAAAAATTAGACAAATTAGTAAGGAAAGAGGGTAATCACATATATGAAATGAACTAAAGCATAGGATAAAATAATCTTACCCTCATATGAGAAACCAAAAGATCCCTAGCTATCTTCCGAGGCTTGAGACCCTTGAAGCGACCTACAGTCGAGCTCTAGGCCTCCTCGTAGGCCCTCTTTATGGCCACCTTTCCAGTTTCAGCCATGGACACCGTTGGAGGGATTGCACCCATTTTCCCTTTACCGTAGGATCTAGAGCACGTTATAAGGGCTAGGGGTTGGAGGTGGCGGCAGCTCAAGTTGTACAGTAGGTTGAGCCAATTCCTCAAAGATCGTGCGCTCAGGGAAACTGGATCCCTTCGCCTCGGTCCTCCCCTCTTTTTGGGAAGGAACTTGTACAGTGGATGTAGACGTTCTAGCCTTCTTGGTTTTAGGCGTCCAACCCATCAGCATGGTTTTCTTCAGAACCTTAGACTTATCCTTCCCCAAGCCGGCGTCCATGAAGTTATGGAAGGTAAGAACTTTATTGTGAGGGTGGTCTTAAAGGTGAAGAAATCTCATGTACTTCTCTTGTAGGTCGGGAGTAAAAATTGACCTCTTCCAAGCCTTCTAATCTGTTACAATAGAAATTTAGAAAAAGCGTCAGTCAAGTCAGAATGAGGTTAAAATAATAAGGTTACAATCCAAGGTTCTGTAGGTTCACCCTTAAAATCGGTGTGCCGAGGGAAGAAGTTATTCCGGTTCTCGAAGTCTTCATATTCTCAGCCACCATTAACAAAGAAGTACCACTTCTTCCATGTTTTGTTAGAAGTGGGTACCGAGGTCAATGGTTTAAATCTTTTGTCAAAGGACATATAGAACATCCCCTCTAACTTTAAGTACTTTATGTCCATATTACTTCTAATAAGGTTTAGATCTACTTCGACGTTGTTCTGATGACCTAGGACTAAAAAGGCCATTACTACCTCCAACTGTTGATATTCAGTTTGGCAGGACAGATCTTGAACTAGCCAAAAAACTCGTTCACTAGAGGATGGAGAGGAAAACGTACACCGACCTCAAACCATTCAAGATAGGCATAAATCTCTCCTATCTCAATATCCGATGGGAGATCTACAGCCCTCGGAATCGTACAAGATGCAGAGAAAAATCAAAATTAATTCTAAAGGCGTCTAGCATGCCCTCAGTCATGGCACTCTTTCCTTCCTTTCTCTTGTGAGGCCTGCCCGACGAGCCGACCTCTCCATCCTTAGACTCAAGGTGCGCCTCAATTAGAAGCACTTCCAAGCTGTCAACTAAAGCACTCACAACCTCATCGCCCGAAATAGGACCTAGTACCCCTTAATCCCCTATTTCTACCACTTTCTTCTCTTCCTCTCCTGTGCTTGAATAAGTATCAGAAGAAGACATCCTCACAAATAAAATAGAAAAGAAGAATAAAAATAAAATAGAAAAGAAAAGATGAAGATATATTATTATAATTGACCGGAAGTTTGGAGAATGGGTGTTGGAGTAACCTTCTAACACACCAGAAATCACCTAAGAGTTTTCTTTTGCTTAGAATTGAACTTGACATGTTAAAGAGTTCATAAAAGACTCTTCTTGGGGAGGCTTCTTCTATTTATAAGACAACCCAAGGAGGATCAAATTTATAGACCCAAAATCCCAATCAATGGTTGGCTAATAATGGCCTCGATTACTCAATCGGCGGCTAGCATAATGATGAGGCTGTAACTGTCCCATCAATGGCTATTTTATCTGAATACGAAACGGCGTATTAATGAAAATACGTGTGACTCTTCAGAAACCTTAACCTCAGCTCTGCACAAGTACCCCAAAATAGAGGCTTGAGGGGCAGTAGCTAATATACGATAAAATAACAGACATATCCAAAGCGTGATACATGTATGTACAAATCTCTTCAGGGTACAGATCATAAAAGATTATTTTATTTAGAGAAAACAGGCACAGGGGGCTCAGAGGTATATGGTTCAGAACATAGCACCGCCTTCCATATCCTACCAACCTTAGAATAAAGAAACAAAGTTCAATATGGCAACTACTATCTTTAGATATCTTCAAATTTCTACTTTTATGACTCTTAATCCTACTCAACTCCGGGAATCTACAACCTATAAATAAAACCTTAAGGTACACTTTCAATTAATGTTCAATTCTTCTTTTTAATTACAGCTTCGTTTTATTTACTGACTTTATCATCGGAGCGGTTACAACCGGAGCCTTCTTGGTGACTTTCTAATCTCAAGTTCTTGATAGGTAGCGAAGGACGGGAGGCCCTTCTGATCAAAAAGAGCAACATCAATGCGATTTTAAACCAACAAAATTTTGTAAGTTATTTTAAATCCTTATTAGTTTGCACAAGTTATTCAAATCATTATTAGTTTAAAATCGCATCTTCAAGATGCGATTTCAAACTCGTCTCTTAAAGATACGATTTTGTTAAAAATTTAGTTTTAAAAATGCATCTTCAAGATGCGATTTCAAAAATCACATGAATTTAGTAAATAAGTAAAAATCAATGTGTCAAGTTAAATAAAAAAAAAAAAAAACTCATTAGAGTTTAATAAAAAATTCCTTAGTCCCAGATCAATCATATTTTTTGCACGTGAAATCTTAGTGTTAATTACGAGAGTGAAAACTCGTGATTGAATTGACACATATACGAGTATAATGTACGCATCAATCAAATTACAAATAACAATAACTCATAACTAACACTAACATTCATTATTTTACATGTAGAGGAAGTTTATGTAGGTAAAATTATATTGTCATTTACAGTAATAATCATTTGAAGTCCTGAACAGGTGGGCATTGAATATTTTCTATCCTTGTGGGGGCATGGTCCTTTTCAATGGGCCCTACCAGAGGGCATTCTCCACCCTCCAATTAGCCGTTTTCGTGCCAATGACTGTCTAGTCGGGTGTCATAACCTTGACACTTCTGCAAGAAAGGTTAAGGACAGAGGCAAAAGGAAGGAGGACTAAGGAGTCCAGACTCCTCCAAAAGTTAGAAATTGTGTTTATTTGTCCATATTTTTAAAAATTGGGACATGATCTTCTCAAATTTTTTATATATTCATATATATTTTTTTTAAATTTTAAAATCTACATTTTATTCTTTTAACTGTAATTTTTAAATCCACCACTAGTTAAAGAGTTCAATCTTATCATTAAAAAAGCAAGGAATTTAAGCCTCATTTCAGCTGTTTACAGAAAATGTATGAATTAATAGGATAATTCAAAAGGCAAGAAAAAATGCCAGTTGCCATATATACAAAGGGTTGAAAATATTCAATGCCCTGAAATAGTCTCGACAATTTGAATTAACATGTTACTTTCATTTAATTGTTGAAACCATTACTACAGAGACTATGGAATAATTGTTCGAAATATATTAGAAAGTTCATTTCAAGTTAAATCCTTTAAATTAAAACTTAACACAATTTTTTAGTCTTAAGGTTTCTTAATTTTTAACGAAGGCCTTGTAACTTAAGTAGTATTTCATTGGCTTTCTACAGGGAAAGTCAACGGTTGAAACTTTGCTCGACTTTATTGTGTGGGTATAGTGGTTTGGATTAACAGGATAATTAGGTGTCTGGTCATTGAGTTCGATCTTCCATCGGTTCACAGGGTCGTGAGAACTCTTATCATGTGAAAAATTTTCATTTTTAATTAAATTTCTAAATATGCAACCAAATTTGTAGTCAAATTAATACAACAAAATCTATGGCCATTTTTTTAAAATTGAAATCACAATCCGAATTTTCTTGATTTGCTAAATGATTTTGAATTAATATGTATTGAATATATGATACTGTGCCTTTTCGGTTTTGGATGTCAATGAATTTCGGAGAACTCGCCATCTCATCTCTCTAATAATTAATAAATTTTAAAAAATAAAAATATTAATTAATACAATAATTAATAATTAAGTTTCATTATTGATGAAATGATTTTCTTTCTTAGATGCATTTTTAATATAAAAATAAGACATGCATATGATTTAATAATTTTTTTTAAATATATATGATATATAATTTAACTTATAAAAAAATCTTTTAATAAAGAACGTAAATAGCTTAAGGTTGGCGCTCAAAAACTGTAACCGCCTAAATTATTCGGTCCGCTATGTAAAGCCTCAGCCTTGTTTGAAACTCTTGAAACTGAAACTTTGACAGAATACCCACCAACTGTGTGTGTATTGTGTGTGTGTGTGTGTGTGCGATTTTTATTTTTTTTGGGTGATTTTTTACTTTGATTTTATTGACTTTAGACTTTTAGTCTTCAATCTGGTGGTAGTTATGGTGCTACAGTCATAAAAACTATGACAAAGTTTGGATTGTGAAGTAACGCAATTTTCATCTTCTCTCTCATGATGTCATATGAAGAAATTATTTAACGGATTAATTTTAATAATTTTAATAGTTAGATGATAAATCATATGTATATATACATTATACTATTACAAATTAGCCTATCATTTAATCGTTGGAATCTCTTAATAATTGCTTACATGAGCTTGTATGTTACTGCACATATAATAGCATGTATGAACTGAGCACCTCTCCATTAGAACACACCTAGGGGTGCAAGTTGGGCGGATTAACTTGAGCGGGATCTTAATTTTTCGGACTTCAGCAAAAAAAATTAGACCCGACCTAAATTCAGAATAGGCTTGAAAACCCAAGCCCAAAATTATTATATATATATATATATGTGTGTGTGTGTGTGTGTGTGTGTGTATGAACTTAGCACCTCTCCATTAGAACACACCTAGGGGTGCAAGTTGGGCGGATTAACTTGAGCGGGATCTTAATTTTTCGGACTTCAGCAAAAAAAATTAGACCTGACCTAAATTCAGACTAGGCTTGAAAACCCAAGCCCAAAACTATTATATATATATATATATAGACACACACAAACACAAATACTTTTAATAATTTCTTTAAGGACCATTGGATGTCCTTTGATTAACGGTGTTACTTGATTTCAAACAACTGACCTACTTAAAATTTATGGGTGACAAATATAAAAAAATTAGGGACTCAATTATTTAAATCTGAAACAAAAAAAATGGCTTTCATGTGACTATGAAAATTCAGCGAGTTTGAACTGAACGCGACACTTAAGAATTCTAGTCTGGGCTTGGGTTCAAGTTGAGTTGTTCTGATTCAAAATCAAGTTTGAGTTGGACTTGGACTAACTGTCTTAGAGCCTGAATTGAACTTGAATATGCCTCCACCCGAACCCAACTTACCTGAATTGCACCCCTAAACAAACCACACCACAACACACCAATATTACATTATGAAATTATAAATAAATAAAAAAAGATATTTTGGCATGACTTAAAATAATGTACCTGATAAGTCTGCAGTTCGAGTCATGTCAAAGACATACTTCGTCTTATCCAATATGTGATTATTGAGGATGAAATTACATATTCAGAGTTTGTTTTGACAATCTTACGTCAAAGGATTGTTGTTTACAGGTTTTCCCAATAAAAGAAAAAAAAAATTGACCGGTCTAAATCACGAGAAGGTAAAAGAAAAAAAAATCCCAAAATTTAAAGAAAATAGGGGGAAAAAAGGGTCATCCAACGCAACCAGCTTATTTGACATACAGTCACCACTCACCAGTCTTTCGAACCAAAGTAATGTGAATCTTTAGACAGTTTTATGACTGATCTTTTCATTACTATGGCCTGAAGAGGCCAGAATCAGACATAACTTGCCCTTAACACAAGGAAAATTGATGTAAGAGTCATGCACCATGTGCTTTTGGCACAATCATAAGCAAATTAATTGTCTACAAGGCAGAAACATGAAAAGTTTGGGGAGTTGGAATGACTTTGATGAGGTTCTAAAATTTCTCGTACTTTTTTTTCAGCAACCAAATGGAGCAATGGTGATTCGTGCCTTAACTAGCTTAATAATTGAGAGGATTATAGTTTACACACACACAGTGATTGTTATTTTACAATATGAGAAACAATTAGCAGTCTTATTTCACAGCAATATTCATTTCCTGCATCATCCTGAATATTCCCTGTGCCCATATCAGTCATTGAAGAAATATATATCAATTCATATGAGTCCATGCTATATACCGTATCACTCTCAAACTGAAATAGCAACCAAAGGAACATCCTGGCTTCAGAACCAATTCCATTCAGCTGGAGTTTCAGGGTTCTGCACAGCGTCACAAGAAAATGGAATAAATGGACAGTTGTGGTAGTTACAGTTCAGGACCACCAAAAAGAAAGAAATAAAGAAGATAATGGTGTTCAAGAGCGAAAAAATGTCAACACGAAAAAACACTGCCCTATTTTATTTTCGTGAAGCAAAAATGGAACTTACTATTATATATCATCTAGAAGTCTAATTATTCAGTAATTCAAATTCTCAGCAATTTCAACTTGTTCTTTGAGAGTGCCATATAGGGTCTCAACAACATTCAGTAGGAACGCATCTGAACCATGCTTGGCCAATAAGGAAACTGCCACGGGAAGACTATCATACATCCCTAGTGGTATGCTCACCTGTAGATTAACCATTTTCAGAAGCAGCAAATTATATTTTATGGTAATCAAGGATGAAAAGCTAAAAGCCCCTGCTCTGTGTGTGTGTGTGTGTGTGTGTGTGAGATAGAGAGAGAGAGAGAGAGAGAGAGAGAGAACCTGGCAAAATCCAGATAACCCAGCAATGGATAACAAGCTAAACGCCCTGACAAGAAATGTTTCTAGTGTAGTTGTCTCGGTCTGAAGTTTCGGTGGCAGCCCAAGAACCGTAGGGATTGCAAGGATGCCAAAATCCTATATAATTATTTTCCAGAGTACAAGAAGAGAGAGAAATTTTAGAACAAATGACTTAAAAATCTTTTTACTTCAAGCTGCTTGTAAGAGTATTAACATAAAAAAAGGACAAAAGAAGGAACTTTTAAGTGCAGCTATGAATCCAAGAGTAAAATTAATTTGAAACAAGATACAAAAAGACCTAAATCATACAACTAACAACATTTTCACAGTTCATTATATGCCCATCCAACAATCCTGACAATATCAAAGGGGAAACTAAAAATGGATCTTGAACAAATGGAATCATCTCATTTACTTCCAAATCATAGAGATTATGACTAAAATGTATTTATGTGTTTGAACTATGAGGAGGACAAATCTTCTACTACAAGGACATATTCTATGGTAAGACAATCTCTATTTCTATGATAAATTTCATCTTTCACTAACCTCAATGCCCATATTGAAAGGTGGTGGCCTCTTTCAAAAGAGTAATGTGATGTCCGGATACCATCAAAGTGATAGCTTGAGTTGTATTTCCTTCACCTCCTCCCCCCCCCAAAACAAAAAAAAAGGGAGGTGGAGGCTTCAAGTCCCAATAGGAATGAAGTGTGTGTGTCGTACTTACCCAAGAGAGAGAGAGAGAGAGAGAGAGAGATTTGGTGTCGGCATTAGCAGCACAAGCACATTACAGCTTACTCTACACACACGCACAGACATACATATATACATGTCTATATTTACATATATTGGTCAAGAAGAAAAAAACAGGCAACAGGAAGAAAAGAGCTAGGAAAAGCCACACACCCCTTTTACTACCTACATGAATAAGAAATCTGTTTTCTCAAGCATTGATACTCGGCTATAAAATGTTACTATTGGCCAAAGCATCCATGACTCTATTGGCCTCTTGTTGCACATGATTAAAGCTCCAAACAAATTTGAATATTCCATCCAAGAGGATGTGTATCATAATCATTTGAAATTTAACCCTAAATTTCTTCTTAAAATGTGGGGTTATCGCAATACCAGGAATTTGGCTTTCAAAGGCAATATGAGTATGCATATGATTGTGTGTGTAGAGATCGTGAAAGAGAGAGTGAGAGAAAGATAGAGAGTACCCCTAGGAGATCAGTGAGAGCAGCACGTAATTCACTCCTCACAGAGAAGCAGGCATCAATGTTTTCTTCCCTTGTCCCAAGAGCTTCCTGTACCCGTTCTGATATTCCCGGTCCTAAAACAGGTTTGACTGTACTGACCCATTCTCCATGATTATTCTTGAATTCATACCTATACTTCAAAAAGGTAATTGTTTTAGGAGTCAACACATGAATCAAAAAGGTCTTTTCAGATGGCAATGTAGGTTCCTTGGTTGATTTTTTGGGGTCCTTAAGGCATTAATTGTAGCCTTGCCCTTGTAAATATTGGGTTTGCCCCCCTTGGGCACTTTTTATACACATATATATACATCTTTACTTATAAAAAAAAAACACAAGGACCAATATCATGAATATCATTAAGTTAGAAACTTAATAAACACAAAATCAATACAAAAATTTTCATGATCTGCACCTTTGTAGCAACCTCATGGCACTTGAAAGAGCTACCAGAGATGGTATATTATATTCTTGAGTTTCAATTCCTTTAAAGAAATGCTCCAAACTTGGAACTCTGTCCATAACATAGTCCCCAAGGCTTGCATGTTTTACCATGTGACCTACGCCAATAAAGACATAAAGTAAATTTCACTAATAAGAAACAATTTAATATGAATACTGAATACACATTTGAGATGAAAGAAACAAAAACAAGAGTCAAATCTTAGTGGTTGTTATCAATTTTCTTAAATGAATCCACTACCCTTTGTTGAATCCATTCTTACAGTGCGTTAACAATTAACATGTTATGGAAATTGATACTGTATCATTGTTTTCCATGTGGAGTTTATGCTGACCTATAAAACTTGGCCACTATCAAAATGACAAAATCAACCCACTTACCCCCATATAGCTTCTCTATTGATTTAACAAGAACTTTAGTTATGCGATCACTTGGAATGCTTAGAAGCTTGAAACAATCTTCAGGAATAATAATATGACTAGGTCTGACAGGATCCACAACAGGCAATTGCAGTAGTACTCGTCCAACTTGATTCAAGATCACAGGATCCCTAGCAAACCATCCTGAAAAAGAACTCAATGTCAAAAGAATGAATTGCCAATTTGAAGTCTGAAGCTCTTATTTCATCACAACTACAAATTAACCAAACATTAAGTAGAACCATTTGGATATACTGAAGCCATCCCAAATACCCAAACAATTAGAGAGAGAGAGAGAGAGAGAGAGAGAGAGAGAGGAGGGTGGGGAAGAGAGGGTAGTATTGGATGGTCTAACTAGTGAAGCATCATTGTTGATATGATATCATTTTTATTATTTATTTTTTTGATAAGTGACATCGATTAATTTTAGATAATTCAGTAAGCTTCCAGGCTGCCAAACTATTATAAAAGACATTCTTGTTTTTGCTTAATCTAAAATGTAGTTATTTATCTTAAACACAACAAAGCAAAATGCACCCAGCCCAAAAGAGTCAAAAGTTAAATCCTGTCAGTTTACCCATGGCCATCTTGCTACAGATTAAAACGTGTCTCATAACATGTTAAAATACAGTTTTCGCTAGTAATCAGAAACAAGTTCACTTTTTGCCTTGTTGGGTTCAAAGATATTTAAACATTGTTCAAGCCCGGACCTGCTATGATCATTACTTGGCCCATGAATTGCATTATGATTTTCTCAATTGCAGAGTTGAGTTTTCACAGTATAAAAATAGTTGTAAAAGACATTCAGTTGATTATGATTCAGTCATATGGATGTTTCCTCACCCACAGTATCGAAACTCTGTGCCATAGGAATAACTCCAGTAGTTGAAACAACACCATGAGAAGGTCGAAACCCAAAAATCCCACAGAACGAGGCAGGAACTCTTACACTTCCTCCGGTGTCGGTACCTGTGAGAGATGGGACCCCTTTGCTTCGGTTAGTCAAGGATATATAAAAAACCACAAAATAATAAAAATAATAATAACGAAAAAAAAATTCACCTAACGAGAAATCTACAAGGCTTGCACCAACTGCAACAGCAGATCCACTAGAAGATCCTCCGGGTACCCTATCTGGTGCACATGGATTGGTTGGTGTTCCATAATGTATGTTTTCTCCAAATATACTACCAAAAGATAATTATTCCAGTTATGTAACTTAGAAGTATACAGGAATATTCACAATACTACGATGCAAGGAAGAAGAACTGGGTGAGGACTTAAAAGCATTTAAGAAGCTGCTGGAGACCACAAAAAAGTTGAAGCAATTCAGTTTGTGTACCATGGAACTCAAATGCAACATTTTGATGATAAAGAGTAACCTTTTCCTTGTTAAAATAAAAGCATTAGAGTGTTGTGGAATAGGCTAAGGTTCCTCTAGCAATCATTGTTTGGAATGGATTAAAAAATAAAATATTCAAATGGGATAAACAATTTGTCCTAGATTAGACTTTGAAGGGTTGCAAAGAAATGAGAATTTCAACATATGCAAACACAACTCCTTGAACCAAATTAGCTTCTTTATCCCCCTTTCTGGTTTGTCATCTATTTGAGTAGTTAAGCATTCCAAGATTTTTTCCTTTTTCTTGTTGGAAAACAGGCTTATACTCTTCAAACAAATCATTTTGTTCATTCTTAATATCCCATTTAATTTGATTCTCTTGAAAACCTTGATCCTGTTTAAGCTTGGTGATGAATTACAGGCAATCCTCCTCTATCTCATATGTATCATTTTCTGAAGCTGAATTCTTTATCACTCAATAGGTTTTGCTGTTCTCATATTTTCTAACATCAATCCATTAGTTCAGTGATTCCTGCCTTTCAAAATTCACAAAAATATGATTAGCGAATTAAGGCATCACGACCTTATCCCCCGCACTTATCATTTTGGAATTTTGTCAAACATCTATAGCATTCCCTTTATAACTTTCTTGATCAACTAATTCTCCATATTAGTCACCCATTGATTATGATTCCCATCTGATTGGTTCCAGTTCCAGACAACTGCTTAAACCCAGGAGGACGTTCTTATCCGTCCTCTGTACAGTGATTCTACTCATTCTCATTTGAAGAAAAAAATTATTCTTACTTCCGTCTCTTTAACATCATCCAAAATGAACAGCTTACAATTTTCATGCTTATAGGGATGTCTTTCTGATGAACAAAAAGTAGAAGACCAAAACTAGTGTGCCAGAAACGCCCATCGTCGGCCCATTGCCCATGTTCAATCCAAAACGGCATGGAGATCAAAATTCACTGCCTTTGGCTGTGATATACACTGTTTCAGTCAAATTCTATCATTTACACCTCAGAAAACACATTATTACTATTTTTGAAAAGAAAAAAAAAAAGGATTGTTAATAACTTAGCCTATAAGAATTCTTTTGGGGTGCTGTTTGTTTCTGTGTTATTCTAGGACTATTTAGTTTCCATAACTCAAATTTGTCATTTTTAGAAAATTTTCCTACTTCTTTAATATTTCCATTTCTTAATATAATTTCTCTATTGTTTATGTTGACACTTCTATCTCTACATATGTGATTGTTATTTGAATTGCGGAGACATCATTCATTGATAATAATATTGAGATTCGTTTTAGAGAATTGTTCTCTTGTGTTGCCAGTGGGTTCTAGATTATTGATTATCTACATGCTTCATTCAGTGTCAGTTCTCATTACCAGTTCACTTTATATTAGACATAGGAGAAGATGTGGAAATTTAGTAGTAGTTAGCAAATTTGACAAATTTGAATCTATTCTATATGGAATTCAGAACTTTCTACAATGATTTATCACTTTTCTCTTTATTTTGTAGGTAAAATTATGGAAACTAAAATAACTTCAAAAACCCGAAACAACTTAAAACAAACTCTGACATAATTTTAGAGTACAGTCAAGAAATTCTGAACTATATATGCTATTTTAGCTATTATCAGATTGTCTCTCTCATGACAGAAAAAAATAAGATTTTTTAACAAGTCCTCAATCAATTCATTAGTCATTAGTAATGTGATTAAATTGGGTTCAATTTGTTAAACACAATAATTAGAAATCATAATTCATGACTATTTCATGAGTTGCAAAATTTGTCCCACTAGTGGGAATGTCATATAAAAGCTTACTTAAAGATGCACAATTGTACTATCTAAATGTCCATCCAACAAGAATAGTGTAATGAAACAAATGGATACATACATATATACATATATATATATATATATATAGTTTCATTCTAACCAGTATGCCATTTCATCCATTACAGTTGTACCCACACATGTTGCACCTCCCCTTAAGACAGCCAAAACCGCTGGAGCTGTCGATGTAGCGGCTGAATGAGTCCGCGCCCAATCGGGATTTCCAAACCCATTCACATGTCCATCAACATCAAATCTGCTTTCACATTTCATGTTAAAAGATTTAATACACCTAAACTACAAAACAGTATAAAAAAACCCAATGACTGAGATTGATGTATGAGTTTGGAAACACACAAAAGCAATTATTATACTTCAAATCTTTTGTATACCCAAAACAAAGAAGAAGAAGAGTGATTTCATGGAGATAAAGTTTAGATTGTACATATATAGACACACATAGATAATCTACAAAAGAAAAGGGAGGGACTTACATATCTTTAACGGCAAAGGTGAGGCCATTCAAGGGAAGTTGATTAGGTGAAGAGCTTGGTTGCAGAATGAATTTCTCCATGAAAGCTCCATAATCTGAGTCCCTCGCCATTCTCTCTCTCTCTCTCTCTCTCTCTCTCTCTCTCTCTCTCTCTCTCTCTCTCTCTCTCACACACACACACACACACACACACTCACTCTAGCTTTCCCTCCGTTTAGACAAAGGAAATGATATTGCCAAGAAAGCAATTAACCCCATATCAACAGGGGACAATGTCTTTTCATTTCCTCACAACCGTAAATGATCTAATCAACGTCGACTCGGCAACATCATTTTCCTAGAAGGCCACAATCTAAATAATTGAGGCATGTTGACTGTTGGCGGATGACAAACGTTTCTACTGGTTTTCAATCCTGGTGCTGAGGAAACAATTGGTTATTTGGATTACCCAATCCTCCTTTTCTACAAAAGATTAAGAATGGATGAATCAAGAAAATATAAGAGTAATGCTATACTCTCCAAAATTTAAGTCAATGCCCATCGCAGGTTCATAAAATTATTTTTTGAATGGAATTATATTACCGCTTTTAACTACATTCTCTTAATGATATCATAACATGCATGCGTGTTATGTTCACAGTATAGCTCAAATAATCATGTGCAAATTTTAAAATAATTAATTTAATTTGAGTTGATTTATATTTTTTTAACAAGGAATTCAATCTAAACTCGACAAATTTTTAATAATTTATTCACATTTTCTTCTATAAATTACTATATTTTTCTATTTTAATTATCTACTAAAAGCTCTAATTTTGTCTCAATTTCTCCTTTTAGCAAGAAACAGAAGTCATTAAAATAATTGATTCAATATAATTTAATTCATTTTTAAAAAATATTAATAATCAACAAATTTTTGAAATTATAAAAATATAAATAAGACTGCTTATATGATAAATAACTAAAGTATAACATTTATAATATATAAAATATTAAGTTTAAATTTGAATTGAGTTCGAATTTATAAAATCTTAATTCCTAATTTAGACAGAACTGGAAATCTTTGTCTTGGCCATTTCAAAATATAAAAAATAAAATTCATAACTCTAAAAAATTCAAGTTGACAAACTGAAATTACACACTAGTTATGCCTTAACCTTTTTTTTTTAAGTAGACAAAACACATGTGATACAGTATTTTTAGAAAGACACCTTATTGTCTACAACGTTAGATGATGAGTAATGGATAACCAATGAGATATTATTGCATCATTTAAATAATACCCTCTAGACTCAGCATTATTGAAATAAAAAACAAATCACATAAACAATTCCTATAACTTGACTCATTTCTGGTCTGGCTCCTTTTAACTAAAAAATGGGTAAAGACAATTTCCATGTATCAAAAATCAAATTCAATTAAAAGATATAAAATACAATACTTCACATATACATATATATTTTAAAAATTCTCTCCTCCCTTTCTGTTGCCTCCCCTCCCCTATTTTTTTTACCCAAACAGAAATGGCCAGGAATATTAGTAGTGGTCAAAAGGCAGGTATCAAACTTAACAAAGTCTTAGCAAATAAGTTCATAAAAGAGACTAAAACAAAGCAAGCACAACCTCAACATTCACTAGAAAAATGTTCAATCAATTCCATCAGAATCCTCATCAAAAAAGTACAGGTATGGAACTGAAGGTGCATGTTCACGAAATTCTCCTTCCTCATCCTCACTGCTCATCCCAGGAACTTTCCAACCCAAATCCTGCATATATACTTTGTCATAGGCTTCAATGTTCAATCCTGAAGCTAGAAACAGTTCTAACTCATTTACAAATCGATCTGTTCTCCCTGCTAAGAAAGGTCTTGCTGCTTGAGAGACCAAGGTCTTCAAATCTTCCTGTTTGGTTTCAGGTGTGGCCTCTCGGGCATTTTTTATCATCTCTGCAACATTACACAAAAGAATAAGTTGATATTTTTACCATCCATTTTTAAGAATCAATATCAGCATAAAACCCTCTTCCCATTTAATGTATGAAACAAATGTTTACAATAATCTGCTGGACTTCCATGGTCAACTCATATTTCAAACAGTTTGGTATGAGAAGAAAGAATGGACATTACCTTCTAAACGAGTCAATCACACCTAGTATGTGATGCATAATAATGTCAACATCTTCCTCCTACATATGAATCAGAGAACAGAGCAATTTAGCAATTTATAACACCATGTAGTTTGGATTATAAAGGGATAACATCAACTTCATGCAGTGTATGATATATTAATGGCATAGTTGTGCACACAAGGTTTCAACTTTTACCTCATGATTATGGCAGTGATTTCAGTGTGGTTCAATATAAAATTATAAATTCGAAACTAGGAAGTCCTGGGAACTTCATCAACACAGACAGACTTCTGGTCACTGGAAATCGACATAATGTAAACTGGGATCCGGATCCTCTCTAGTGCACTGGAGAGGTCCAGTGCATTTCCCCATCTCATGTGAGGGGGGAGTGCACTGGAGAGGATCCTTTTCCTTTAAAGAGGGGTAATGATGTTGGATGAGGTATTTGTCATTATGATAGTGATCTTGGCATGATAACAAAATAAGTTGATGGATTAATTTCCCAGTATAGTAAGTCTTGTCAGCAAACAAAATAACTTTATGACCATATAAAATCAGATCATAGCTCACAGTAAGTATATTCAGAATCCAACTAAATTAGATGGTATAAAAACGGAAGTCACATTATTTTTGCTAGAAATATACTTAAAATGCTCCTGATCTAATCTCACCTCGGCAATGATATCTACTAAGCTTGTATAAATCCATGCCTTATAAACAAACATATGTAGATCAATGCAAATTTATCCCTTTTTTTTTTAAAGCTGATTTTGTCAAGTGATCTGTGTCATTGGGTGGACATGCCTAGCTAGATAAGCTCCTTCATATGAAGATTAATGCTTGAATATCCATGGCTATGTTGCATATCTTAGATAGCAATGGTAAAAAGTTGAAACAAGGTATTTTGCAGGATGCTGCACCGTCATTACTGATGGTTTTGGTTGCAATAGATTTGTAGGTGTTGAAGGCCACGAGATAGGAAATTCAATTGCCGATGCATTTTACAATGCCATGCATTGTTCTTTTCAACAAGAAAAAAGTGTATAACACAGTGGAGAAATTCAATTACCATAAAAGACTGTAGGAGTTGAAGGTCACAAAAGAGGAAATGCATGAAAATAAATAAAATACTTTTAAAAATGATGAACACACAAACCTGAATTAAAGCTTGAATTTCTCTTCTCAACCAGCTATCTAGCCACTTATTCGGTTGAAGATACTTACAAGACTTCCAATACCGTGATACATTGAGTTTATCAGTTATGGAACCTGTTAAACACATTTTAAGAAAATCATATAAATAAAAGTGGATTTATCAGGAAGAAGCACAGCAACAGCCAATTAATCTCAGGAAAGTGGTGAGTTGGGCACATCAACAGGCGACAGGAAAATGGTGTTAACAGATCAAAATGATGAGAAGCAAGATACCTGGTTCAATGTAGTAGCACTGTAATCGATACTTGTGAGCTTTCGAAAAGAATACACTGCAGGTGTCATGTACGGAAGTTAGAGTAAATTAGAACATTTTCAACTATGAAAGTCAAGCCAAAGAAAAGAGATCAACGGACCACAATACCCATTTCCGAATTCCTGATTAACATAATGCTGTTGAAAAGAACTTCCGTCATATCCATGTATGATAGACAAATTTTCTGTCTGCATATTAGAAATACAAGTGTTAACTTGAAGGAAACCTCAAAAAGCTAGAAAACAAAAGGGCTAAATAGTTATTAAACAAACTAGCAGAAGGATTAATCAGCAGAATCAAATTTTTATTATCAGGATATGTTTCCGTTTTTCCTTTTTCAGAAATATTATAGAGGGATACAACTTCCTTGGTTATGGAGCTAGCCTCCTAAACAGCACTTGAGAAAGTATGCCCATGCGAAAAATGCAACATATTACTATGATCAGCTGTTATGCTGCAGCATGCTAATTACACTTCAAATTATAAAAAAAAAGGTTTGAATTTTTCAAATTAATTTTACTATAACGTAATGTTTATTGTATAATTAATTAAGATCTAAATAATTTGGAAAGAAAACATGTTAACTCAACACACATTAAAAAAAAAAAAAGATTTCATTTAAAATTTCAGATTGTTTTTTTCTTCTCAAAAATAATCGGCCTAAAACCTACTTTTGATTTAATTGATTTATAAATCTATTATAAAATAATAATTTTATTTGGTTAACAAACAAATTTTTTCTAACCAAACACTGGGATAATCATTTTTAGTGATAAGCCAAAATAGCTGAAAACAAACATAGTTTTGCCGCTCTACATGTACTTTTCTCCTTTTTTATCAATTCAAAGTACTTAAATTGAGTATATTAAATTTTTGAAAGCATTTAAAAGTGGTTATTAGGATTTATTGAGAGCAATCTGGCAGAGGCCAAATAGTTAGGTAAAGCTCAGTTCAGTATTTGTAGCCTAGAAAAGATTTAAAAAGAAAAATAATTTATTTTCTTTTGTTACTTTCTCACATATGCATACTTCCAATAAGGTCTTCTAGGGCTTTAGGAAGTATAAATTTGGCATGGAAAACTGGAATTGGTTATTTGTTCTATTTTTTTTATTTTTTTTTGAAAATCCTTGAATTGGTAATATGTGAAAATGAAGTTCCAATATTTAGATGAGTTGTTAGAATTCTAGCTCATAGAATTAGAATTAAAATTAACAATTGATTGATATCAACATTAGGATTTTATGATAACAAGATTGTGGTGTTGCAGATGGAATGCCAGAAGTCAAAGCATGGTGGTCGTTGAGGTTATGGGATCATATTGTTAGACACCAAAGATAGTTTAAGGGCAGTGGTGGAGCGGTGGTAGACAAAAATGATAACGACAACGGCAGCGATGGAGTACTAGAATTGACTAAGTGGCAGCTGCAGTGGTTATGACTAGCCATGTAAATTGGTTGTGGCAGTAGTAAATCCTGATGGAACTCGTGGTCATAGTGGAGTTATAATGGTGTTGGAGATAGACATGGGGGTGGTGTTGGTAGAAAGGGCAAATTGAAGTGCTAATATTTGGAAAATGAATGGTAGTGCTAAAAATGTTGACATTTTAGAGGTTATGTTGGTGTATAAAGAGTTAAAATTTTGGTAACAAAGTGCTAACTGACCATTTGGTTTTCTTCGGAAGATTGAAAAGAAAAATATTAGAGAAGAGAAATTCTAATTATATTTTGTTTGTCTAGGTAGAGAAAGTGGAAGATAAATTGGAGGAACGTGTCTTTGCCTTTTATTATGTGATCATATCTTGTGCTGACATGTTGTGGACTACTGTTAGCCCCTTGAGGGCTTGACAAACCAATGCCAAGGCCAAGGTGGGGTTGGCCTGTCATGAGCACCCTTACTTAAAAATATGCTATCTTGGTGGATACTTAGAAAAGTTTATACTTGGTGGAACTGATGTGCATGCCATAGGCAGCAAAGGCTAAGGCAAGTGCCCTTTGACAACACTCTGGCGCGCACAGAGAGCCTTTGGCAAGATTGGCACCTCTGGGACAAGGCATGTTGTTGTTATTATAAGCAGGTTCTGACTTGGTGGTCCGACCTCCACCACCAACAATGGTGGCATATGGTGGCAACATTTAATACAAAAGACCAAGCCATGAGTAGACATGGTTTGGCAATGTGTGCGGGCAAATAAGCTTGGTGGGATCATATGCTTCGTTGACTAAAGGTTGAGTGCTCATAGCCTTGCCCTTGAGAGTTTGGGGTGGCTTTGGTTCAGATAGAACAGGGTGAAGGCAGGTTGCTTGTCTGGCACAAGACAAAATGGTCCAAAGGCAGACAGAAGTAACCACTTTACTGTGTTGGCACTTGATTCCTATGGCTAGCAACTTATTGAGCAATGTGAGGAACTGCTTGATCAGAGGTGGCAAGCATCAATGGCTTCAGATAGCCCTAGCAGTTGGGGCTATCAACTGCAACGACAGGTGGCTATTTGTGATTTGTTCAGATAGAACCCTAGGTAGTTGGAGTGTAACTGCCAGTCATGTGCTTCTCACAGACAACACATGGACGGTTTTATATTCTTGTCTATATATACATTGTAAGAGAAGGGTTACAGAGGAGGGACATTGTTGACTGCAAATCCCTAAGGTTGTATTCCTTATACTGTTGAGAGAAGTAAAGGTTGGAAAAACTTTTCCTATAATTCTGTGTGTGCCTTTCGTTTTGCAATTTCTTTAAGCCTCTTGTGCGTGTGTGTGTTAATTGGCTGACTATGAGTGTCTTAGTGCCATCACAAGGCAGCAAAATTCAATATTCGAATTTTGATCCCTGTGACAGTTGGTATCAGAGCGCAGTTTGACAGCCATGGCTGACGGTACACTATGAATGAGGCCTTAAGAGAACGAGTAGCCCGCTTGGAAAATTTCGTGGGTGTCCCTGATGGAGATGGTGTTGTTGCACTGTCTGTTCTAACAGAGCAACACACCATTGAGTTGGTGGATTTGAGGAAGACACTTGATGATTTCATGACAGAAACAAGTGCCTAGAATCACCAACATCATTGGAAGATGTGGTATCCTTGACAAAAGTATGAAGATCAATCTCAAGTGCTTCGGAGGATGATGTAGCCTTCATCAAGAAGTTTGTCCCTGTCCACTCCGATGCCATCGGAGAGGTATCCTCCAAGATTAAAGTTCCTGAACCTGAAACCATTCACTAGTGCTAGGAATTCTAAGGAGTTGGAGAATTTCTTATGGGACATGGAACAGTATTTCAAGGCTGCCCGTGTCCCAAATGCAGAAAAGGCAACAATAACCAGTATAGTATCTTTCAGGTGATGCTAAACTTTGGTAGCAAACACAGGTGCAGGATGACCTGAATGTTGGACGCCCTCGGATCGAGATATGGGAGATCCTGAAGAAAAGAATTGAAGGATCAATTCCTCCCTTGCAACACTGCCTAGATTGCTCGAGACAACTTGAAGAAGTTGAAGCATACCGACACAGTGAGAGATTATGTGAAAAGTTCACTTCCCTGATGCTTGACATCCGGAACATGTCAGAAGAGGACAAATTATTCAACTTCATGTCTGGTCTCCAAGCATGGGCACAGGCCGAATTGCGAAGGCAAGGAGTAAGAGACCTTCTTTCTGCAATTGCTAGCAGGCAGAGGGGCTGGTTGACTTTAAAGTTGTTGGATCAACATCCTCAATTGAAAAGAAGAAGAACAATGGTGGGAAGAACGCCAAAGATGGACAACAATCCAAAGATGCCAAAAAGCAGTATGATGGAAAGAAGAAGAAAGGAAGCAGCTGTGGCACTTCCAAGTCCAAAGAACAAACAAGCCAGAACAAGGGCAAATCCATGAATGGTTGTTTCCTCTGCAATGGCCCCCGTTGTTTAAGAGACTGTCCCAAACGTGAGAAGTTGAGTGCCTTGGTGGTTGAAACCAAGGACTCAAACAATGACTTAGACATTCCAACCAGAGTTAATCCACTCCAATCGCTGAATGCCATCACAGTGCAGAAACCGCAGACTCAACGTAGTTTGATATATGTGCAGGTGAAGGTGAATGGCATAGATGTTCGAGCAATGGTGGATATTGGAGTCACTCACAACTTTGTGGCTCAACGAGAAGTCGCTACCTTTAGCCTGAAATTGGATCAGAACACAAGTTGAAAGCAGTAAACTCGGAGGCCAAACCTGTCCCAAGGTAAAGAACAAGCAACCCTCAACATTGATGCTTGGGAAGGATTGTGCAATTTGATGGCAGTACCCTTGGATGACTTTGATCTGATCCTTGGCAACGAGTTCTTCGTGAAGGCCAAAGTGATGGTCATGCCCCATCTTGGAGGGATGATGATCACAGATGAGAAAGTTATATGCTTTGTCCCTGTTGTTTATGGTGATCAAAGCAAGAAGGAAGGAAAAATGAAGATTGGGATGCTCTTTGCAATGTAGTTAAAGATTAGACTACGAAAGGGTGAAGAAACTTACCTTGCAACCTTGGTGGAGATCAAGCCTAACATCACCGACGAAGTTCCTGATGAAGTTGGTGACTTGCTGAAGGAGTTTGCCGATGTCATGCCTCTAGAACTTCCCAAGTCCCTTCCGCCCCGACGAGCAACTGACCATAAGATCGAGTTGGAGCCTGGTGCAAGGACCTCCTTACACAGGCCCCTTACAGAATGACACATTCCCAATTGGCAGAATTGAGGAAACAGTAGAAGGAAATCCTTGACTCATGATTCATTCAACCTTCAAAAGCCTCATTTGGAGCCCTAGTATTGTTCCAGCAGAAGCAAGAAGGATCAATGAGGATGTGCATTGACTATCGGGCCTTAAACAAAGTTACTATCAAGAACAAGTATCCAGTCATGAATGTTCATGACCTCTTTGACAAAATGAGTAGAGCTTCCTACTTCCCAAAACTGGATCTGAGCTCGGGCTATTGGAAAGTGCGGATTGCTAAGGGAGATGAGGCCAAGACTGCCTGCGTCACTCGATATGGATAGTATGAGTTCCTTGTGATGCCCTTTGGCCTCAATAATGCACCTGTTACATTCTATAATTTAATGAATGATATTACCAGTTTATTGATAAGTTTGTTGTGGTGTATCTCGATGACATTGTTATTTACAGTGAAACCCTAGGAGATCACCAAACTCACTTTAGAATGGTTTTCAGTAATCTGAGAGAAAACTAACTCTATGTAAAGAAAGAAAGACGTGAATTCTGCCAACAAGAAGTGATGTTTCTTAGCCATTGGGTCGGCAATGGCAGGATTTGGATGGATGAGCAAAAAGTGAAGGCCATTCTTGATTGGCCTGCACCAACAAAAGTGTCAGAATTACGATCTTTTCTTGGACTTGCAAATTATTATCACAGGTTCATCAAGGGTTACTCCAAACAGGAAGCCCCATTGACTGACTTGCTAAAGAAAGACAATCGGTGGGACTGGAATGAAGAATGCCAAACAGCCTTTGAGAAGCTGAAGCAAGCAGTGCCTTTGGAGCCAGTGCTGCGCCTACCGGATTTTGAGTTGCCCTTCGAAGTCCACACAGATGCCTCTGGTCCAAGAAAAGCATCATGTTACCTTCGAGAGTCGGAAGCTGAAGGATGCTGAACAAAGATATTCTGCCCACGAGAAGGAGATGACTGCAGTCATACATTGTTTGGATAGCTAGAAGCATTATCTTATGGGAACTCGATTTACAATGGTGACGGACAACGTGGCCAACACTTGCTTCAAAACCCAAAAGAGGCTGACAACAGGCTCGCTGACAGGAATTCTTGGCAGAATTTGATTTTGTACGGGTTCACAGACTTGGGAGTCAAAATTAGGCTGCTGATGCTTTGAGTAAAAAGACTGTGCAGGAGTATGTTACTGCCTTGTCTAATCTGCAGACTGATCTGCTGCAGCGTGTGAAGGACTTCTCTCAATTAGACAGTGCTTATGACAAGATGAGACAACAAGTTAGAGATGGACATGTTCGAAAGTACTAGCTGGAGGATGAGATTTTGTATGCTAAAGGCGGTAGGCTTTTTGTTCCTAGCGATGGGGGACTAAGACGAGAACTCCTGAGGGAAAGTCATGATCCACAGTGGGCAGGACATCCTGACATTGAGAGGATGTTTGCCCTACTATCCCGTTCGTATTACTGGCTGAAGATGGAAGAAGACATATATCAAGACTTGTCTAGTATGTCAGCAAGACAAGTTGGAAAAAAAGGAGGAGGCAGGGCTGCTACAACCCTTGTCTATTCCTGAGAGACCATGGCAATCCACCTCCATGGATTTCATTTTAGGATTACCCCAGGTGGATGGATACAAATCAATTTTTGTGATTGTTTATCAGTTCTCGAAGTATGGGGTCTTCATCCCAGCACCACATGCATGCTCGACAGATGTGGCTACAGAATTGTTTTTTCCAAAATGTGGTGAAATACTTCAGGCTGCCAGAGGATTTTATCAATGACAGAGACTCAAGGTTCACAAGTAGGTTCTGGACTGTTCTATTCGGACTAATGGACTCAGAACTGAAGTTCTCCACAGCAAATCATCCTCAGACCGATGGCCAGACAAAAAGGATGAATGCATTATTGGAGGAGCACTTGTGACACTATGTAACAACAAGCCAGAAGAATTGGGTGCAGCTTTTGAATACTGCACAATTCTGCTATAACCTGCATAAATCCTCTGCAACAGAGCTTGGTCCCTTTGAGTTGGTCAGTTTTGAGTTGGCCACTGACCAACAGCCCTTCACTCCCCATAAGGTGGCCAAACAACAGACTAGGGGATAGGCCAATGTCCAGCTGCATATCGTTTTGCTAGGGACAAACAAGAGCTGTTGGATGAAGCAACTGACAGCCTCAGGCAAGCACAATGGCGGATAAAGAAATATGCTGACAGAAACAGAAGGGCCCTAGAGTTCCAATTGGGAGATCAAGTACTATTGAAGTTGACTCCCCAAATCTGTAAGAAAATTAGCAGTAAATCAGTCCATAGGAGATTGATCCCAAAATATGATGGACCCTTTGAAGTTACAAAGAGGGTGGGAAATATGGCATACTGTCTGAGACTTTCAGATAGATTGAAGATACACCAAACATTCCATGTTAGCTTCTTGAAGCCATTTCATCAAGATGTTCTTAATGCCTCAAGGAAGCAAGCAAGGAGGGCACCGCCAGTAATAAGGAAACAGTTCGAGAATGTTGAGAAAATTCTTTCTCACAAGACCCAAGGTCAAAGCAAGAAGAACCGGTGGACTGATTATCTGGTTCAGTGGAAAGGCGGCAGCGAGGCTAATGCTAGTTGGGAGAGAGATGTACCTCTGTGATAGTTTGAGCGACAGATTCGAGCCTACTGGAATGATCTGACTAGGACGTCGGATTCCTTTGGTGGGGGTGGTTTGTTAGCCCCTTGAGGGCTTGACAAGGCCAAGGCATGATGAGCCTCAACCAATGCCAAGGCCAAGGTAGGAATGGCCTGTCATGAGCACCCTTACTTAAAAATATGCTATCTTGGTGGATACTTAGAAAAGTTCAGACTTGGTGCAACTGATGTGCATGCCTTAGACAGCAAAGGCCAAGGCAAGTACCCTTTGACAACACTTTGGCGCTCACAGAGAGCCTTTGGCAAGATGTACGCGTATAGGGGGAGAAGCTTGACTTTGCAAATAGTTGTGTCTGCTCCTGTCAGCTGGACGAATTCTCCTAAGACATATATAGGGGAGCTACCTCCCTAAGACGCCCATGGGCGAGTAACCCATGCAGCCAACGACCTTGGCACCTCCGGGGCAAGGCATGTTGCTGTTGTTATAAGCAAATTCTGACTTGGTGGTCCGACCTCCACCACCAACAATGGTGGCAACATTTAATACAGAAGACCAAGTCATAAGTAGGCATGGTTTGGCAATGTGGGTTGGAAAATAAGCTTGGTGGGATTATATGGTTTGTTGACTTAAGGTTGAGTGTTCATAGCCTTGCCATTGAGGGTTTGGGGTGGCTTTGGTTCAGACAGAACAGGTGAAGGCGGTTGTTTGTCTAGCACAAGACAAAATGATCCAAAGGCAGACAGAAGTAACCACCTTGCTGTGTTCGCACTTGATCCTATGGCTAGCAACTTATTCAGCACTGTGAGGAACTGCTTGATCAAAGGTGGCAAGCATCAGTGGCCTCAGATAGCCCTAACAGTTGGGGGTATCAACTGCAACGATAGGTTACTGTTTGTAGTTTGTTCAGACAGAACCTTAGGCAGTTGGGGTGTAACTACCACTCATGTGCATGTCACAGACAACACATGGGTGGTTTTATGTTCTTGTCTATATATACATTGTAAGAGAAGGGTTATAGAGGAGGGACATTGTTGACTACAAACTCTAAGGTTGTATTCCTTATACTGTTGAGCGAAATAAAGGTTGGGAAAGCTTTTCCTGTAATTCTGTGTGCGCCTTTTGTTTTGTAATTTCTTTAAGCATCTTGTGCGTGTGTGTGTTAATTGGCTGACTAAGAGTATGTCTTAGTGCCATCACAAGGCAGCAAAATTTAGATTCGAATTTTGACCCTGTGACAACTACCATTATATAAATGCTCTAAAAATTTCCTCTCATTTAAGAGGAAATGTTTTAGAATATATTCTCCCCATTTCACTTCTTTTCAATTCTCTTCCATGAACCAAAGGGTGATACTGAAAGGATTTACAAATTTTCCCTGCTTTCCTCTTTCACCACACGCAGTTTTTTTTTTTTTATATAAGTAACCATAGGCAATATTGAGCTCTCATAACTTTGGTCATGGATGACCTCATATAACATACTCAAGAACAGGTCTTTTGTATGTTGAAAGGGTGGAATTGGAAGGATTTTACAAATTTTCTTTACTCTACTCTTCTCTTCTCTCCTCTTTCACAAAACTTAAAGGGTGAATAGTGTATTACACCCCAACTCAATTTCCTCTAATGCTCTTCTTAAAAGTCAAGTGAATTGCACATGTCCATTTAACATGTAAAACAAACAACGACATTGCAACTGGGCTAATATTATAGAGACCAAAGTGTTTTGGTCAAAATCCAGGGGTGAAAAGTGTAATTTATCCTTGTTTTTTCCTCTTAACGATCATGCAAGTATCTTTCTTCAAACCAGTATTTAGCCAAAATATTTGCTTATTGTTGAGTTTCATTTTAATAAAAAACTTCAAATATACACAAGTCACAAGATGGTGCCTACAAAATAATTCATCGATCAGGTGCTGATAAGAAAACACAACGCCTATAATGTTATAGGCTTTTTCATGTTTATATGACTTGAGAAAGGCAAGACAAGGACTTAAAACTGCATCACTAGTGAGTAGTGACATGATACCATGGATATCTCATCCACGAAGAAAATAAGTAATTGATATTACTTGCACTAAATTAGTATAGAAAGAGAAGGACTTGTAATCAAAATCTAAAACAAACCTTGCATAGAGGACACTTTACAGACGAAGGTGGGCGAGAATGCTTGCTAGCAACAACTTTGGTCCAATGTACAATGCAATTGTAGCAAAACTTATCTGCATCGGAAAGAGAACAAGTTCCTGACTTAAGAAATGACTAATTCATAAATCATCCTGGAGGAGTATTGGTGCATGAAAATAAACTATCAGTTCATATATTTAAAATTGTTGAAACCACCATGACTTAGGCCTATGATCTATATTGTCTTTCAATAATGGGGAACATAATAATTGACCTGTAATTGATTTTTTAGGGAAAAAGAAAACAAAAGGCTGAAATAATCCATAACTATAAGCATACAAGTAAAAAAGAAAGAAGAAATAATTTAGGGTTTGGCAGGTAATGGTATGGCTTATGAATTAGAAGGCCTTACGGAAACAACGATCCAAATAAGAGTCTTGAACTACAGGACCGAGGCAGATAGGGCAAGGGTTCGAATCGGAAGAAGAAGAAGAAGAAGAAGAGCCGGTGGCTCTGTTAAGCTCCATGTCGCGTTCAGTAACAGCCATTCCACGAGTGAATTGTTATGCCTCTGACACTGCTCGCCCCCAATCCCGCGCGTTTGTGTGTGTGTGTGTGTGTGTGTTCGGAGGGTGGGGAGAGGAGAGTCCAGAGTGAAGGAGTTTGGAACTTGGAAGGTGATTTTAATTTAGTTAGCATAATTAGACTCACATTAAGTGGCAGTTTGGGAGAACTTTAAATTATGCAAAACCATTCATATAAAAAAGCCGTGCCGAAAAATAGAAATGTTGATGAAAAAAAGTGTTGAAAAAAAAACAATAATTGTATGTTTGATAAAAATTATTATAAAATATAAATTTCTCTATTTGCTCTTTATTTTATAAATATTTTGTGTGTGTATATATATATATATGAAAACATTTAATATATAATACCTATTATAAATAAATTAATGTATAATAAAATATATATTTTAATAAGATATATATATATATAGAATAATATTTAATATTAAAATAGTGAATAATGAATAATGAATAATGAATCTAAAATAAAAAACAAAAGAGGGTGTTTTATGATATTTTGTTGGCAAAGCCTGAGAAGCTCCTCGTAGGTAGAAATGGCAATTTACTCTGTTTCATCGAGAATTCGTCTCGTCTCATTTTTAATTAGATAGGTATGGAGTGCTTATAAACGAAATTGGAGTTACTTTTTAAAACTCCGTCGGGTTCGAGGGATAGTTGTCCTGCCCCGTTTATATGTTAAATTTTTTTATTTATTTTTATATATATTATATTTTCTAATAAATAATACTATATAAAATTAGTTTTAAAATTTTTTATATTACACTCATATATTTTTTTGTATTAGTTATTTTGGTAAAAAAATTAATTTACTTATCAAAATAAAAGTTTTAACTTACTTAAAAAATATATATATATATATATCGGAGTTCGGGACGGGACGAGGTAAAGTCAAGAAATATAAATAGAGTCGGAGTCGAAATCGAGATAAATCTCTAAACAGAGCAAAACAAAGTCAAAGAAAAAAATTATAAATAGGATTAGAGGTAGAAAAAAGTCACCCCGTCTCAAATCCGTCAGATGCCATTCCTACTTGTAGGAGCTTCCGTCCAACGGCTACTTCAAGCTTTTTTCAATGGGCCTCATTTACAAAATGCAATAGTATTTTGTCCAATTAAACAACAATTTATCGCTTCCAACCGTGAATCTCAACGCGAAACGGAGAAGTTGGGAGGCAAAACGCTCCCCCAAACATACCCCTACGGCTTGTTTGAAAGCTTTGAAAAGAGAAACAAAAAACTTGAAATAAAAAAGAGAAACAAAAAAAACTTGAAATAGAAGAGAAAATAAAATGAAAAGAAAGTTTTTTTGTGCACTTTGCTTGAATAGTTTGGGTGAAAGAAGAAGAAAATAATTATTCTTAATTAGTAGGAGATAAAATAAAAGAATATGTATAAATTATTTGACAAAATTAAATCTATTTTATTATTATCACTCTAATTTATAATACAAACATTTAAAGTATATTTACCATTTAAAAAAAAATTATTAAAAATATTTCTTTTTTATTTAAATATTTTTATTTTTGAAGAGTTTGGAAAAATAATTTTTTTAATGCTAATATTTTAATAATTATTTTTATTTTTTAACCACGACCTGACATAGGCAGCTAATGTCAACTTAAAATTGCTCTACTAACTCATTTCTTCTCTGCTCACACCACACCTTTTTCATTCCTCGTCTCCATGTTTTTTCCAGTGGAGAGAGAGTCTCGGTGAAGATAAAGAGGGTCAGTGGCAGTTTAGTGGAAAGATTTTTATTTTTATTTTTGTTTTAGGAAAATAAATATGACAGATTTTATTAATTGATTAAAATTATAATATTGAAGTAGCCTCTAGGTGACGTGGCTTGCCATGTCATACCACATGTGTGCTATCCATATCATAAAATTTTACCAAATTTTTTTGCCCGCTGATGTGACTGTTCGGGTGCTAGTCAATTAAGCTTCTTGGTACATGTGGATGCTAGTCAATTAAACCTTAAACACGTGATTTGAAGGTTACAATGGAACAACTTTATTATTGCACCAAGGCTCATCCTCAAAAAAATGAAATATATAAACACTTGAAAAGATAAAATAAACTACAATTAACCCTCTTATAATTAATAGACATGTAAGATTAAAAATTTATTAATTATTAAAATTTGTCATACTTCCATAAATCAAAAGTATTCCCTAATTGTAAATAAAATACATATAGTGCTCAACTTAAGTTATAAAAATAACTCTTAATATCATTTAACTAAAAAAATTATATTCCCTAAGTTTGTTATGTCATAATTTTGCCAACTTATAAAATTTTTACTCTAATTATATAGAATATTATTAAAATATAATTATCAAGATATGTCATAAATGAGATATATAAGTTCATATATAACTATTTTACCACTCTTATGATTAATATTATAAAGTATTTTTTAGAAAAAAAAGTTTTAATTATTAAGTAATAGAATTATTAATTAGCTACTGTAAAATCAAGTTGGTTCCTTAAAAATTTATTAACTATTAGAAATTATTAACTTATTTAATATTAATTATAAGAGGGTCTATGAAGTAAGTATTATAGTTAACTAATTGTAAATGTTTTATGATACATATCCATTCACACACTATGGTAAAATTAAGAAATATACTTAAAAGTAATTTAGTCAATAATACCAAACAATTTTTTATTTTTTTGGTGCTATTGAAAGCTGTATTATACAATTATTTTCATTACTTTACAGGTTACACGAGTCTCTTAATCCTGAATCCTAAAAAATTTAACAACTCAACAACTACAACAAGAACAAAGATATAGCCTAATCCAAAGCTGTGAGACATAAATAAACACTTCTTTGTTACTTAAAATAAGTATATAAAATTTTAAAATTAAATTTTTATGTAATATAAAATTTTTCACTATTAATGAAATAAAATATAATATTATAACATAATGTATATGTACAATGTAATATATACAAATTCGACAATTTAAGTAAAGCAATAACAAGTTAAGCTTATTATAACTAGTAATAAAGTATTAAAATAAATTGTTCACCTACTTTTACCTTTTCTTATTCATTATTTTTTTAAAAATAATAGAGATATTTTTTATAATTTTAAGTTTTAATCTGTTAATCTCTTTCTTTATTTAAGAAAAAATTAAATATTATCTTTTATTAACTTTTAAAATTATTACTGGTATAAAAAAATATTATTACCATTTCGGTTCTTTTCAACCAATTTTACTATGTTTAAATACAAATAACTTTATTTTCATACAAACGTGTGACTTTTGGTATTACACTTACATTTCATTTTGATTCATTAAAAAACAAAAACGTTCAACCATTTCTACGGAAAAAAAAAAAACAATTTTGATCCATACATCCAGCTTGATTTGAAGGACTAAAGTGCCTCATACTCATAGTCTCTTTGCAACCCTTTATTTGGTGGATATACAAAACTTATTATTGCAAAATGATTATAAACACAAGTTATTTTCTTAAATAATTTGTGTAATGAGTAAATTAATTCGAAAGATGTATCGTAAATTTAAATACTTACTATTTATGAATGATGCTGCACTTTTTCGTTTTGACACGTGGTAGACTCCCTAGCACAATATTGTTCGCTTTGCCTGCCCGTGGGTCTTACGCCCAGGGTCTTGCGGCTCACGACTTTGTTCTTCCAGGAAAAAAAAGGCCTTGTGCTAGAAAGAGCGCAACTTGGAGTTTATAAGCGACGTCAGTGCCCGATTCTTAACCGATGTAAAACTCCAACTGAATTTTTTTAGATACTCACGATAAGACAATTTGTTTGTAAAGTCATCCACTCAACCAAAAAAAAGCCAGAAAAAGATTCTACATTGTCTTCCAATTTCAGGATCCATTAGATGGTGGGTTTTGATCTTCTGTGCGCCAATTAAGCAGAATTTGATTGGTCATTGCACAATTTTGTGGAAGTGTTGCTACAAAATAGAATAAGCAAACCAAGGGCATTTTTACAAGCAGTTGGAGTTCCTTTTGAATGATTACTGAATTTAGGTCTTCCCAATCACCAAACATTCTCTGAAACCAGCGGAAGCAGCCCACATTTAGAACTTTCCGTCCCAGAACCCCTACATAAAATAAAATGAAAAAGCAAATGCTAAAATTCAAACTTAACTAACGGTCACTTTGCTTCCCCTTCACCTTCTACCCCGAGAAACACAGATCTGAGATGCAAAATGGAAGCCCTTCAATTCAAACTCCAACCTCTCCTCTCAGAAATCTCCCTTTCCTTCAATTCACAGGGCAAGAATGAGATTTATCTGAACAACAGCTTCTTTGCGCCCAAACACTCTTTATTTTTCGGATGCTCCCTTGTCTCTCAACTCAATCTACACTCTTTGCCTTCGCATTCGCTTTCGAATGAAGCCCAAAACCAAGAGTCAATTGTATGTGCAAGAACCAATAGAAGGCGATCTGGGTCACAAAGAACAACAAAACTCCTTCTCGAAGCAGTCTATTTCGTTGCGTCGAATCTCAACATTTTACCAGAGCCATTGGGTTTGGTGATCAGAGAATTCGGAGGTGGAAATGGTGGGGGATTAAGATTTTGGAAGGGTTTTGGATGGGGAGACTTTGATGGGCGGAGGAGGAAGAGGGAGCAAAATTTACGGTTTTTGGGGTTGTTGATGGTTTGTGGTCTCGGGGTTGTGGTTGATTTTGGGGAAAGAATTAGAGAATGATGTGTTTTTGGGGGGTTTGGGTTTGTTATTATTTGGGGTTTCAATTAATGGGTGGAAGAGAGGGTTTAAAGATTGGATATTAGGGTTTTGTTGTTGCGCTGTGTTGGTGAGTGTGGTGTTGAAGAGGGAAGATTTGCAGAGATTGGCTAAGGGTTGTAGGGCAATGAAGCTTGTTAACAGAAGAAAAAGAAGAAGAGCAATGTAAGAGAGAAGCTTTTCTTGTAGCAATTTTTTTTTTTTGGTTTCCTTATTCACTTTGATTATCAGATTTTTTTACTGTTTCAACTGAAGAAAACCTAGATTGGAGAACTGAAAAAGAGACTGATGAAGTGATTATTGCTTTGTTGATTGTTTTTCAATTGAATTTATATAATAGAGCAAACATTGATAATTGAAATGGAGCATTGGTGCTTCCCCTTTTATGCTTTCTCGTTGTATGCATCTTGTTGCTTCCTAATTATTCGTCTAAGAGCCAGCAATATTTTTCTGTCATGGACATGGATATATTATTCTGCACCACACAATGGTGGAGTTCTTGTATGTTATGTTCTGATTTTTGAATGTTATTCTAGTCTCTCTTTCTGTTGCTGCACTTTCCAAAGATATCCAGTACCAGTTTGCTGCTTCTAACCAACAAGTAAGGCCATGGAAAACCACCTAACTATCTCCCCTGTTAGAGAAGTGTTTAACCATGGGTGAGCTGAAACAAAGGCATGGGTTGGTCAATGATGGTCACCTCTAGTAGTCTTGTTGAATTTTTTTGAGAACTCCCAGTCTGGAAATCTCAAACTTAATTAGGTTTTTATTTTTATTTTAAAAAAGAAAAAAAAATGATGAGTCAAGTGTGTGCATTTGAAAGTCCATAATCAATTATTCAAAATATTGCAAACCCTGAACTGGGCCTCGAAATGTATGGAGAAATGCAGCAATACTAGCCAGACCAATTCATGCATGTTCCCATTTGTACTGAAAGAGTGTATGGCTAGTCTCTAATCACATAAATTCGTAATTGCAAGCATTGCATGGTGAAAACTGGGTACCAGATAGATAATGTGGCCCGAAGACTAGTTGCTGTTACTGGCCAAGGGTGTGAGAGTTTCGCAGCTATGGTTAGTCAATAGGTCCGTTTGGCCTTTTTTTTTCCAGCTGAGAGTTCAAAGTGTGGGCGAATTGAAACGATTACAATAATAAGCCTTGATTTTCCTTGTTAGTTTTGTGCAAAGGCACCGGATTTGTAATTCTCAACTTGCAGTCAGCCATTTACAAAAAATGATTGGGCAGTTTGTAGATTTAAAGCTCCATGATCAAAGGCCATTCAAAAGGTAAACCGCCCAGACTGGGTTTTTACAATGTACAAAAACACCACCGCGGGGGGGGGGGGGGTACCCTGCAGACCAATTTTCCATTTGTGTTAAAAAAAACTGTTCAACAGTTGCTGATCAAAATCGTGGGAACTGAATTTCACAAATCACAACCACATTATGAATGCTGGTTTTCATATGGATTTGCCCACTGCCACTGGTTTAGCCCATCTATATGTATCTTGTGCAATTGAAGGAGGACTATTAAGTGTTTGATATTAGTCCCAAGTGGAATTTAGTAGCTTGGCTAGCATCGTTTTGTGAGCATGGTAACAACAATTGGCCTACTAAGAGTCCTTTTAGGGAGCTTCAAATTTTGGAGAATTAATTCTAAACAATTGAGTATTGGAGAATGGATATTGAGGAATGTGTAAGTACTAGATTCATGGGTAAAAGTTGTAAAAAGTAAAATTTATTTTGAGAAAGTTTTTTTAACTTCTCCATAACTCCATTCTGCACTCGGGATTTAGTGTGTGTATATATATATATATATATACACATATATTTAGACACACACACACACACTGGTAACCAACATTGCACATAGCTAGAGAGACTGCACCGCAAGAGATGCAAGAAGTGCTTGGTCATGAATACATGGCATTTTACAGAATAATGATGTTGCAGGATGGATTATAAGTAACAGTATTGGCTTTGCATGGTCATGATGAGGAAGTCCCAAGTAAATAATTAGCTCAGATGAATAATCCTATCTTGGGTTTTAACTTTTAACTCTTCCAAGTACATTAGAGGATAGAAGGCAATTTACCTCATTGAGAAATGTTTATGGCATTAATTCCAGGCCAGTGGGGGATCCAAGTTGATCAAAACATTTAACCTAAGAAGACAAATGCAATTGTGTACCGAGAGAGAGAGAGAGAGAGAGAGAGAGTAATGTTTCGAACATGTTATAGTATGATAGGTTCTATGTTTATTTTTATTTTGTTTTCACCATCATTTTTCCTTTTCAGAGCAGGGGATCATGGGATGATTTTATTGAATCAAACAACCACCAATGAAAATTCATGAAAAATCAAGAGAAAGAGAAAAACCCTTTGAGATTATTTCAACAGATTTCACTTGTTCTTTGAGGAATGCAATGAAATTGCAGCTTCTTCAATTAATTTTTCCCTGCATATATACTCCCTTCTCGCAATACATACATATCTTATTATCTATATCATATTTTTGTCAGAGGCATCATTCCCATCAGACAGTGAGGATGGAATCTGAGAATGCTGATCTAGCTGTGAAGACATACAATCCACGACACAGAATATTGGAACCTCACGTATGTGTGCTTTTTATGACAAAGGATTATAATGTGGTTGTGTCATGTGTTTTACATCTTTGAAGACTGCTGAATCTACCTTTTCTCTGAAACTTTTCTCACATTTTGGTAACCATTAGGACTTAGGAGCAATGCCTTCGTTTTTTAACTCCATACATTCCTCTTTGTCTTAATATTTACCTGAAATCAGTGTTTGTAATGGGGCTGTAAGTATTTCCCTTCCCTCTCCTCTTTTTCGTTTTTCTTTGTTTGAGTAGAGAGGAGGGAGATATAACCAAAACTAAAATAGAAATTTCACAACAATTCATTTGGATAAATGCATAGGGGAGGAGAGCATTAAGTTATAAGAGAGAGGAAAGCAGAGGAGACAATAGTGTAATCCTATCTGCATGTTTGAATAATTAGTTAGTGGAGTGGAGAGAAAATGATAGTTTAGTCATTACATCTTACATGAAAAAGATAAGATAAGAGAAGAGAAATGAAATGAATGATATGTTTAATGTAGAAATAGTAGAATAGGAATTCACTTTTTAGGGAAAAAGAAATGGGCCAAACAGGATAATCACTCACTCTCTAATCATTTTCCTCTTCCTCCTACTTTTGGAAGAAGAATAAAATGGGTCTTTAAACCCCTCTCCCTCCCTCTCCTCTCCTTCTCATTTTCTTTCCTATTGTTAAACTAAAAATAAAATAAGTTCTCTTTCATTTCTATTTTTTTTTTCTTTTATTTCCAACTCTTTCAATTCAAATGACTGCAAGGGTCTATCGCTTGAAATCAATCATTGTGGTGACATACTTTTAAGATGAGAGGCTTATGGCATTTCATAATCATTTTTTCAAACTCCACGCAATTCTCCAGCTCTCTCCCCATTTTCCTTCAACTCTGTCTCTAGGTTCCTTTCTCACTTTTTATTCACTTGAATTTTCAATAATAGTCGATTTATGGTTAGTGAAAAAGGCAGACTTGGCAATACCACCCATGTCAAGAGCTTCAAATCCCAATCCAAAAGCTCTACAAACTTCCAAACCCCATTTACAAGCAAATTCAAGAGAATCTACATTGTGTGGTTGGATGATGTAAGCCATCAAAGTAAAGCCCCATGTCATATAAGCCAACAAAGTCAATTCACATCAAACGTATGACTAGAGTAGTCTTATTTTCTTTTGTTTTTCTTTATTTTAGCAACCAAAGAAAGTATACTGCTTCTCATGTTATTTGAATCTGTAATTAAACAATTGTATGTTTTTTTTCTTATAGCTAATTGGGTGTATTTTAAAAGAGGCTGAAGTTTCCCTTGATTTCTTGCTCAATGATAGGTCAAAGTTGGTGATATTTATATGATACAACCACTGTACTCTTATGGATCAAAATCCATCTTTATTTAATTTCCTTCAATATGCAGTAGCAACTCAGTGGTTGATTTCATCTTATATTAGTTTTCCTATTTTTGTTATTCTCAACTCCGATGTGAAGTCCGTAGGTTGCTATCGAACTTTCATTGATGAAGGTTGTAGAAGGAAAGAGCTAAAATTATTATACAACATCACGACTATAAAAGAATGTGGAATTGCGTGGCGATCGTTATTCTACAGTTTGTGAAGGATTAAAATGATGAATTGGAGAAATAGTAAAATTTTACTATCCGAGAGTGTACACTAAAATTTTATTATTTTACAAAAGCGGAATTATAATCTTTGTGCTTCAAAAAGTAGTGCTTTTTTTTTGACAAAACTTTTACTCCTCTCAAAGTCTCTCGAGTATCCAAAATATAGCTCAAAAGCTTAATAAAACTTGTAACAAATTGAGATTTTTTTTTTTTTTTTATGAAATAGTAAAATTTTACTATTTTTACAACTGATTGAAATGTTACGGTTTTGTAGTGCATTTCTTTTTCTTCAAAATTTTATTTGTAATACGGATCTTATTTTATAGATCTTGATTTTAAGAGTTCAAATATATAAATTTTATTAAAAATAAATTTATAAGTTATTGAATTTTAAAATTTGAAGAATTTTTTTTGAGACACATCCTAATTTTAAGGGCTGTTAGTTACTATATATAAAAATTTGGTAAATTACATTGACTTTTCATGAGATTTAATCAAATTATATACGAATTCCTGTAGTTTGAGAAATGACACTGACATCCCCGTGAGAGTTTGTTGGAAATGGTGCAAAAGAAAATAATAGAATGTCTCTTATATCCTTCAATTGTTTAAGATTATTAAATTGAAAAAATTGCATTTTTTTTTTTCTTTTCCTCCTCATATATATATATATATATATATATGTATACAACAAAGAACAAAGTCCTAACTTATTAGCATTATTTGTATAATTTAAAACTAAGAAATGTTAAGAAAATAATATAGAAAATATTAAAAAAAAAATTTGGACTTTATTTTCTTACATTTTTCCATCAACCAAATAGATGTGATTTTCAAGATTCTATAAACTTGTGATACTTCTATAAAAAAAAAAAAAAAAATTATGGTCAAAATAGGCATGAGTTATGTATAATTCGTGACAATGATGTGGTATTATACTGTTGATAATTTTTTGAACCATATAACTAATGTGGTGTAATAAAATAGAGTCACGTCGGTGTTATGTTATTTATGATAGAATTTGGGATACAAATTTGAAAAATATGACATTATTGTAATGGAAATGAATTTTTTTTCATATTTTAAATACAATGGAGAGGTTTCATTTTTAGACCTTTTTTTAAAAATCATTTTGTGTTTTTTTTTTAAAATTTTATTATCAAAATAAGATTGTTTTGAAGTTATTTACAAAAGTAGTGTTTTATATAAAAGCGCAACTTTATGTTGAAAGCATTTCTTCCGGTGATGATTTTAATTGAAAGTATTTTTTCAATTATCACTTTCACTTAAAAGCAATATTTCAAGTCATACATTTACAATATAAAAATGTTATCATAAAATAATTCTATTTTACTAAATAAAAGGGTAAATTCGAGTGATCTTTCTCGAGATATATGACAATTATATTAACATTTTTTAAAAATTTTAAAATTACACTAACATTCTTTATTTTACTTAAAAATATACAGACACTTCTTTTTTTTCAAATTTTTCTATTACTCTTTTTATTTATTTATTTTGCATTTCTCTAATTTTGATTATTTTTTAATTTTTTTTTAAATTTTTTTATTTAAAAATAAATTTAAGGTAAATAACTTATCTTTATTTTATATAAAAATAAATGTAAGACTTTTATCAATATTTATTTAAAAAATAAAAATAAAATAGTCAAAATTTATAAAATTTAAAATATATATAAAAGGGATAGTTTTGTCATTTAAAAAAAAATAATTGAGAAAAGATATCTGTATATTATTAAATAAAATAAAAAAATTAATATAATTTTAAAAATTATAAAAAAATAAATGTAATTATTATAAAACTCCAAAAAAATGAGTCTAAGTTACCCTAAATAACATTCATCATACACTAGTGTGGTATTTAAATTTTTTTTTTATCCCTATTTCTGCATTAGACTCTTAATGTCCAAAAGCAAACGCATCACATGTGGAGCCGGTGACGATGACATGAGGTGATTATAGGTAAAAACCCAATTGCCACCGGTAGCGTTGCATGGTGACAGTCATATCACATGAATGCTTTGTTCTCTCTCTTATATTCTGTTCCCAACTTTCCGTCTCAACTCTCAACGCTGTTCAGAAGAGAAGGCCACCATGAACTTCATTTTCTATTAAACCACATTCTCACTGGTAAGTTCCTTCCTCTCCCTTAATGTAATGAATTCTAGGGATTCTTGCTACTTTCTCTCTCTGTAATTTTTGTTCTCTCTGAATTCAATCACATAGGACAAAATGGGTTTCTCTCTCTCTCTCTCTCTCTGGACCCTTAAATAGCCATGCATTGAACACTTTTTGCACCTACTGTGTTTTATATCTTAAAATTTCTTTCACTCATCAGTGTACTGTTAAGACAAGCCATTATGCTTGGCAATGGATTGAAAATGTGCTCAATGTTCATGAGTTTATATGATTTTCTTTACAGTAAGATCATTGTTGGATTTTAATTAATGACCTAATTTTTATTTTGTTTTGGTGATCAAGGTGATGTATCTGCAATTGCATGTGAACATAATAAGTTGGTCTACTGTTTATGAAGTATGCTCCATCTGTGTAAGATAAAAATTCTGCCCAGAACTATAGCGTGGTTCTTAATTTGTGTTTAACTCAGGATTTTTTTGTGGTAAATATTTTAATAAAAATTTCCATTTACCAGAATCTTATTTTGGTTCAAATGACCAAATTTAGGGCCAAGTTTGGAGAACATAGCATTTTCATTTTTATTTAATTATGGTCTTAAGTTTCATGAAAATTTTGAATTGAATTTATTTTTAAATCATATGGAAATGAGGGGGCTGAATTCTTTCATTTCCAATTTCCCATATATGTTAGATTCATCTTACTCCAATTTGATTTGGGTCCCAGATGGAAATGAACTTCAATTTGCAAATATTCACCAAATTTGGTTACTCTGAATTATGGTAAAAAACATGACCTTCCATTTTTGTTGGATTTTGTATCCTTATTGGTATTTAAGTTTTGATTTATGGCCTTATCAATCAGCTATCTTAAACATTTTGATTGAATGATACGGATGTCCTAGGTGTGCCCTGATTCGAATTTTTGATGGATTCAATAGAAGTAAAACATTGATTTGCATCATCTGCTAGAGAGTTGTTGAAATTGACAGTAAAGATTGGACTTGGATGCATTTGCTTGTTTTTGAAAATTCAGGTTCACGTTTTCCTGATTAAGATATTCATTGTGAGTTTTCTTTTTTTTTTTTAATTATCTCTCTCTTTCTTTCTTTTTTGAAAAATCTTAAATTGACAAGAGTATTTGATTTCTTGAATTTCACCAATGTCCATATTCCAGTAACATACTTCGACTTGATCAGATATTCCTGTGAACAGCTTCTGTTTCATTTCCTCTGTTGTTACTACGTTTGATGTCATCTTCCTGTGCCATGGTGGAATCATGTCTTTGCAGGCAAATGATTATTGCTTTGTTGATATATTTGATTAAATGTTTTCACTTTTGAGTTTCTTGTTTCATGTGAAACTTTTTTTCTTTAATTTGTTGATTGCTTTTTGTGAGTTTCAGTATATTGAATTTTATGTTTCTGTTTTAGGGTTTCATATTTCATGTGAACTTCTTTTGTTCAATTTATTGACTACTCTTCATAAATTTTACTTTTGAGCTTCTTGTTTCATGTGAACTTTATTTTGTTTAATTTGTTGATTGCTTCTTGTAAGTTCAAGTATATTGGATTTTGTGTTTTCAACCTTCTTTTGTTCAATTATTGATTGTTTCTCATAAATTTTAATATAATCATTCCATCATGACATATTCTTGAACTGACTTGAGACACATGTAAGTTAACAAGATTCTTATGTATGCAGGAGGGCTGTAAACGGATCGGATTCAGACCGGATTAGAGCCAATCCGAATCCGAATCCGATCCGTTTAATAAGAAATCCGATCCGATCCGTTAATCCGACAGATCAGGCGAATGTTAATCCATATTCGAATCCGTTAATAACCGGATATCCGATCCATTAATCCGGTCTGATCCTTTTAAAATTATAATATATAAATATATATTAAAATTAATATATTATTGATAAAATTAATATATTATATATATATATATGAACGGATCGGATTGTAAACGGATCAGATCAGCCTATATCATATCCGGTCCGTTTATATTTGGGATAATCGGATTCTGATCGGGTCACGGATCACTATTTCTAAAACCATATCCGGACTTAACGGATCGGATCTCGGATCGGATCGGATTGAGATCCGATCCATTGATAGCTCTATATGTAGGCAATGGTTCATAATATTTTGATTTAGGAAGATTCAAAGGCACCACCATTGCAAATCTTAGAATAAAAGGTAGTAAGAAAATAGTTGAGAAGCACAATTTGTGTAGATTTAGGGTAGTATAGAGAGAAAAGAAGATGTAAGACAATTTGTTCATGTTATTCTTTCAATCTCTACTCTTTCACTCATTTATACAATGCAAAAATAAGTGGAAGAATTACGCTATTACCCTCACTAAACATATTCTGATGTATCCTAGAAAAGAACTAAATAAAAGAAAATAGTAAATTAAAAAAATAATAACTCTAACATTCCCGTTCAAGTTGGAGCATAGGGATCAAATATGCCCAACTTGGAACACAGATGCTTAAATGTAGGCTAAGTCAATGACTTGGTAAATATATCAGCCAGCTGATCTCCAGACTAAATATAAGGAGAGGTAATCTACTTCTGCATAAAGAGATCTCGAATGAAATGACAATCCACCTTGATATGTTTGGTGTGTTCATGAAACACGGGATTACTAGCAATAAATATAACAACTTAGATTTCACAATACATTGGCATAAGAGATGGCACATTCACACCTAAATCACAAAGCAAAGATCGAACCCACAACATTTCACACATAATATAAGCCATAGCATGGTACTTAGCTTCAACACTAGATCAAGCCAACACATTTTATTTCTTACTATAGCAAGTAACAAGATTATCACCAACAAATGCATAGTATCTAGAAGTTGACCACCTATCACTACAGTACCTACGCAATCAGCATAAGAGAATCCACTAACAGACAAGGATGTCGACAACTTATATAGCAATCCTCTACCTAGTGCTCTCTTGAGATACAGAAGAATACGACAGATAGTCTCCCAATAAGGTTTACCGGGAGCATACATAAACTGACTACCAACCAACCTACGACATCGCCCTGTATCCTCAAACACTTCACCATTTTCAACATCTAATTTCACTGTGGAATCCATCAAAGTATCAACAAGATGGACACCAAGTGTCCCAATTTCAATGAGTAGGTCCATGACATACTTCCGCTAATACAAACTAATACCTTCCTTGGACTTGGCGACCTCAATTCCAAGAAAATAGCAAAGGTGACCCAAGTTCTTTGTATGAGATTGCTTACTCAGATTTTTTTTTAAGTTGGTAGTACCCATTGAGTCACTGCTATGATGATAATGTCATCCACATAGACTATCAGAACAAGAATACCAGAAGAAGAATTATGTGTGAATACAAAATGATCGGAAGTAGATCGCTGAAAACCACATATGGAGCTCTAGTTAGTTCAGACAAAAGAGCTACTAGAATTTTTCAAAAAATTAAATGACGCATTTGTTAGAACGGGACAAGCCACATTTGAACAGAAAAACTTTTGTTTTTTTAGTAAACAACTTAAAAACACATACACAAGTTTAGAAACTTGTTTTTGACAATTCTCATAGATATATGTAGCTTATAGTCAAAACTAAACCCCACCTAAGGTCATTTTAATCAATGTAAAGACCATAATCTAAACTTAAACACAATCCTAAGGTTGAGTGCCTAAGAGTAATGCATGATATGCATGACCACTTTACCTTGAATTGCACACTTCTTTAGAGTTTTTCATAGTTGTGAGACTTCTCGAGTCTTCACTTTAAGACTAGCAATAATTCACTTGACTCAATACGACTCAACAACTACTTGTCTAAAGAATTACATATTTGATATTTGGGAAAAAAACTGCCAATACAAAATTGTATAATTTTCCTAACAAATACTATCAAGCTCCACACTACCTATCACCATGATTGGTTTGTTTCTGCTCAATTTCACTTTGTTATGTTCTATCTGGTTGCCACTCCACATGCAAGACAAGGTTACATGTGAGGGAGGGTGTGAGGGCTTATACATTATTGTTACATTCTCTAACCGTTTAAGCTTTTGAAGCAACTATTAATCTAACATATATAATTCAAATTAGAACTCAAAGATCAGAGTTATGTTAAAAGTTAATTGACAAAAAAGCGTTGGAACAGTGGTTACGAACTCTTTCTTTCTTGTCAAGGACTCAAGTTGAAGTTCTCTGAGTTTCCTCAGCACCAAAGGAATTGAGTTTTAACACTAACGTAATCAGCATTATCATAGATTCCAGTAAGATATTCCCCAGTATAATGAAGATATCATCGAAAAATATGAATACACCAGCTGATATGGTAGGAAATGTTGTATGATTTGATAAACTGGGTTGTTATATTCAAAACTGCGGTAAATTGATCTATGTACTACAATTCATATCAGTACCTGCTGATAAATTTCTAATCTGGAAATATTTGAGACCATGCTTCTTTACATTGGCTGTTTGCATGTTTTTTTTTTTGGGGGGCGGGGGGGCTGACATATAAATGGGAAAAACTACTGGGACTACTTAGCTATCCATTTCTTCTTTCACAGGATTGAATTAATAGTGAATTTTCTAATATTTTACTTCTTTCACAAAGATGAGGACTTTTAGCCACCATGACGGAACGTGGAAATTCAAACCAAAAATCGAAAGGAATAAACAAATTGAATCCTAATCTCCGCTAATCTGTCCTCCACATTCTCAAAACCTCAAAATTGGATGGAACTTTGAGGATAAACTTTTTGAGGATCAAATGAGAAGTACCTTCCGAAAACAAAGAAGAGACCATTTTGGAAAACCAAGAAACGAAGAGTACTTTGGAAGAAATACATTTTTCGAAGGAAGTCAAGAAAAATAATTTCTTGTAATAAGTAGTCTATGCATATAGGAGGGAGGGAGGACTTAAAAGGTTTTTTTTTTTTGACGAGGAACCCCAGCCACGTGTTTGTATGACGAGTCCTAGATGTCTGTAACTACAAACTACAAACTACAAGCAAGCCATAGGTATTGGCTAAGCCCAAGTGTTTTGGCGCCCGTGAGAATGAATTCAAGATGTCCGAATTTACGGCTTGTCCCTAACTTCAACCTCATTACTGGGCCAACCTTGCAGGTTTTCAAGTCATGTTTGCTTCTGTTCCGCAATCTGAAATAGAAGGGAGAACAAAAATTCTGATTATCAAGATCCTGTCTTTATAGGGAGGGAGTGCGGTGGCATCTTTTCTAAGTACATGCAGATGGACAATGGATTTTTGTTATCTAATTGAGATAGAGTGGTTTTTAACTATGGCAACTGCATCATTGTTATCTTACAGAGAAATGTGTGTGGCATAAAGTAGATGTGTCTTCGGCTATATATTGTTTGTGAACTCTGCTTTCTCTTTTACGGTCTTGAATTGATTTTTTTTTTTGGTTAGTTTAGCTAGACAATGAAAACTTCCTTTCTTCGATGGAATCCATTTTAAATGCCGGAAATGAAAAACTGTTCATTCTTAATTATTTTCATTTCACCGACCAGTTCAACTGAGCCCCAGCAGCTCAAAGATATAGCTTGAACCTTTTAGGTTCATTTTATAAAGTTAAATGGACTGAGAAGGTCAGATTTGCAGGGGAGGGATATATTGAATGGTACAGTTGTTTAAATTTCATGATGTTAATACTGAGGTTTAAATGACTAGAGAATGTTGGGCCATCATATATGATGTATTTTGTACGAAAATTATAGCAAGTTTATATTTGTCTAATATGTTCCATGGAACTTCTCTCAGGTTTGTTTTTTCTTGAGGCATAGTGAAATCAGAAATTTTAGGCTTGCTACTTTTTTAAAGTACTATCATAATATGAGATTATATTTGTCATATCTGGTCCATGTCATTCACTTGATATTAATGGACAATCAAGTGAATGACAATTTAAGAGAGTGCCCCAAATTTATGGAGGATGAAGACCTTGGGATTGTTTTTCGAGTACATCTTATTGGGAATGTGGAGAATTTACCAAATGGACTGGGATCTTTGCAAATGGTAAATTGGTAACTCGTGATTCTTTTACCTTCCAAGTTGTAGGGGAAGATAATTGACCTGGGACCCTCTAAAGTACCTAAACTGAGAGCCTTTTTGGTATTTATTTTGCAGAGGATGTTTATGTGTTTTTTTAGTTTGTGGAATAAAATTTCTCTAGGCCATTTGATATATTTGTGTCATATCTTGGAGATACTGGAAATTTCAGCTCCATATGATACTCCTGCTGGTCCTCTCCAGATTGAATAACACTTTGATATTTTTACTTTTTTTTGTTATTTTTATCTTTAGTCATAATATTTTCTCTCTCTCTCTCTCTCTCTCTCTCTCTCTCTCTCTCTCTCTTGTGGCTATACTTCCTCTCAGTACTTTTAGTTAATAATGTTCCTGTTTCTTACTGAAACTGTAAAAATTGATCTTCATGCGCAATTCATTTGTCAGGCAAAAGGACTATATGTCTGAAGTTCATTTGTAGATATTTGTTTTGCTAGATTTTCATGCAATCATAGAATCTGAGAGTTTGATGTTGGGTGATGGTTGAACAAGAAAGGATCTAAAGAATTCATACATAAACCTTTGGGGCTTAAATTAGGCAATCTTTTTGAAAACTTTATGCTAATTGAATTAATAAAATTCAGTGGTTTTCTTGTCAATAATTTCTTACTAGTAAATGTACATAGTTTCACCCACTCCTAGAAAGATAATTTCTAGTCTTATTTTTCACTTCAGCTTCACAGAATCCTTTATTATAGTTTCACATGATGTTTCAAATTCCTCAAAATTTCCTCTAGTATACTCTCCTGACTGTTCTTTAGTAAATTTCCACTAACAGTGTCATTATTTGGGTGCATCATTCATTCTCAGTTTTTATGTGATCTGTAAAAGATATAGAGGTTTGCTAGGCAATGTTGCTTTGAATTTCAGTCTACTTAAAATTCTAGTTGATTTGTCATATCTCAATGTCCTAATGAAGTGCAAAGGAGTGCTATTCTCCATTGTGAGTCTGTGAGGTGGAGGTCATGGGTTTGAGTTGCAAATATAATCTCTCACGCCAAATCATTGAGTCGCAGAAACAGCCTCTCCGCAATGGCGGGAGCCTCGTGCACCGAAAATGTCGGTCAATTATTATAATATCACAGCACCAATGTTTTGGCCAAACAAAGGTGCAACCAATATCGTTCTATGGCCATGGATAATTGTACATTTGTTGAGCATTTAAATAGATAATGTTTTTGTTTTGCTGCAAAGCAAAAGTCAAAAGTTCAGTTGGAGATCCTCTATTATAAATGCTACAAGTGGTAATGGTGTTGATGGCGATTTTATTGCTACTGCTGATAGTGATGGTGCTTTTTACGGTCAACCATCTTATAACCAATAACTAATGAACTTATATCTCTACTATCAAACAAAGTTTGGTAGAACTAGTTTGGTTACATGATGAATAACTAATAAACTTAATAGTTTTTCAACTTTTTTTTTCTTTTCGGAAACTCCTGTTTGATCACTAGTTATTTGGGTAGAGAAACATACCTAAGAAAATAAAATTCATTATGAGTAAGTTTTTGTCTGACTATTTAATTCAATATTTTGTTGAAAATTACTTCTACAACTTGATTCCACCCTTGGAAAGAGTCTGCTGGAGTGATGCAGCACTTCATCAGGTACTGGTTTTCTCCTCCTCTCTCTGTCCATGTTACATTAGATCTCACTATCCATTTGTTTGAAGTACGAGGTGATTTAGGGCACAGATAGGCTAAACAAACTAAACCTTGTCTAGTTCAAAAGGATGCATCTTTTAACGGTTTTGCACTATCATGATATGCCTTTTCGGGTGAAAATATTAGAGATACTTGTAAAGATGTGTTCAAGGCCTACAAGTATATCTCAAGGTCTCTTTTGTCCAAAGCCTTGTATACATGTGATATTTTACTCAATTCAATAAGAAATATACCTGATATGTCAATTTTATGGTAAATTTTGTTGCTTCCATCATTATTCATTACTAGAGGGTGAACTGTATTCTAATTGTTTTATTTGGAAACTTAAGTTTCGTGGTACATCAAAAAGGACAGTCCACACTCAGCTGATTGAGACAAATACCTGCAAGTACAGTTTCTTGCCTGACTTGGAGACATTTTTAAACATGTAATTAATTTAGCATATTCCCTTTAAAAAAAGAAAAGAAAAAAGAAAATCTAATCTGCTGATGCTGTGTTGTCTACAAAGTAGCTGGGGTTTAAGGAATTGTTGAGTTGAATTGTAGGTTTATTCTAAAAGAAGTGTCCATAAATTATGTTTTCTTGTCTTAAACACTGCTTCTCTTCTTGCAGATTTTAATCTGTTATGTCAACAGCAATGGAGACCTCACCTCTGGCTACAGAATCTCAAATTGCCGTGGGCTTCCAATCATATAACATATCAAGTGGCTTGATGCCAACTGATGATCAGTGTTTCCTCTTGTACTTCATCATGGGTACCTACTTTGGGCCTGATCTCAGGGAAGAAAGGCCCCAAAAATCTGTTTTGCAAAGACTTGCTGAGGGTCTTCCACTATATAATTCTAAGCAACTGAATGGTTCCCAAATGAAAACAGTAGAGGTAGAGAGAGTATACTATCATGTACTTAGAAAAGCAGATCAATCTGTTATAGTGAAACTACCTTGGTTGCAGCAGTTCTTTCATGGGAATCTCCCTATCCCAGCACAAAACTCCACTGCATCTTACCCTCAGTTTCCTGATCTCTTTCCTCCCCAACTTCATCCCCATTCACGGTTCAGAAATCGGTATAGAACCATTGAAAGCATTGTATTCATTAACAACCCAGACCTCTTTTACATTAAGCCTGAGGATGTTCTAAGGTTTAAGAGGTTAACTGGGCTAGAAAATTTTCTTTTGGATAGGGATGGCGCAAGGTTTCACACTTCTGTGCAGGAGGATGAATCCAACGGAGAGTTTCCTACCCCAAGGTCTTCTCGTGGTTCTCAGAGAACAAGACATTTAAATGATATTCTCAATCCCAAAGATCACCTGCAACATGTCAATGATGTTAACCCTGTCAATAGTCCACCATATAATGGTATACCTTTGACATACAGTTGTATGGCTCCATTACCAGCTGAAGTAGACACCAGGCTTGTGCAGGGATTTGAGCCAGGTATGATATTTCTTCCTTCTTACCCAACCATGGAAGAGTGGGAAGACATTTCAACTGCAACCAAAAGTGGAACTGCACTGACCGGGAGTGCAGCAATGGGACAAATCGGACCAGTTATTGGACTTGTGGACATTGGAGAATGCGAGGATTCCTACCTATTCCGCGTATCGCTTCCTGGGGTGAAGAGGGATGAAAGTAAGTTGTGTATTAGTATAAAAAATTTACCAATCACTTGCTTTTTTGTGGTAATTCTTAAATGCCCATTAAAATGGTTTGTATATTTTATCAAGTATATAATATTTTCAGGAAGTCCCTCGTTTGTTATGTGTACTTTACCTATATATTTATTTCAATAATGCGAGAGAGACATAAGTTAATGTCATTTTGGTTTTAGAAGCTCCAGCTTAAAACAATGTGCCATTTTGTCATGGAAGTGTATTAGATTTTTGTTATTGGTACAAGGTTTTCTGTTTGTTTTTCTTTTTTACTTTATTTTTTTACACTTGAATATAACTAATTTCAGCTTTGTACTCTCATTTTTGTAGTCTTGCGATGAATATTTTCATATTGATTATGTTCTTTAATATACCGGCTGAGTCAAGATTGAATTTATTAACATCATAATATTATTGATCTGAGTGTCATTTTTTCCCCCTACTTTCTGCCCTCACTACCATTGATAGACACCATGATATAAACTATTGTTTTTGTGACTGCAGGAGAATTTAGTTGTGAAGTTGAAAATGATGGCAAAGTGTTAATAAGGGGAGTGACAACCGCTGGTGAAAAAACAGTTTACAGGTACTCCCAGGTGTTTGAAATGCAATCTCGGAACCTTTGCCCCCCGGGCCACTTCTCCATCTCGTTTAAGCTGCCGGGCCCAGTTAATCCACAACAATTCTCTGGTAATTTTGGGACTGATGGAATTCTTGAGGGAATTGTGATGAAGGGAAAACATAGAAACTAGAGTAATTGAGCCCGCTCATGCTCTGTGGGAAAACCTTTTTCCCAAGCTTGTCATATTCAGTTAGAAATGCTGGTTTGTAAATATTTTAGGATGATCAAATTACAATCCCTCTGTCTGTGTCTGTGTCTGTGTCTCTCTCTCTCTCATGACATGATGCTTGAGCTTTATATGCCCATAACCCACCATTTTGCGGCCCCTGTAATCCGAATCTGCTACACCAAACTGCTACACTGCAAAGCCGAACCTCCTGAATCAAGTATGAGCATAATTTTGTAGCATTTTCTCACCTGACCTTATCTGAACCATTGGATTTACAAGTTAACAAACTAAAAAAACAAAATCATCCTGTTTGGTTGGTTTCTGGTTCAGTATAATTTAGTTTTTTCAAGGATGGTTGAACCCTGCTCTGACAGGACCTTATGCACTTCAAATGTGGCACGAGACTGAGCAGTACCCGTGAATAATTTGGTACATAGCTAGTGGTTTTTGACAGAAACTGGGGGAGGGGGAAAATGTAAGGTTAAATTCAAATACATCTCACAAAAAGGATACCTAATTTTTAGAAACGTGATGGACCCTTATTTTCACACCTACTCGGTGAGTGCTTGGTGATGCAGTAAGGGTCATGGCGGAACCCATGCAACCCAAACAACTCGGGTTTTTTTTTCTTCTAAACCAATGGAAACCGAGGAAAGGGTCCATATGCAGCACAAACCTCCCCCAGTGAAACAGCAAGAGGTGTTTAAAATTCTTTGCTATATATTGTTCATGAACTTCATTGACCGGTGAAACAGACGTCTCTTTAATTGGAGTTTGAGATAAGTTGGGGTTCTGGTTACTTGTTTATAGTTTTTTTATCTCTTTGATTTTTTTCTTTTATAATCTTATCATTGTTGATTTTCTTATTTTTTTATAATTAATAAAATAATTTTAAATTAAATTTAATACATCCGGTCCAACAGGTGAATCTGATGATTAAACCAGTGACTCGTCCATCCAACCCCTACTGTTCAATAATGATTAAACAAGTTAGTTATCTCAAGAAGCCACGGTCCTTGATCCACAAACTGTCCATCATATATCAGGCACTTGGCCTCTGCACCATTCGAGCAATTGTAGTAACAGCAACACAATATATGTCTACACTCCTCACATGTGAACCTAGACTCACATGTGAAGAGGTAAAAAAAACTACATACAAATGCAAAGCAAAAGAGATACCACGTTAACAAATATTGTTCCAAAAACTTAAATTTTTAGAGAATGAACCAATAATATATATCAAACTATCACTAGTGTGATAGTTCCAATCAGAACACATATATATTTGATAACTAGATGTTTAGATCAGTTTGTACGCAGCTCTACTAATTGCATAACTTTGAAATTGACGACCAAATAAACTTTCAATAATTTCAAGGGAGACTCGAACAAATATATATATATATATATGTGTGTGTGTGTGTGTGTATATGTATATATACCCTAGGTAGGGAATGGAGAAATGTAAAGAAAAAAAAACAATCCTCTACCTGAACATCATATTTCATTTAAGCTGCTATTTATTTCAAAAAAAAATAAAAGTGAAATGCTCATTATATTGAAAGATCCTTGGGTGGAAATATAGAGAAATTGACTTGAACATCAGAAGAAAACAACTCTGAAATGTTTTATTTTCTTTACCATGCGTGCCTACCTTGATCCTCATTGACAATTCAAACTGCATACACCTTTCTGGAATGGTAAAAATTAACAAGGATGGAAAATTCATCAGGTCTATATTGTTAGTGGTTCCAAAACAGGCATTTTTCATACACAGATTGCTGTCCATTCTATAAGGGGCATCCTAATTGGTTACTAAAAGGAATGCAGAATTAGTCAACAAATATAACAAGAATTAAAATTAAACCAGAGCAAGTTGCAATCAGAAAAAGGATGGAAGCATGGAAATAACATAGGCTAATTCTGCTAAACAATGAAAACAACGTACCTAATTGTATAACAAAAAAGAAAAAGAAAAATCTAATCATATATTTGTGAAGGAAAAATATCAAAATTATAAAATTTGATTATCTAAGCCGGTCACCATCAGTATTTTTCACCAGACTTTCATAAAAGAGAGGATACTGAAATTTTAGAAAGTAGGCACAGAAAAATGTGTGCACCATAATAGTTCTTTGAAATGTATAATTAAAGGCTATATTTTTCAGCCATAAATCACAAACCAATCATATCAGAGTATATAAACACACCCACTTTTTCCAGATATTGTATGCTAAGGCAACTAAGAATCTGAGGGTGATTGTGGTTGCTGTGGTGCCTGTGGCCACATTTGTTGAGCCATATAGGGGTAAGGCTGTTGGGCATACATAGTAGGATCCATCACAGGCTTGCCCATCATCATCCCAGGAGTTCCAGACTGAGGTGAATGCTGAGCCGGCAGATAGTAGTAAGGGAGTGCATCAGCAGGCCCTCCAACAGGCATTGTTCCTCTTGGAATTGATGTGAGTGCTTCATCTTTCAGATCCTCCCTTGGCACAATGTCAACCAAAAAGTCGAATATATCAGTTCTTGTTATTGCTGCTGCAATGTCATTCTTCTGAAGTGTCCTCCTCTTGTTCTCCTCTGTGTGATTCCAAGACCGCAAAGTCAACTCTAAAATGAACATCTCACATGCTCTGGCAAATACAATTGGTGCCTCGGCTGATATCATTCTCACATCCTCATCAGCCTTCATGATTTTCTTGATTCTTGCCAACGGAAGGCTATGGTTCTTAAAGTCGGTAACTTTATCAATTTCTTGGTATTGATTTGCCCAAAAAGACTGGAGTTGTTGTTGCAATTGCTGCTGCTGCTGTTGGTGGATATGCTGATAGGCAAGATGGTGTTGTGCAAGCTGAGCTCCAGCTGGCTGACCTGTAGATTGCATTGTCCCCACTGATGTAACAACTGATCCTCGAGTAGGTGTCCCAGTCACTTGGTTTTGTTCGTAAGGGTTTGTGCCATATGGCAACTGAGCTGAAGAACTGACTACGCCTGTGACCTGTTGCTGTCCATGACCTGGCTGGTCCATTCTGTTTTGTGTAGGTTCAGAAAATGCCTATAATTCCAAAAAAAAGTCTATAACTCTACTGCAAATCTAATAGGATAAAAACTTGAAGAAATTATTATAACCTTATTTTTAGAGGTAAAACAGTATTGCATTTCTAAACAAATTCATTAGCAATATCACTGCTGCTGAAATCCAATTCCAATTGTATAATTCAAAATGGATACTGCAGAAAAGAACGAAATTCAACCCAAATTCCTATAATACAGAAAGGACTTTTCAAGATTTATCAATGAAAAGGACCAAATACATTTATTTATTTATTGCCAGCTGTTACATCAATAGAACATTGTTGTCCTTGTCTTCTCAACAGGAACACAAAGATAGTTGTTTGCTCTTCCCTATGTGAGATCTCAATCTCAAATAGATGATTTAAATGGGTATAAACCCAGTCGTATTATTTATTTATTTATTTTGACAAGTGTAATTTGTATTAAAATTTCCTGAGGAGGACAAATCCATATATACAAAAAGGAACCCGGACAAAAATTAAAGCCGCAATCCCCCAAAAAATTCACAAAAGAAACTACATACATATAGCTATGAAGCACAGATACTCATTTTGGTTCACGTGTCTATGTCGAATACGTGTCGGACACCGACATTTTCAGACACTTTCCGGACACGTGTCCAAGATGCGGAAAAAAGTCCAATTTTTTTGTTTTTTTCTAAATTTTGGACACGTTCTGAACACATTATGGACACATTTGGAACATGTTTTCCATTCTCTCCCTTTTTAAAAAGATTTGTTTCTTCCTTTCCCCCTTGATTATTTTTTGTTTGTGTGTGTGTTCTATGTAATAGTTGGTATATTAGTTTTCAAACTTGAAGTTCTTAAATTTTTATTTAATGGCTTTCAGTGAAGTTAAAGGTAAAAAGCACTTTCAAGACACTAAAGTCCTATATTACCTGAAAAGCGAGACAACAAAAAAACACTAACCTTAATGAAGCAATGCGCTAATTTATAAAAATAATTAAAAATATATAAATTATACATTAAAGGTTCATTTATTCTATTTTAAACAATATCTTATATAATAATTCTTTTTTAATACTAAAAAGATTAATCTAAAAGATGACATAAAATAATTAAATTTTAGGCAAAGAGACTATTCTAAACTTTTTCTTCCCTTTTTACGACTTTTATATTAGTTAAATATTGTCCAAAAAAATTAACTTTAATCCAAAAATAATAAGATAAGATATATGAGCACATTTAAGTAAAATAAGTTTCAGTTAATGAGGCTCTCGCCTCAGCGCCTTTCACTTTAGACAAGGCTGTCGCCTAGGCGGTGCCTTAGTCAAGTCGCCTCGCCTGAAATGTGTTGAGGTGCTACGCCTCAACCTCGCCTTATCGCCTAGGCGAGTGCCCAATCACCTTTGACAACACTAATGGCTTTATTATTTTAATATTATAACAATATTTTTGTGATTAGTGTGTTTTTAAGCCAATTTTAAGTGAAACAATGCTAGATTTTTAATATACGATCCTATAAAAAATATGAAAAAATTATCTATATTCAATGTATCTCTGACGTGTCCATATCTTACTTTTTTGAGAAATGATGTGTCTGCGTGTTCATATCGCGTCGTATCCATCTCCCGTGTTTGTATCCACACTTCTTAGACATACAGTAAGCCTCTTTAACCAAAGAATGACACAACTTCAAAAAATTGTCTTAAATTTAGAAAGGGGAAGCGCTTCCCCCTCAAAAAATCCTCCTCTCTCCCTCCACAAACAACAAATGAGACATAACAGAGCCATATGCCAAACCATCCTCAAATCCTTCCTCATTCTACACCCTTCCTAGCTAGAAAGAACTTTTACTAGGCAGGCATAAACCCCATGACACCGAAGAGGGAGAAAGTAAGATTCCATGCATCCCAAAACAACCTACAGTGAAAAAGATGATTGACTGTCTCTGCTTCCTCGCACATACAACATCTGCTAGCCAGAAAGAAGCCTCTCCTTTGCAAGTTATCCAAAGTTAACATGACTTCACATGCAGCCATCCAAGGAAAAAAAAAACTACCTTCGACGGGACTCTAGAAGACCAAATCTTCCCACCCACCACTGTCCTATAATACAAGCGAAAAGAAGAGACCCTTGAGCTGTCCAAGGTCCAAACCAGTGAATCCTCCATGTCACTCCTGATCCAGCGACTAAGATGCCCCATCAAGCTCACTACTCCCAATTCTTAGTCCTGAAGACTCCTAAAATAAAGAATCCACACATCCCCTCTAGACCTTGATACACAAACCTCCACTAAAGCGCATCTGTTTGAGGCAATCCTAAAGAGCTAAGGGAATTGATCTTTCAGCGCCATGTCTATTCCAAGCATCCTTCCAAAATCTCACTCCCGAGCCTTTCCCCTCTTCAAAGCGGATGAACTTGAAAAAACTCTACCGCACCTTTCTAATAGATCTCCATAAACCACAACCATAAATCTGGACCACCTCCCTAAAAAACTATCAACTATCTTCACAACCATATTTTATAACTATCACTTTCCTCAATTAAACATCCCCTTCTGATGCGAAACACCGCTGCCATTTCCCCAAAAAATCTGCATTAAAGGACCTCACCAACATTATACCCAAGCCCCCCAGTGGAACCTCAAAGCTTTTACTTTATCCCAACTAATGAGATGAATATTCCTCTCCTCCTCAAATCCTCCACAAAGAAGTATCTTTGAAGCTTATTCAACCTTCTTTTTGCCTTGGTCCTGGAAAAGGAAGGAACAGAAAATATTTACAAACCAATTAGTCTGACTGGGAGTGTTTACAAGATTTTGGCAAAGGTTTTATCTTTGCCATTGAAGGGGATGTTGGGAAAGGTCATATACAAGAGTCAAAATGCCTTCTTTGGGCAAGAGACAAATATTGGATACAAAACTTGTTGCCAATGAATGTATAGGTTCAAGTAGGAACAGAATGCAAAGTGGGCTAATATTTTATTTTATTTTTTATAAGTAAAATTTATTAAAAAAGCCCCATGTACATGAAAGATGTACAAAAGACAGAAAAACTCTAAACTTCACCTAAGCTTTATGCCGCTGAAAAACTCTAATAAAGAATGAATAGAAAGAAAAGATGTTCGAATTATCCATAAATACAACGAATGCAAAAACCAAGCCTTTATCTCATTTGGCATCCATGCTACCCCATCAAAAATCCGATGATTACGTTCTTTCCACACACCACATCAAACAAACTGCATATCCTTCCCATAACACCACGAACAGTGTAACAACAAATCCAAAACAGAATGAGGAAACACCCACTGAATACCAAACAATGTAAAAAGTAAGTTCCACAAATTTGCAGCCACTTGACAATGCAACAACAAATGACTCATAGATTCCGCAGATGAATAACACATTGAACAATGATTCACTAAATAAAAACCAGGCTTCTACAAATTATAAACTCTTAAAATCACATCCAAAGAAGCCATCCAAATAATAAAAACAAAAAAAAAACATCTTTAATCAAGCTCTCGACTTCCATAAATTCTAAGGAGGGAAACAAGTATCCTCTCTGGTAGAAAGAGCTACTTAATATGACCTCACAGAGAACACCCCAGTAGTAGAATACTTCCAAAAAGTATTATCAGCTTCTCCTACCCTCACCTTTTGTTTATCATTAAGTAAAGTATCATAAAAAACCGGTGCCCGAGAGAGGCAAACCCAGATTTACAAGAAGGGACTGGCTACAAAGTTAAAGCCCTAAGGGTCCCTCAAAAAATCAAGAAACCTTTCTAAGTACATTAGGTATTCTTCTTTAATCCACAAAAAAAGAGTGCGCAAAAAAATGTCCTTGAGTTTCCAACGGGGCAATTCTGTCCCTTCAAAGATTCTATTGTTCCTTTCCTTCCAAAGGCTCCGAACAAGACAAAAAGGAGCCATCTTCCATGCAAATACGAAGATCCTTCCGAATTTTTGTGCACCACCAACTCGCAAGGACATCTCTAAATGAAGCGGGTATAACCCAAGCTACACCAAAAATGACAAAGAGCATACTCCACAAGTCTTTGGCCACCTTGCAATGTAAGAGGAGATGATCTATCGATTCTTCCTCTTCCTTGCACATGATACATCGAGTCGGAAGATGGTATCCCCTTCGTTGAAGATTGTCTACAGTCAAGATGGCACCTCAAGCCGCTTCCCAAGCAAAGAAAGCCACCTTTGAGGGAACTCTAAACTTCCATATCCTCTTCCAGGGGTAAATTGTAATCTCAACGCCCACCAACCTTCTATAGAAAGACTTTACCGTAAATTTTTTATCCTTGTTGGCTAACCACTAGATCTCATCTTCCCGAGCCTCTCGGCTTCCCATCAAATGAAGCAGCTCCATGAATTCTCCGACTTCCCCTATCTCCCAATCAAAAACATCCCGGCAAAAAAGAGGATTCCAGACCCTATCCTTTCCTTCCCCAAATAAGTAATCCCCAACCGTGGCTCTCCTATCCACTGCTATACTATACAAAAGCAGAAACCTCTCCTTTAGTTGCCCTACACCGCACCAAAAATCCTCCTAGAATTTTACCCTAGACCCCTCTCCCACCTCAAACCTGATTGACTTCAGAAAGTCATCTTTTCCTTTTTGAATTGCCCTCCATACCCTACACCCATAAGTGTCATGGTTTTCCTTCATGAACCACACTTCCTCCTCACACCCATATTTGTTACTAATAACTTCCCGCCACAAAGCATCAACTTCCACTGCAAAGCGCCACAACCATTTGCCAACAAAGCTTGATTGAACAATTTTAGATCCTTGATGCCCAACCTGCCCTTCCCCATAGGGCGACTAACTTTGTCCCAACTAACCAAGTGAATCTTCTTTAATTCCCCCTTTCCTCCCCAAAGGAAATCTCTCTAAAGTTTCTCCAATTTCTTTCTCACCCCCACTGGCATAGGGAATCTCCTACCCTCACCTTACAAGAGGCTAAAAACTCCATCAAAGGGATTACCAACTCTACTTCCCAATCATGAAATTTTTTCCGAAATAAAGGAGCCCACACAACACCATCAAAAGAAATTGTAAAATATTCTGCAATAGAACCATCCAAATTCTCTGCAAAGCAGGCTAGTAAGTAAGCTCAATATCAATAAGGCATATGATAATGTTAATGATAATTTTTTATTATCTTCTTTGGGGGTGGGAGGGAAGTAGAGGCAATGGATGAGTTGGTATATTTCTACAATGTCTTAATCGGTGTTTGTAAATAGGTCTCTTACAAGATTCTTCAACATCACGAGTGGGTTAAGGTAAGAAGATCCCCTTTCTTGTTTGTTATTGTGATGGAAGCCTTGAGTCAGATGCTAAGAAGAGCTAGCAAGAGGGGGGGGGGGTATGTTGGAGGGCTTTAGGCTTGCAGATGGTTCGGACAAGCACATTGAGATTATTCGTCTTCTCTTTGCGGATGATACAATAATATAGACAAAGTAAACAAGGGATTGGTCCTTTGACCTCTCTGCCATTCTACTCATGCCAAACAACTAATGGTCAATACAGAAAGATGCTTCAGAAGCACACAAGGGGTTCTTTAGGAGACAAAAGCAAAATCTAAACTTCAATACTAATACCAAAACTTGCTACGAAAAAAACTCTAGCCTATCTATGTAAGGGAAAAAAATATAAGAAAAAACAAACAAATCCAAGCCCAAGATGGTTTTCCTATTTAATCTTATCGATTAAAAAAAAGGATAGTTTTCCTATTTAAAGTGATAGAGCTCTAGGAGAAAATAAAAACATTATTCTGATATAATGGATTGCCTTTCAACAGGTTTTATAACTACTTCGATTTTTTGTTCTTTCTTTTTTTTTTTTGATAGGTAAACTCTTCTGATCTTATGAAGTTTCTTTCTTCCAAATGTCACCTAAAAAATAGAGGAAGTTAAGATATTTCCTTCATAATTTCTCTAAAGACCTAAAGGACAGCCTTGTGCTGCAAAAGGAGCTCTTCTGTCACAGTAAAGGGGGGAAGTAATGAATCCTCTCTTTGACTGCACAAAGTTAACATATGGAATCACATCAATTTAATGAATTTTATTATCAGTCAATGATATGAATCTTGCAGAGCTGAGACCTACATTATTCTAGTCAAACAAGATTTTTTTAAAAACTCTTACCAATTGTTTAACATGAAAGAAAAAGATCACAAAAAGGAGACTCACCAACAACACATAGAAAAACTTAAGAAAGAACATTTTATCAGTATCCAGATTGTATATCCTCCCATTGAACCAGGGCCAGATTATCCTCCATCCCCTACAAATGACTTATTTTTTCTTTGAGTATTCCTAGAATATTTATGCAACAAAAAGCTATCCGATTGGTTCTATACCTATTCTAGAGCATTATCTTCCAAGAAACTAATCCTAGGAAACCAAACCGAGTCTTATAGTGGCAGATAATTCTCCAAACAGAAAATAACACCAAGTTCCAACGCAGCATGTAGACTATTGTTGCTAGGAAGCAGAAGCAAAAACCAGCACTACAAATGAAAGCTGAAAATGTGGTTTGGAACATATATATGGGGAAAATCATAAAACAAAAAAATAGTTTGAAAATTGAATGAGACACTTAATGGTGAACCTAACAAGAAACTTTGGCAAAGGAATAAAAGCCTTAATAACATGTGATAGAATCCAAAATTGAAATTTTAAAGAATAAAAGGAAACTGTAATGAATATTTAAGATCCATTATGTGATTGTCTAAGTGACACTGAAATACATACATGAATAATAGGAGCGTGAGAATCATGGAACACATGTTTCCAAAGAATTTCTCAGCCCATTCAATATGAAATTATGGAATTTTCCACTTGGCCACTTCTTTAACACCCCCCCCCCCCCCCCCCCCCAAAAAAAAAAAAAAGGGTTCACAAGAATCTTCAAAACACTTCTCAGGCATATTTGAAATGTTCATAATGAGTATTACTCCATTTAAGAAATGTAAAGCTGCTTTCCCAACTTGAACAAAGTTTCTCAACAACTATAAATTGGATCAGAATGGAAATTAAAGCAACAATCTAATTCCTGAAGGCATTGTAATGCAAAGAATGGAAGTTTATGAAAATTACTTGTAAACCAATGGACTTGGTAATATCTAAAGAATAATCGAGGATAAGAGAACTACATAATAATTTCCTCGAGAGTCTCAGAAATCAATTGAAGTTGAAAAAATGCTAAATTTTCTGTTTCCTTTTTTCCCTGTTTTATTTTATTTTTCCCATTGTGTCCAAACCACTTCTTAGGCATTTCCAATGAATATTCATCCGTAAGGCACATCTCCCTCCTTGGGTAAAGTATCTCAACAAGCATGATTTGGACATGAAATGGAAATTGAAAGATCAATTTAATCTCGAGGGCCGCAGGCAAGCAGCGCATAAAAAATGGAAGTGTTGTCTAAAATGAAATCATGGCCATAATCACTAGAATAATATAAATAATTCAAAAATTTTGATCATTCACCTCTTAGAATGACCTTATTAAAAGGGACATGACTTCAGTCCTGTTCAATGGGTGCTGGTCATGCTGTTCCATGACTTGATTGGGCCGCATGGTTCACACGTCCATGCGACCCAATCAAGTCATAAAATAATACGACCTAGGATCAAGGTCTTGGCACAAGTGGAACCAATAAAGTCATAAAATATTATGACCTAGGATCAAAGTCCTGGCACAAGCTAGCTTGTTTAAATGTGAACCTGAATACTCCACCACACCATTACTCTTTAGAAAAACTCTTAACACATTATTTTAAAAACCGGACAGGCCAGTCCAACCGGAAAACCGTGAACCGGTCCATAATCCGGTCGGTTTAACTTCCCAAAAACATTTACTATCAAAACCGATCAAACCAACAGTTTAACCAACGATTCAACAGAACCATTACCAATTCGGCGAATCAGCACAGTTCAAGAAAATTAATTTGTAGGTTCATTTCTACACCGAAACACATGCAAAAAGAAAAACTTAACTAACTTTTGATTCAATGCAATCACTGTAGCAACACATAGTTCCCTCGTTGTTTGCCTTTTATGAACTTCTATATCTTTTGGTCTTTCATTCTTCAAACAATGTGGGACAGTGGGAACTTGGAGTGTGGTTTTATAGGCACACTACTCTTGAAGGTCTTCAGATTTAGGGAATGTGGGACCAATATCTTTGCTTAAACCTTTTCCTAGTTAGTTCAAATTTCTTCTAAGAGTTAATTTCATCAAAATTTTATTACAAAAATGTGCATTCACTTTTTTTACACCTTATCATGTTAGAAATCCATACGTAGCTAAATTGTTGAAATGATCCTTTCACACTTCATCTCTCATTCATTAGAATTCTTAGTCTATTTGGAAATCATTTTACAAATTTTCATTTTTGATTTCCTTTGCCATTCATAATTTATTATATAGTATTTAGAATTTTGTTTTCATATTTTCAATAAATTTATATATTATTAATATTATAATAAATATATTTATGCCATAATTATGACATCACATTTCGATTCGGGTAAAACCAGTGACCCGTGACCTGATTGGTTCGCTGACCGATCTGCATTTTAAAACATTGCTCAAACATGGACCTTTCAATCTGGTTAGAAAGAAAGGATCAACATCTAACCCCAAAAGGGTTAATCGACACCTTCCTATTTCATTACCAAGTGACTCACAAGCAGGAGCCTAAAGAGTAACGGTTTGGAGAGGAATCAAACTCTTTAAATGCAAATAAAACAGAGCCTTCTCTATCTCTAACACAATAAGAAAAAATTTACGAAACCAATAATTTTTTTCCCAATTCCCATATTTAAAATATCTAGTAAGAGAGACAGGGTACCTCTGATTCAAATTTCTAAAGCTCTTTCCACAAAGTTTAAAGACCTGCAGAAAAAAAAAATTATTTCCAGATCAAAACATCCGAAACTAGTAGCTCAATGAAATATACCAAAATAAATAAATAAATATAAAAAGAAAAAATCAGAAAACTTCGAACAGTAACAGATTAATTGAACCCTAATTTCTTTCAGGGTTATATACATATATATATGTATATATAATTTTCTATTTCTCTGCAACAATAAGCCTTTTTCTTAGGGTTTCGGAGACATCAGTACCGCGATGATGTTCTCACTTTGTCGACGAATCCAAGTAAAATCAGAAAGCGAGAGTTCGATTTTGGTTCTTTGTATCGAAAATTGTCGTATTTTTGACGGATATACCCTTCCAATGAAATTACGATTCTGGTCTTTCCTTCTACCCTTTTTACGACAAATAGTTGGGCTCTGTAAACCTGAAGGGCTGGCTGTTATTCGGGCTGAGCTATCTAGGAATCTATTTGTAATGGGCCTCGGAGCAGGCTAAAATCGGATTTGAAATGGACCCAACAATAGAATGGATATAAAGTTCAAAATACCCCAATTAAAATATATTTTTAAATAATTATACTGTCTTTCCTTGTTCTTATTATGTTTAAATATTCTTTATCAAAATTGTCAAAAAGACATATATTAACAAAAAAATATAAATTTACTATTTTATTTTTAGATATTTGATAATTACAAAAACATTTCTTATGATCTCTAAAAAAATAGAAAAAGTCAATGCAAAATAAAAGAGTATTCTAGTCATAAAAAATTTGGTTGAAATCCTAACATAATTACTAACGAATTTTGTACCGATGGGTGAATTAGTATAACAAAGGAGATGTCATAAAACGAAGGAGAAATTTCTGTAATTACCAAATATGATAAGAGAGATTAGTGGGTAAATTAGTATAACAGAGGAGATGTCATAAAACAAAAAAGAAATTCCTGTAATTACCAAATATGATAGGAGAGATTAATGGGTAAATTAGTATAACAAAGGAGATGTCATAAAACAAAAGAGAAGTTCCTATAATTACCAAATATGTTAAGAGAGATTAATGGATAAAACAAAAGAGATGTCATAAAATAAAAGAAAAGTTTTTGTAATTACCGGATATTATAGGAAAGGTTAATGTAATTATTCCAAATAATTTTTTAAAATTCCAGATGTAATTTTGAGTATTTTAAATTATATATTTGGATTGAAATAGGTGTTTGAATATTTCTTATTGACTAGGCTAAGTTGCAAAACATGAGATTGTAATCATATTCAACCTTAGCCTTTATTCGTACGATATTTTTTTGAAACCCGGATTCGCAGTTTTATAACCCGTAGATTTTACCATTACACCGCTTATTCACTTAAAATATATCTGCCAGTGTTGCATAAAACAGGGCAATATAGAAATTTTCTTTCATACAAAGTTTTGCTATACCATCCCTGTTTTTACCTCTCTCTCTCTCTCTCTCTCTCTCCCATTTTCCAACCCATAATTTATCAAGACTAATTAAAGAGCTTTAACTTGGACCATTTTGTGATGATGTACCATTCAGGATACTAATGCATCCCGAAAAAATGATATATATAATATATATATAAAATGATATTTCCACTCCATACTTATCCAATTGCACTCCAAATATATATGTTTGATTTAATTTGTCATTTGAAGAGTTCATTAAATACCCAATAGGCTGTTTGGAATGAAATTCCAAACAACATTTATTGACAATAATTTTTCTATTAAATGCAATTTTGATTGAGTTTATAAGTCTATATTTTTTTATTAAATTGATCAAACCTATTATAAATGTCCTTATTTCGTAATTGTTAAATACTTTTAACACAGTTACTTAACTTAAACAACTGCTTAATTCAAATAATACATTTTCATCGCCCAAATGAGCACTAAATACACAAATAGTGTACTTTTTGGAATGCATTAGAACATATGGAAGTAGGGATAGGCTCTCCCATACACACACACACACACACACACACACACACATATATATATATCAACTTCCAACAAGAAGCAAATACCATATTCCCCAAATTTTGCAGCATCAAAGGAAATTTGAACCATTCCAAATAAAAAATATAATCTTACAGGTAGCTTAGAATTCCAACATTTATTTAACAATTTTATCCTGATTGATCAAATTCTGGATTCCAACATCCAAACTAACCCTACACCAATAATATTGAAATGCCAAATTTACCATTATGATGCCTACACCCCCTCAATGAGGGTAGCAAAACAAGGTCTTCTGGGGATATCTTTTGCCCTCCAATATAGAGACTTCTATGGCTTCTAAGATATTAGATGTCAAACCCTAAGTAAGCTTAGTCATCCTGGACATATTTGGTGGCACATTTCACCAAGTCATGATTCAAGTCAGACAAGCAAAGTGGGATGACTTTACGCAAGATATCATGGTTGTTCTTGTTAGGCAAAAGAACTGTACTTTAGCATATATATGGGAGAATTGGTATCTTCTACTGAGTTATGGTGTTACAAGAGATTATGCCTATTCCTATCGGACCGACAATTGTTCCTAAGACATATATAGGGGGGTCTTCCTCCCCACCACCCCAAGGCATGAGAGCACATATCTAAGCAAGCCTTGACATGACATAGCTTGCCCAAGCCCTGTGGACCCTTTGGTGTTGGCTATTTGGATTAGAGTAGAACATAAGACATGACTCGGTGGCATTGCGCTTGAATTCGGTACGAGTTAGTGGCTGAATTACACTGGCAACGTGGGAATAACTATGGCAGCTGAAGGTTGACTGAAGGAGTGTCATGACATGTGTTGGACACATGACATAGGTGTACCCTTGCATGCGAGTAGTTGAATGCATGGTATAGACGTAGCCCACTAAGCACAAGGTGGTTTGCTCTATGCGTGACTCTTGGACACATGGACAAGTCGATTACCTCTATGCACATTAGACATATGTGTATATATAAAAAACATGTGAGTATATATATAACATATGTGGGTGATGTGCTGTCACAACATTTGCAAGCAAGTAGCAGGCAACTCTCTTCCATGAAGGTAGTGGTCTGCAGTAGAGCTGTCAATGGATCCGATCCGAGATCTGATCCGTTAAGTCTGGAGATAGTTTTAGAAATAGTAATCTATGACCAGATCCGATCCGAATCCGATTATCCCAAATATAAACGGACCGGATATGATATAGGCCGATCCGATTCGTTTACAATCCGATCCGTTTATATATATATATATTAAAATTATATATATTTATTATATTATATATATTTAATATTATATATATATATATATTTAATATATATATTAATTTTAAATAGATCAGACTGAATTAACAGATCGGATATCTAGTTATTAACGGATTTGGATACGGATTAACATTCGCCTGATCCGTCGGATTAACGGATGGATCAGATCGGACCAAATTTCTTATTAAACGGTTCGGATTCGGATCGGCTCAGATCCGGTCTGAATCCAATCCGTTTACAACCATAGTCTGCAGCAATTTCAACTGCACTACGCAGGTGGCAGTCTTGGGAGTGTGCAACAATACCAAAGCAATTTGAATAACTGTTATGCCACAAGTGACGCATCTAAACTAATCCAGCAAACCCTTGGACAGTTATGGGTGTCAACCACCATCTTCTCTGTGTATTTAAACACACCAAAACCCTACAATAGAAGCGGGGAGCCTTCGGTCAGATTATTATTCCTTATAATTTGATCGATGTCAATATAAAAATTGTGTTGGATTGTGTTTACTGTGTGTGTGCTACCTAACGAGTTAAGGACCGGTTGCAAAAGCAACGCCATCATTGGGCAACATTGCTGCGAAACAAAAATTAACCCCGTGACACTAGCCTAGGTATAGATAAAATGAAATGAATTTCATTGAGTAGCAACCAGCTGACAGTATCAACAAAACCAAGAGAGAGAACATTTTTAAAAAAAAAAAGGGGGGGCAGCAGAAAAAAAAAAGACGTTGATTCTTCAACATCGTGTAAATACAAGAATATAATTCCCTAATACTTCCCTACAGTCAGTACCATATGTTCTTGAAATCAAATATTAATCATATGATTTTCTTATTGTTATTAACTAATTAACATTTCACTCAATATGTGGAATAACCAGAAAAAATGATCCAAGAGAATTAAAAAATAACAATACAAGATATAAGCTACCTATCTCAAATTAAAAATGGGACAGGTACAAGACCTAACATCATCTTCTTAATTTTCTTCTTTTTTTCCCTTTGACCAATGCATTCTTTATCACATAAAAATGGTATGTATAGCAAACCATCTTCCAGTGATAGGCCATAGCATTTAATGAGCTGATAATCCCCAGACATTGAATTGCAGCATGATCTTCACATTGGTTGCTATTCTTGATTTAGCAATGATGAGATAAGCTATTGTCCAAGTGGGTGGAAAAAAAATCACCCCGAAAACTTGGCAATGACTAAGCTCAGTGCCATAAAAGCAATATAGAGTCCAACAAGGCAGAATCCCCAAATTCTAGGCACCCGGAACCTGCACCAAGTTACTACTAACATAGACCCCATTAGGCTAAGAAGCAAGAACACAAATGCAACCACAATACTCACATGAAAACGTAGCTCATAAGCATTTGGGTATACATTAGCTGTCTGTATCACCAAAGCTGTTCCAAGCCCAAAAAGCATGTTAAACATAGGCCCGGCAAAGCATCCCGCCATGGCCATAGCCGGCTGGCCTGCTTTCGCAACTGCAACATCAGCAACAAGATCACCCACTGAGTTTCCCCATGCAAGTACCGTCAGCCCAAGGAGTGCAGGAGACAATTTGAGAAGTGCACCCAGAGCTGCAAGGCAGTTCAGGAGCTCACCAGCCACAGTAGAGATCCAAAATACACTCATCACAAACGCTAGGAGCACTACTGGCATTTGTTCAGTTTTTGGGGGCTCTTTTTCCACTATGAAGTGAAGAACTGCGAGAGAGGAGCTTGCAAAAAGTACTACCAACCATAGAGGGAAATGGGTGTTTGGGAGGAGAAAAATGATTGGATGATTTAGTGGCATGAATGAGTTGCAAGAGTATAAAAGGGCAAGGGGGAAAAGAGCAATATTTGCTGATTGATAGAACCTGCTCCATTCAGAAGGTGAGGTCTGGGGGATAGTGAGTTTTAGGAGTATTGACACTGGAAGCTCCCATGCTTTCGAGATCTGTGGCAACAAAACAGAGGCTTAGGCCATAAAAAAACTACTTATATCTACTAGACTACAGATAAAATAACCAAATCATAAATATTCATCAGAAACCTCACAGTTTAAGGGAATACAAAGATATGTCACCATCAAGAATACAATTGGGTGCCAATGGCCTACCTTCAAAATTACTTTTAATAACAGCATTATTATTATTATTATTTCTGATAGGTAAAGAGTATAAACTATTATAAACATAGTCACCAAGGGGGTGAACCCATTTACAAGAAAAGGGGAGAAACACCTCAAATTCCCCAAAAAATCTACAAAAGACTCTCCACACCAAGGGTATGATTCTTGTACCCAGAGTTACAGCACCTTTAGAAATTTATCCTTAAACCTACTAGGAGACAACTCCTCCCCTACAAAAATTCTTATATTCATTTCTGTCCACAAGCACCAAAACTAACACAATGGAGTGAGCCATCACACCTTCACATTACATTCAACTCTACTACCTTGCCAACTGCTCAATAAACTCTGTGCCTAACTGGGCTTCACCCAAAATACCCAAAGAGAGAACAGAGAAAGCATTATTTTTCAAAACACATTACAAAGCAGTTTAATACCATGTATATGATTGAATCCAAATCCCAAAAGAAGCCTGCAGGATTAATAATCATGACTGATTCTGAAAATACTAAAAAGAATAAGACATTGTATAACCCTCCTATCAGATAGTTTCTAACAAACCCCAAGCGACCACAACCTGGATCAACAGCCAGTCACAGCTAAATTAGTATCTATCAGGTTCTGAAGCAGTCAATAAACCTCTCTCTGTCCTTTTCCCTAGAATGAAAAGGTTGCCATCATTAACCCTTGAGTATAGTTTTTGCATGGTCTTGTATCCCTTCTGTGCACATGGTTTGCACTCCCATTATTGGTGTCTTCAATGGATTCCACTTCTCTCTTGTTGGAATAAGGGAAGCAAATGAACAATGAAACGGAGAATGAACTAGTTTTTAATGGCATTTAAACAAGGAACACAACTAATTCCAGTGCATGATACTTGCAAGCCATTGGAGTAGGAATCCATGCTACAAGTTGTGCTTTATTTGTAAAAATGCTTGCCAATTAGTCATCTCATTTTTACGCATTTATATTTCTTTTTCTATTTCTCTTTTTCCTTTTTTTTTTTTAAAGGAAAGGGAACCTGGCCAGCACATTTATGGCAAGGAACAACCCATTAAGTCAAAGGCAGCAAGCAAAAGAAGTTCAGTGGTAATTGTTTTACACCTAATTTCACTCAGACTTTTGAAAGTTGACTCCCATCATTGTGGAATTGAGAGAGTTTGACATTTGCATAGGCACTGGCAATGGTAGGCTTTTAACTGGGGAGGATGTTATGTTTTCCAGAAGATGTAATTCATATTAATCAAACATTGAACAATTGATCTAGGAGTCTCCTTCACTTAAACAAATTTAAGATTATTTTGGCTGGCTTCTTGATGTCCATGTGGAAGGTAAAGGGAACTTCATGACATGTTATACCAATGTTGCCCGAAGAACAGATCGTTAGCGTACGCAAAACGGTAAGGGAAGCGCAATATGATGCATACTTATGAAAAAAAGTTAATAATTTAAAAATGGTTATGTAAATGACATAGGTGGAATATGATTAAGATAGGTCTACTTGTGAAAGTATTTTCTTCTTTTCACCCAAAGTAATGAGAATTAATATCATTGAAATTTACTATTAAAAAAAAAATATCATTGAAATGTACAAGTTGTCCATATAATTATAAAAATTTATTGTATTGGACTGTGACATATAAAAACATTAAATTAAACATACTTGTTTATTTTGATCTCTTGATTTGTGTTGGTCATTTCCTATTATTTTTCTTTTTAAAAGAAAATTGAGGAATTTTTTTTTTGGGATCATTGAATTTAGTGTTCTAGAACTCAACTCAAGTGTCCCTTGATTTAGAAAGTGCATAGCAAAATGGAGATCGCTAAGGTATTAGAGTTTTCTGGTAACTACTTTTTTTATAAGTAGTGTTTTCTGGTAATTGATAATATTTTTCTTCAATGCTCCAATCATAGTATTATTATCACCATCATCATCGTAGTTGTTGTCGTCATCATCATTATCATTATTATAAGAAACAAAATATTATTAAGAAAAGAATTGAGGAATTACAAAAGATGAAAACCTATAAAGCCTCAAAAAGGATTAACAAAACCCTAACAAAAGAAAACTAACTGAACTGCCCTTATAAACCCAACCCCATCAACCCAGTCCCCCAATCACAAATGGGCTCAATATGGATAAACGTGGCCCCTAACTGGAAACATAATGGAGGTTCATTTCTTAGTCAAGAATTCAGCTTGCTTATTGGTGGATCTAGAAATTCATCTAATCTCTATGTCTAAAGCACTGAACATATCCAAAATTTCTCCAATAAAGTTAGTATACTGCCAAGAGTCCAGGGAAGATTTCACCCAACCAAGCATAACCTCAACATCACCTTAAATCAAACAACAACAAATAATCATCACAGAAGCTTTCCCGAGGCCTTCCAAAATAGCTAAAGTCTCTGCCTTGATGACCAGCTCAAAGCCAGCTGGCTATGAGAAAAAGAATGGTGTTTCCAATGCTCTCTGAGAATTCCTCCAATATCATTTGTCCTAGGCTCACATACAAGTACGGATCAAAATTAAATTTAATTCTCCCTGTTGGTTGAGGTTTGCTCAAAGCAGAAACAGTATTGCTCAAAGAATACGAAGAAATCAAAGCCTTACAGTCACTCAAGATAACACTCAAGGGTGCCTTGGTAAAGGCTTTGGTGATGGAAACCTACAGGTAATTGAAATGCTTCAATTGAAATCAAGGTGGGACGAAAAAGAAATTTGATATTGAAACTATTTTTCCACAATAATGATTATAAGATCCAAATAGGTGGCAATCTAAATGCTACAAAAAAGTAAATTTTGTCTTTACAATTTTCCTTCTTGGCATCCACATCCAAAAGAGTAGACAGAGCAATCTGCTGAGAAATTAATCTAAAACGAACAAGGCCTATGAAAATATACTATGAAGCACGGGCACTCTATTTTAGCTCACATGTCTATGTCGGATACCGACACTCTCAAACACTTTCCGGACACGTGTCCGGACACTTGAATCATGGATGTTGATGATTAAATGAAGAAGTTTGTTAATTTTTATTTAATGACCTTGTTATTTTAATATCTTAATAATATTTTTTAAATTTGAATGTTTTTATGCTAATTTTAATTGAAATAACATTAGGTTTTTATTATATGGTCATATAAAAAATATAAAAAAAATTATATATATTCAACGTGTCCGTATCCTATTTTTTTTGAAAAATAATGTGTCTTTGTGTCGTGTCGTGTCGTGTCGTATCCATGTCCCGTGTCCGTATCCGTGCTTAGAAAATATATATAAAAAGGAAAGATCGAGTATGTAAAGTAGTTTAGGGTCTTCACATTAGATCTAAATGCCTAGGAAATTTTACATAGATTTAAGAAAAAACTAGAAACCCATTATCCAAACAATAACAAAAAATTCTCCAATGCAAAATTTATTTTACGGTTTTTCATATATTTCCACAAAGGGTGCAAAACATGTCTACAAACAGGTTTCTCTTAAAACACATTGCCCTTGGCACTTCTAATTATGGCTCCAATCACAATGACGCAAAATAGCCCATTCTATATCTATTTTACCAGAGGGATTATAAAGAATAACTAAGACAAATGGATTTATAATGAGTATTCATGCATGAAGTATCTGCACCTATACAGATTCTCATCGGTGGACCACAAGATGCACCAATCATGATTGTCACAGGAGACAATGGTAGCAATAAGTGATATGGTTCAAAATGAATGCACTACAGCGTGAAATTGAAGTATAGAGGAAGACTCCACTTCTAGTGAGGCTTCTTGGAGTGACTTAAATACTATTCATACTTAATCAAACTATAACCCAATGAGAAGAGTAACAACTCTTTCTCTTCCTCACCAATTTGGTTTGATGAGGGTTGTGATAATTGTGATGTATGTTGTTGTCACCGCCCATTAATTTGCTTTTGCCCTTAGACATGACCATAGATTGATTTTATATTGTTAACCAAAAACTAAAACTACTTTTTGGTCTTGTAGAGTGGATGCTAAAAATTGTGTTCATACTTCATATATTGGTATGATATTGATGTAGCTTAGAGTAATAGGATTTAATTAGTTCTTCATTTGGAAAATACCCTTTTAAGTTCAAAAAATTTCTTTATTTTTTGGTAAATTTATAACCCTATAAATAATGTGGAGGTTGTCCACATTCACTTCAGTGGTCACATGTAATGAGCTTGACAACTTAAGTGGCTAGTTTTTGGGGTTATATGAGATGATAACACATAAGCAAGAAGCCAAAGTGGCTACTTATAAGTTGCTTTTCACTAAGGTAGTTTCTTGTAAGCTACTATTCACCTACTCATTTGTCACCAACTTACCATCTACTTGCTTGTCATCTAGTATCATACCTTTCTTTTTTTTTGATAAGTTAAGATGTATACAAAGGTGCCTAAATGAGGCAAACCCATTACAAAGGACTTAAAGACCTCAAAAAATCAATTAAGGAGAGAGCATTTATAGGAAAAGCCTTCTTGGCCCAAACAAATAAAATTCACAAAAATAAATCTTTCAAAGAAGAGGTAGATTGCTCCTCTCCTTAAAAAACACACCTATTTCTTTCTTTCCAGATGCTACATATGAGGCAAATGGACACTAGCCTCCAAATCTTCTTAATGTCCTTCCTTACTTTGCACCGTGATCGGGCTAGAAGGAGATCTTTCACTGAGTCTAACATAACCCAAGCAAAACCAAAAATAGCCATTAGTCACGAGAAATGGGGCAGTGAATAAATACATGGGCCACCCCTTCCTCTTCTAACTTGCAGAGATAGCACCTACTGGCCATACGGAAACCTCTCTTCTTTAGGTTTTCAATCGTCAAGATGGTCTTCCAAGAGGCCACCCAAGGGAAGAATGCAACTTTGGGGGGAGCTCCTGAACGCCAAATGATGGACCAAGCGAATTGAAGGCTTCCTTGGTCAGACAGGCTTTTGTAAAAGGACTTTACTGAGAAAGATCCCAAGGTAGGCTCCCACATTAGTATCATACTTTATTGTTATTATTATTATTCTAATTATTATCACCTAGAATCATACTTCAGTCTTTGGCAACCTCCTTTGCCATCCTATATGATTCTCTTGATCAATGATAAGAATTGAATCCTTAATCCCATCCCAACAATTGCCCACCATGATATAATGACTTAGTCTCCAGGCATCTAGTATATAGAGCTTTATTTCTCTCTTAAGGGTGATTATTTGGAATTATAGGAACCCTAAACATGGCTACCCTCTCTCTCTCTATCTCTCTCTCTCTTCCTCTTCTTATCTAGTTCTCCTACACCTTCTCTTCTTTCCTCCTTCTACTTGTTATTCTTATTCTTCTTCCTCTTGTCCTACAACTTCTTTCTCTAATTGGCTATTTGAAGCTTGGAGGTCTCCTCTGAACAACATGTTGCACTTTCCTTCATTCGAACAAGTCTCTACTATGATCACGGAGAGACCGTTCCCTTATATTCTCCCGTTTCAACCCTTTTCATAATTCTTTTCCCAAACTAGTCATTGGTTTTCTTTGGCCTATGGTGTTTAATTTCTTTTGTTTACATACTTTTGATAAATGTAATAACTATTTGGTATGTTCTTAAGGATTATGGATTGGTTGATTTTTACAGTAAAAGTTCACTTCAAAGATAATTTCTACGTATAATTGGATTTTAAAATATTATTATTGGTTTTCTCATTGTTTGAAGAATATAGAATGCTTAACTGAGTGGTATTTATAGATTCTGTTCACATAAAGTTATCCACCACATTTCTAGAAATATTTTAGGAAACTTGGGGCTGAATTAGATATTAACTAAGAAGCACGGATACGGACACAGGATACGAATACGATACGATACGGACATGCAGACACTGTTATTTTTTTAAAAAAAGTAAGACACAGGACACGTTAGGGACACGTTGAATATATATAATTTTTTATATTTTTATATGACCATATAATAAAAACATAATGTTATTTCAATTAAAATTGACATAAAAATACACAAATTTAAAAAATATTATTAAGATATTAAAATAACAAAATCATTAAATAAAAATTAAAGAACTTCTTCATTTAATTCATCAACGTCCATGATTCAAGTGTCCAGAGAGGGTCGGTGTCGACACTGTGTCTGACATGTATACATGAGTCAAAATAAAGTGTCCGTGTTTCATAGGATATTAATAATCTTGACACAATTTTTTTTTTTTTTTTTGACAAGTAAGAGTATTGTCTTAATGGTGCCTGCCACACTTTCAGCATGGGAACTTCTTAAGAGGTAGTAGTAGTAATTCTTTCTGTTCAACTTCATTAGAAATGCAATTCTACAACTTATGCAACAAACTAAGTTTGAGAGCTTTATACAAAATATACACTGAGCAATCATCAATGTGCTGAATTATCAATAACGTAGTCTAAGCAAGTCTGAGTGGATCAAAGACTATGCCTTCCAATCTCATTCAATATTTTCTAGTTTACAAATAGCACATTGTTATTGACAGATGATAACTTGACATTAAAATAAAAATTACTTCTCCAATGATAAAGCATTATAAGAGAAAGTAGTAGGTAACTAAATAAACTACAACATTAAGATCCATACAAGAGCAACAAAGCTGTATCTCAAACATACCTGTCCGAGAGCTTGCCGAATCCCAAAACACAGCTTCCCTCCCTCCATTTTCCTCAACATCTCTCCTTTTTCACAATCAGATGCCATCAAAGCCTTATGAGCGTCAACATCCCCAACAAAACCAACCTCAGTCCCACTTTTCCCTTTTCCACCATGCATCCCGAAATCCATCCAAAACACAAATCCAACAAAAAACAGATAAAACCCAACAAACCCAATTGCCTGCCAAAGGAAAATCTCGGCACTAAGGTACACATAAAACAAAAACAAGGCCGCAATCAAGTAAAACAACACATCCCTCACAAAGGGCGCCGGGTCTACGGAAAAGGGTGCTGCGTAAATCGCCACAAACCCGACAACAAAGGCCGAAACGAAGGTCCCAGCCGACAAAATCGCGCCGAACCCAGTCCGTGGATGGCCTCCGCGCACCGCAGCAACAGACGCGAAAACATCGGGGGCGCCATTGCCGAGGGCAAGAAGGGTAACGGCGCCCATACTGGGGGACAAATTGAGGAGGGTGGAGAGCTTGGTGACCACGACAGAGAATCGATCCTGTGCGGTCTTGATTAGGATGTAGAACTGTAAGACGACAGTTAGAGAGAGAAAGGAGATGGAAAGAGATGGGTTTTCATGGAAGACGCAGAAGTGGAGAGAGTAGTAGTTAAGGAGGCCATTGGAGTCGCCAGAGCAGTGAAGGACAGAAAAAGAGCAGCGTTGCTGAGGCGGGATTTGGAGAATGGATGAGCAAGATTGAGTGGTGGAGTCGAGGAGGTACCTGTGGGGGATTACTGGGTTTGTGGAGGGATGGTTTGGGGATGGTCTGAGGAGGAAGAAGAAGAGAGTGGAGAGGATGATGAGTGAGATTGCAGAGGTTTTGAGAGAGTGAAGAGAGAAAGCCATGCCATTCCAAGGAGCTGTTTGCTGTGTGTCAACTGTCAAGAGTCTAACTATTCGCTCCACCAGAGTTTGTGCAAAGCTTCTGCTTTCTGTTTCTTGAATCTTGACGCGTTTTTGTTAGGTTTACAAACAATGAACCAAACCCAAATCGTAATGGAAAGGTCTTTTAACTTTTTTTTTTTAAATTCCTTTTCCTTCAGTTTTGCATGAAAAATAAATATATTAGCGTAAGTTGCGAGAATATTAAGTGTATATAATTTAATTGATGTATGTATTATGTACATATTTACAATTTAATTGACATATATACATATTATGCGTGTGTTTTTTATTGTGCTTGAAATGAGTATGCTAATCAAATTGTGAGTATATATACTTGCAATTGACGTCAGCATTCTTTTTTGTATAAAATTATAAATTTATTACATATATTATAATAATATATATTTATCGGGCATCTTTAGCGGTAAACCAAACTCAAATTTAAATTTGAATCAAAATCTTTGAAAAAAAAAAAATATTCTTGAACAATAAACTCAAATCATATCACATTCAATCTTTAAATTTGAGTTACTATAGTATCCTATTATTTTAGATAAATTGTTTGATTTTTAGAAAACACAAAAATAAATCTCTACTAATATATCAAAATGTGATTAGTAGGATTTATAAAACCAGATCAATGAATCCGATTCATGGAAGAATTTCTCATCTATACATCATCTAGTTTTTATTCTAATTGCTTGATCTTTCAAGTTTTTTATTCTTTCTTGAAAAAATAAAATCATAGGTAATACTCTCTTATTTTTTTATTTTTGCTTCTATTTTTTTTCTCCTTCATCATTCTTTAATTATTAATATTATAAAATTTAAACAGTTTTATAAAATACAGCAAATCATGTCTATTATAAACAAAAATATCCTTTTCCAATGTATAGGAGTTCTTTTTGAAGAACAACTTTCAATTCAATAAATCATATTAATATTCAATTCAATTTAAGAATCTTTTTTAAAAATCTCCTTATTAGAAGTTATCTTATTATATAAACAGAATTTTATTTTTTAAAAAAACATTACCAATCAATTTAATTTAGAATCATAAGTGGCATTCTCTTCTTCCTATTTTCTCATCTCTTTTTTTTTTTTTTCCTCCCTCTTCATTCTAATTTAACTATTAATACACTTTATAAATACCATAGGTATAACTTTTCCATCAAGGATAAAGTCAAGATTTTTTATTACAATCTCTAATTTAATTGGTATTCTTTGCAATAAAGCCTTAGTTTGGGTTGAAGATTTTAATGTAGAGTTAATGATTTAATTGGTGTTTGGGTTTAATTTTCTAAATGCACAAAAGTGCATTTAAAGAGACAAAATTAACAGCTTTTACAAAGGCAAATGAAAAAAAAAAAATGAAATGCAAAAGTTATCCCAAACAAGTTATAGCACAGTAGATAAATGTCAACATGTATTTACCCCCCAAAAAAATAATGTTTTAACATGTCATCTAAATGAAAAGAGTGGTATAATTCAATTACTCAATAACTATTATTTAAAAAAAAATACTACATTATACTATTAATTATTAAAAGAAAATATGTGTGTGACACAAAAACAAACACACACACACACACATATATATTAAAATAAAACATCACCGTTTAGGTGAACTATGATAATAAAGTTAGAAAAATCCAGTTCAATTGGATAGCAATATCACAACAGGGAGCTCTACACTTCTTGGAATAGCCTGCTTTGTGAACATAGGAATATGGAGGGAGAGGCAGCAAAAGTTAACACTGTCCACAAGGTACACTTTGGTGCGTTAGGATTCAAGCTGTTTTCATGTAATCTGAACAGGTGATGAGTAACTGATAAAAAGGGGAAAATTTGAGACATGGAAAATCCACCTTTAAAGTCCAAATACAAGAATTCAAAATTTTGAAGTTCTATTGATTTAAAAAGCCAATGAATATCCCTTCTCTAACATTCTCAAACATTAAAGTTACCCTATTTTTTTTCCTGATATAATTTAACCTTTTTACCCCAAACAAGGCAAGGCTAAAGTTACAGAAGTCGATACACACAGGAAAACATCCTCATCTATATTCATCTGGCAGACGGAAACCAGGCATAACTATTTTGTCAGCAAACATCTTGCCAGTTTTGGGCATGACATGCCAGTGCAATGTCAAGTTAAAATCTTTACCCCGGAGATTGCTTCCCTAGACAAGGAAAAAGAATGATTAAAAATTAACTAACAAGGGAAACAATAGTGTTCAGAGGCAAATAAAGAAAGCTCACCTGATCAGTGAACCGATACTTGTTTGTGGTATGAATCCAGAATTTTGCATGTTCCTTGGACGGTATAATACCATCCCACAAGGACACCTGTCAAATGACAAATTGAAAACGTGCCAATCAACATCCAAGTGCAACGTCTTAAGTGAAATCTAAAAAATGAAATGCAGTTTGAAATCGCATGCCTATTAGTATTTGATAACATACATCCTAAGTGCTAGTAACTACTCCCAAATTGACAATTTATTCCGTGGTTTGAAAAAGAATTGAGGGGGCAAAAACAAAAGAATACATCAGCTTCCTCGGGGTATAGCAAAACCGCACAGGACTGCACTTATCAGACTAGCAACCAGCTAAAAGTTCTGTTAGATACTGTAAGGACCTTCATGGTCAGAACCAATTCTTGCCAAAAAGTCGACACAACAGCCACCTTCTTAGTATGTATGCACGAGTAAGCATCTCTACGATAGACAGAAAGGCTTTGAATATCTTCTATTAAAGGAATTGAATCAGAGATGCATTACACCTACTTCAGGGTGAAAGTTTGATCAAAGCTTCAATATAATATTACATATCACCTAGCCATGGCCCTTAACCAGGTAAAACCTCAACAGAAATCCGTTGTGTTTAAACACGTGACCAGGTGGCTGCAGATATTTTCCATCCATCTCCAATCAGAATACAACTAAATTTGCATCTCTGGAGTAAATCCAGAATGTCTCAAAATTTGTTGTTGTGCTGAGAAATCCCATCAGGCTGTCACCAAAAAGGAACTTATCTACCATCTTACTTGGACTAAATTGTGGTATGTGAATCACTAATTTGCAGACACTTAATTGACTAGATTGAGTAATTTATTTTACCAAACTCAACAGTTTAGCAATCTAGTTATTTGGCATGCATTGTTTGGATTCTTCATTTTTTTCCCGAAGGAAAAAGTATCCTCCCCCCCCCCCCCCCCCCCAAAAAAAAAAAAGAAAGAAAAAGAACAAAAGAAAAACTGCAAGAGTACAGGACTAAAATACAAAATTGATCCATTTCCTGTCCCAACAAGCTAGGGCAATGGTAGGGCTTTGGAAAACTTGTTGAGACTATAGAGAGAGAATTGCCTACACCATAGATCAAGTGCAGTTTAAACACCTGAAAGACATCCAGTCCTTCCGGAGGCCTAGCAGTGCATTGGTTTATGCAAGATCTGCCCCAAATTGCAACAAAAATGGGTTCACAGTGCCACATATGATGCCTAAGCCACTTTAAAATTTTCAAACATGGCACTTCATTTTTTTTAATAAATCACACTTCGGTAATATCTACCCACATAATTCGTGTGCATGTGTTCTAAGTTTTTGATTCACTACTGGCCAAACTGCTTGATAAGGCCTCTTAAGTCAAATTGTTTTGAATTAGCCATTTCAGATCTCACCTAGCCAACACAATAAGCAACAAAATACCACTCATGGTTTTGCATGAAACAAGGAACAAGTACCACTATAATTCAATGATGCCCCTACAGGCCAAGAAAATGTTGTTATATAAAAGGGACCACAAGTTACAAACTTGTGTTCTATAAGCATGTGTACTGTAGGTTATGTTTATAAAAAAAGAAGTAAATGTGAACAGCCAGTGCATGATTCACATGATATAGAAATACAATAACATCATTGCTACATGGTTATAATACTCGTTATATGAATCATCATACGAGGAAAATTGGGAAACTCAGACCCAAGGGCCACTTACCTATCCCAAAAAAAAAAGAGGAAAATTGTGGAACAAAACATAAAAATGGAATCTTAGGACGAAATTAACAACTTTACTACTTTCGTCAGCAGGGGACATGTGAAAACAGACTGACCCTAGGTCCATGTATTTTCATGAAATTACAAATTCAAAAAATATATACAAAATCCAGTGCCTATTGGATTGAACCCACAACAAATGGCACTTGCAGCCAGAGCAAAAAAGCTTACCTGATTCAGTGAATTTTTTGGGGTTTCATACTCAGCTGCTAGAAATACAAAAACCTGCAAATAGGAAAACAAAAGGAAACATAAATTTCTAAATAAGCTTGAAATTTAAACCATCTACAAGTGAACATTTAGCTGGGATGATCCCATCATGTTTTGGCATCCCTTGGAATTTGCATTGTGTTTTTCTTGGGACTTGAAAGTTTTTTGCAAAGATCCAAACACCAACCCAACCTCACCCCCCTCCCAAACCAGAAAAAAGAAAAAAAAGAAAAAAGAAAGACAATTAATGAAAAGAGAAAGAGAACCAGTGGCAGCCTAAGAAGCACGGACACTCTATTTTGACTCACGTATCCAGTGTCGGATACCGACACTTTCCAGACACGTGTCCGAACACTTGAATCATAGATGTTGATGATTAAATGAAAAAGTCCTTTAATTTTTATTTAATGGCTTTGTTATTTTAATATCTTAATAATATTTTTTAAATTTGTGTGTTTTTATGTCAAGTTTAATTGAATTAACATTAGGCTTTTTATTATATGGTCATATAAAAAATATAAAAAAAATTAAATATATTTAACGCGTCCTTAACGTGTCCATGTCTTATTTTTTTGAGATAAAACGTGTCTGTATGTCCGTGTCGTGTCGTATCCGTGTCCTGTGTCCTGTATTCGTGCTTCTTAGGTGGCAGCTATTGATGAATAAATTGAAGATGACTTAAGGAGAAAATCAATATGCCTCTAGCAAAAACACTCGGTCTCTCTCAACTAAATACATCAAGATTTAGCACCTCTCAACAAAACAATTTTTCCCCCCAAATTCCCATGCATTGCACAGCTTAAACAATGGGAATCAAAATGTATAAGAAACCAAAGACGCCAACCTTGCTAAAGTAAATGGGAAAGCATAGAAATCACAACAGAATGATTTTTCCCCCCTATGCTTAATCCAAAGACCATGGCAGAAGTATCAGTGCATCACAAAAACACAGCACATAGCATACAAACAGATCAAGAATTGACATAATTATAGCTGACCCCACACAAAAGCACCTAAATGGCCATGGATTAATTTATATCCAAACAACTTTGACCCCCGAGGTCTAGCTTGGATGGTAAGCTTCAGTGGTGCAATACCTTGAGGTCAGGTTCAAGTCCCTCAAATTACCTGATGTGCATGGCTGGGGGTGGTTGCAAACATCCGAGGTTTATCCTCTTGTCCACTCTACGACATTAATTTAAATCTCAATCTTGGGATATGACACGGTCATGGTTGCAATGTAACGACATTAGGAGTATCAGGCCGCCCATAATAGGAATCGGAAACCATAACTGTTAATATTTTTTTCAAACATTAGCAAACCCTATTAGGCCGCCCATAATAGGAATTGGAAACCAAAATTGTTAATATTTTTTTCAAACATTAGCAAACCCCTCAAAACTTATTGGTATGCAAGTTTTTGTTTCATTTTGCCACTTTTTAGTATTTAAGGGTTTTTATTTTTATTGTTATGACACCTAAAAAGTTGTTTTACTATTTTATATTAATTTTTATAAGTTATAACAATGAAAAAGTATAATTTCTTATGATTCTTATGAATAAAATTGCACCAACTAATGTAAATAATTATTTAAAATGCAGTTATAAGTATATGATCAATACCAATTCACAAAAAAAATTATGTAACTGAAATCAAATTAAGCAGTTTAAGTAGATATATATATATATATATATAATAATAATAGTAATAATAATAATAATTAAGTATTAAGTAACACTATATAACATTATAACTAATTAACTATTTATAATTACATAGAAATACATTTTATAAGCTAACTAATTAACTATTTATAATTACATAGAAACACTTTTTATAAGCTAACTAATTAACTATATATATATAAATTATATAGAAATATTTCTTATAAGCATAGTTATATATTTATATATAAATATAACATAATTAGTTAATTACATAACTAGTATATTTACAATAAAGATGCACACATTAGTACATTACACATGAATTAAAATTGTAGAATCATATACTCATATATATTATAGAAAGAAAAATAAATAAATAAATAACAGAAAATAAATTAATACAAAAAAATATCACAAAATCAAGTAATTGATCAACATAAAATCTTGCTCACACACAAATATTATAAATTAACAAAAAAAAGTTTTAAAAAATAAAAAATTACCTCAAAAATAAAGTTGTAGCAATCTAATCCCTTTCCAAGTCTTCAAATCACAAGCATAGATCTAGACCCAAACTAAGTAGATCTAGTACTCAAGTATGTAGATCTTGAAATATGACAAACCGGTTTTGAGAAAGGAAGAAATGAGATGAATGATTTGAATTTTGAGCTTCAAATCTAACAAAAGAAGCTAATGGAGTCTCGACAGTCGACATGCATTTTCAGAGGTCTGGGAGAATAAAATTACGGAAAACAGTGACTAAATGAGTGAGAAAGATGTTTTATACAACACAGCAACCGAATAGTCTGTTATCGGTTTGCATATCGGCCGATACACACCAATAGCAGTATGTATCGGACGATACACACATGAATTCCCACTTACCAATATAACGGATAAAATCAGGATTGGGACCCTTCCAAACCGATACATATCAGCCGATTTGATACGTATCAACCAATATTTGATTCCATGCTCTAGGGTGGAATTCCTCATCATAAAAAATAAAATAAAATATCCAGACAACTCTGGCAAAATGAACTCAATGGAAACATGCCATTACCCAGTATAGGTCCTGACTACGAAGGGAGATCAGAGGGGTAAATTAGATACAAACTTAACATGTGATTGCACAGAGTGGCTGCTTTGAGACTCTGACCTGCATTCTCGCACTTAGTAGCCTGAGATTTTACCATTTCACCCATTAATGGCACCTAAATACACATGGATCAACTTATATGTGGATTATTAATTAGCAAAATAAACTCGATGGAAGAGCATGAAAAGGTCAAAATGGTCAACCTCACAGAAACAATCTGATGCATTTTGTCCATGTACAGTCAACTCAATAAACAATAATGGATGACTATATATCTATTAATTAATAGAATTGTTAAGCATTAAAATTTATCCAATAATAATTAGTCTAACTTTTTTTTTATAAAAAAATAAAAAATAATAAAGATCTTTTCAATAGTATCCCAACATTTTCAATAGACAATATATATATATATATATATATATGTGTGTGTGTCTATTAAATTTGTTCTAAGACATGAGGGCCAAAAAAAAAAAAACTAATATTTTTTAATTGTTATTGACTTAAAACAGTAGTGAAATAGGCAAATTAATCTATGTATTTGACTGGTCAAGGATTTTATTAGCCAAAATATGGCATTTGAGAATAATATTAAATTTCTTCCATGTAATTTTTAAAATTTCTATATATATTTTTGTTCTAATAATTAATAATATAATAGGTTTCTTTTGAAAAATTATTAATTATTACGAAATAGAATTATTAATTATGGTCTAACAAGAAAAGATTATTAATTATCGATAATTGAACTTATTTGGTTCCTCAAAACAAAAAATATAATAAAATAATTAAGCTATAACATATCTATGATTAGAGAGTCAACTATAGTTTCATCCAATGCTACTTTGCTCATATTTTGGATATTGGCCCTATTTTGTGATAATTTTGTAACTTCTTTAAAGCGCATCAATGATATTAACAAGATTTGAGGTGACGCCTTCTTGTAGTATTGTGATTCTCACCCCATAAACATGATAAACTTAACTAAACTCGTCAAAGCCTTATCCCAACTACTTGAAGTTAGGCTACATGAATCTTGTCTCACCATTCTACTCTATTTAAGACCATCCACTCAAATAGACCACATATTATCATTTTTTTTTCTACTATCTCTACTAAAGTTAACTTTGGTCTCCCCCACTCCTTGGCATGACCCCCAATATCAACCATGTCCCTTTTTCCTTACTGCTGCATTTACTGGTATTCGTTGTACATGGTTATACCACCTTAGTAGGTTTTCACCCCATAAATATGATAAGAAGTAAGAACATAGAAAATATATCTTACTTGGAATGAGTGTTATGAGACATAAAAAGCCAGTTAGAAAGAAATCAGTTTAGCTCTCACATACAGAAGGATTGGAACTTTTATAGAAGTTGGAGCAACAAAATGCATATCATCCTTCATCTACTTCATTTTTATAAAATGCTTCTCATTCTTCATCTAATTCTTTGTTTATAAAGAGAAGATGAAGAAGATTCTCATTCTAAAAGGTCGTGGAAATCCCACGCTAGCAAAGAATAGGTCCACACTAATAAATTTGCAAGACCTTATATTGGCAAGTAGTAAATAAAGTCAAGAACAGGTCAGATAATAAGTTGGCATTATAACTATTTTCTATGCCTAGAGTCAACCTACATTCAGATCTCCTTTGTTTTCTTTCTGGACCCACAACCATGTTAGCAAAAAATACTATATGATGTTGTTTGAGCATAACAATAACTATATCCTACGGGTTGGATGATGCTAAATTAAATATTTGTTTTCTTTTTGGGCCCACAACCATGTTTTTTTGCTTGAGCATATTAAACCCTTGTTGCGGGGAATCCCCTACTTCAACAGATTCTAGATGAGTTTCAATCTTCCAATACCATGATTGAAAGTTTACAAAGAACACTCAATCTTCCAGAAATTTATGTCAACAATCCATATTTCACAAAGAAAGGTGATGAAGGATCCAATTGAAAACACATCCTAACTCTTGAATTCATACTTAATGTTACAAGATGCCTAACTCTTAAAATTATCGAATCCCAACCATCAACCAAACACAAGTCACCAAAAAATTGAATTTCACTCTACTTATAAATATGAAAACAATAAATTCAAAACTACCAGATATGGAAGTTGAACAAAGTAACTAATGATTAATTGAACTATCACAAACCCTTCCCTGAACCAAGATAAGTTCTTAAAAGTGTAAAGCTCACAGCCCTAGTTTGAAGCTTGCAAAACCTAAATAAATTTAAGCAGCCAATTGTCATTTTTTGATCAGTAAAGTGCGAAGCAGCAAATATTCATGAAATCCATGTTTTTGTAATGGGCTTGGCCCCGATCTTTTGTTCTTGGTAAACTATGCATACCTATCCACCAAAAGAAGAGTGAAAAAAGGAGCATTTTGATAAAAAAGCATTTCAAACCGGGAACCATTTTAACTATGACATTCAGAAAGAGGGAGAAAGAAAGATAGAATTCAAAAAGAAAAAGAGGATCCCCCCCCAAACAATACCATGATTGAAAGTTTATAAAGAACACTCAAGCTTCCAGAATTTTATGTCACCAATCCATGTTTCAAAAAGAAAGGTGATGAAAGATCCAATTGCATGTGCAGCTCAAACATCGACTAAATTATACCTAACATACGTAGGAGTAATTAAGCATGAACTCTCTGGTCACATATTCTAAAGCACTGTCAAAATCCACATATTACAATAGAAAGAGTCTTTAAAAACAATGCCAGACTAGAAGATAAGAATGTATAAAGAAATAAACCTGCTTTGTATTCCATGTAAACAATGACTGCAAGTTGGCTGATATGTTCAACGTCATGCTGACCTGCAAAAATGAAGGGCATAGCAGTTCTAATCAGACCAGAAGCCACGAACACCCCCCCCCCCCCCCCCCCCCCAAAAAAAAACAAAACCAAAACCAAAACAAAAAAAAGAAAGAAAAAAGAGTCAGGATATAATAAGTAACAAAAAATAATAATAATAATAACTTCTTCAAGTTTAGTGGCAGTAAAAAGCCTGAAAGTGAACTTGTAGCATGATGAGTACATGAATCAGGATATAATTAACAGAAAAACACCACCAATAAATAAATAAGAACATAAAAATTATCAACCAGTAGCCTTGAAAGTTTTTCTTTTCTTGTTCTTTTTAACTCGTGTTCCGCTTAATTCTTCTCTTTTAGTTTCTTAGGGGTGGCGGTTCTGAAAGTTTGAATCAAAAATTTTTTCTCATCCATCAAAGCTTACCTCAAGTATCCATAAATGGGACCAGCAACTGATCTAACGATGCATTAACTAGGAAGTAAAAACTATAGGATTGTGAACCTGTATAAGAAACAAATCAACAAAGTGGCCTACCAGGATGCAACTAGAAACATATACAAATATCTTCAATGGAATCGCTGGGTTAAATTAACAATCAAAACATGGTGCTAAGAAAATTTTCAGAAAAGGGTATTCTAGGTGTAAAGGTTGTTACTTGTGAAAATAAGAATCAATGACTTGGCTAGTTTTCTTTTATCACAGCAGAACTCCAAAAATATTTCATTAAAAATTTTGGAGTCAACTAGATGCTAAATGAGAACGTGTCACTACGGTCCATTAAACCTTTAAAGAGAAAGTGTAGGGGAATTATTTGGGTTTTTCAATAACTGAAATAATGGGGTGTATCATTTTTTACAAGTTAGAATGCCTTTGTGAGGGGGACGGCCAATTCTTGATGTTGTTCTAATAGCCAATGAATGCATTAACTAGAAAAAGAATAGGAAAAAAAACAAGGTTGGTATCCAAATTGGATATAGAGAAAGCCTATGACCATGTTAATTGGGACTTCCTTATCTTCATGATGAAGAAGGTGTGATTCAAGGAAAAATGGAGAAGGTAGATGGGGTCATGCATTGCTTCTGTTCTCGTAAACAAGTCTCCAGTGGGTTCTTCTAGCCCTCCCAAGGATGACAACAGGAAAATCCGCTATCCCTTTTCTTGTTCATTATTGTAATGGAGGCTTTAAGTGAATTGTTGTCTAGAGCAGTTTCGGGGAATTTGTTGAGGGGATTCGAAGTGGAGGACAACGCCAGTATTTTTTGTAATGTAGAGCCAGCTTTGGCACTTGAAGTGTGTTTCGGTGTGCTTAGAGACAATTTTAGGATTAAAGATTAATTTGAGTAAATGTGAGATCATCCGGTGGGAGAGGTGATGGGGCAGAGAAGTGGCTTCAACATGGGATGTGAAATGGGTGCTTTTCCTACTACCTACTTGGGGTTGCCTTTGGGTGCTTTCGGGAGATCTTCAGTAGTGTGCGACCCTATAGTGGAGAGGTTGCAACGCTGGTTGACAGGGTAGAAGCAGCAATACTCCTCTAAAAGAGGTTGAATTACTCACATCACGAGTACCTTGGCAAACCTTCCAACTTACTACATGTCTCCATTCCCTATGCCAATGACAGCAAAGAGAGAGCCAGAAAAGCCGCAATGGGATTTCCTTTGGGATGTGACTTCCATTGACAGGTGATGGTTGAGCTTCAAAGATTTGAGAATGTTCAATAAAGCTCTTTTAGGAAAATGGTGATGGAGGTATGCGACTGAGGATGAAGCTATAGTTGTGAAAATGTGTATTGTAACCTAAGAAGCACGGATATGTACACGGGACACTGAATACGACACGACACGATACGATACGACACGGACACGTAAACAAATTATTTCTCAAAAAAGTAGGACACGGACATGTTAGGGACATATTGAATATCTATAATTTTTTTATATTTTTATATGACCATATAATAAAAATCTAATATTATTTTAATTAAAATTGGCATAAAAACACACAAATTTTTAAAAATATTATTAAGATATTAAAATAACAAAGCATTAAATAAAAATAAAGAACTTCTTCATTTAATCATCAACATCCATGATTCAAATTTCTGGACACATGTCCGGAAAGTGTCGGTGTCCGACACGGACACGTGAACCAAAGAGTGTCCATGCTTCATAGATTATAACACATGTCGTTTTTTAAAAATACGGTAGCGTGTATCGTATTATATGCTCAATTTAATAAATATATTTATATATATACAGTACGGTGTTAGATATATATATATATATATACAGTGTTTAAAATGATATAAATAATATTTCAACTCACTTATCAAAAAAAAAAAAAAAATCAACTTAAATCTCATACAATATCAATATTTATAAATACTACAAGTTGCAAACCAAAATTTTAATAATCCAAGTTTTAAAAATAGTTAGGCAATATCAACATTTAAAGACAAAATCCAAAACAATTCGTTCGTATAATCTATCCCATTTTCATCTCAATCTCCAATTTCAATGGCATCAATATCATCTCAATCTGGTCGGAAGTTGGGCCGCAGTGCGCAGAGGTTGCCTCATGCTGGCCGGAGGGTGTAGCGATCAGGGACGGGCGACAGTGATGGCTGCTTCGGGAGCTCACGCGCCAAGGGCGCATTGGATCGCAAGACGCAGATCTGACAAGGGAGTAAGACAACCTGACAAGAGAGTACGACATTCAGATCTGGGGCTTCGGAGCTCTAATGAGGGACTACGGCGACCTGACAACGCTTTCCTTGGACGCCATCTCTCTGATGCCTTCTCAGAGGATTTGCAATCAAAGAAATCTTCGGACAAAGAGCGAAAGTATGGCAGGCGGATCCCTGTGCGCAGGAAAAATCCAGATCCCGTAAGGAGAGGGGGTTTTGACGGTCAAGGCCTTTCAAAAGCTTTCCCTATTGGGCCGCAAGGCTTGGGCCAGCTTTATAAGAACAGGGTCTCTAACAATGGACTGGGCCAAACCAACAATCAAGGGGCAACTTTCACTGGGATGTCCAAGGATATAAACAAGTTAGCCCAAAGGAAAGAAGGAGATAAAGGAGGGTTTGGCCCGGCCCAACTAAAGCCCAATGCGGGGCGCCTTCTAGCTCGGGGAGAGATTCATATGTTCCAAGCCCAGCCTTTTATTGGGCTGTCCAGGGAAAGATACCAGCTAGCCCAAAGGAAGGGCAAAGCTAAAGAAGGTTCTGGGCCGGCCCATCTGAAGCCCAAATCAATTGAAAACACTTGCTATGTGCCTGGTGATGCTCCCACAGGCCCTCCCTCAAATATCAAACCAGAATCTAAGTAGCAAGGCATTACCAGGGACCTCGTCAAATTCTATTCCATCCTCCTCAATGTTAGAAGCAGCCACGGGCCAGAGAGCTCTAATGATTGAAGGAGTTGCAGTCAGTGACCACAGTGACGCCTACAGGAGAATGACGACAGGCACAGACAGGGGACCTGGAATCTCAAAGAAGCAGATGGTGCAGGTGGAGGGCACTTCGGACTGGCATGACTCCGATCACAGTAGTATGGCAAATGACCGAGAATTCCTTCAATATCTGGAACACAGTTACTGTTCAGATCCTTCTCAACACAATTTCGGAGCAGGTTGCTCCTTTACGCCTGAAGAGGAATTGTCTTCCATTCAGGATATGCAGCCTCTGGTAGTTGATCATAGAGGTTCAGTGGTGTTGCGAAGTCAGAATTTTTCAGAAAATTTAGAGGATTACAATCCGTTGGCAATTGTTTTGCCGGATAGATTTTCCAGCGATTCTAATCAGAGTCGAGGTGCACAAGGCAGATCTTCAACGACAGCAACAGACACTCTCGGACGGCTAGGTGCTTCGGAAAATGGGAAAAGTGAGTAAACTTCTGCGAGTCACATGTGCAGGTTTTGAGGAACGGCTGTCAGACTTATTTAGAGAAATTATAATGAGCAACTCTCTGCCAAGCCCATGTTGCAGTAATACTTCTGAGAAAAAATCGGACAGATCAGCAAAACGTCTGAGGAGGGTAATGAAAGAGCTGTCTTGCACAGTCAATTATGGGGGCAGTAGAGAGATGGTGGTTGCTGGGGAAGGCATGGAGAGGGTCTAATTGTCGTTTTTATGCAGTTAAAAATTTTATCATGGAACGTGAGGGGATTGAATGACCCAGACAAACGCTCAGTTATTAACGGATTAATTCAGGAATGGAAGCCTACTGTTATTTGTTTTCAGGAAACCTAAGTTGGAAAGCATTTCGAGGCGAGTGGTTCGTTCCATATGGGGGTCTAGATGGATTAAGTGGGCTGCATTGAATGCCCGAGGAACCGCTGGAGGTATTTTGGTGGCTTGGGACTCCTGCCAGGTCAATGTTACTGAGCATAGAGTGGGTGATTTTTCTATAGCCTGCAAGTTTGGTGTGATTTCCAACTCCTTTGAGTGGGGTTTTTGCGGTGTTTACAGGGCCAGTGGTTGAAGGTGACAGGGGCCTTTTTTGGAATGAGATGCAGTCGATGCTATCCTCTTGGCAGGTCCCTTGGTGTCTTGGGGGGGACTTCAACGCAGTGCGGTCCCCAGCGGAGAGGTTAGGGGGAGGCAGGCTGACTTCTTCAATGAGGGGTTTTAACGAATTCATTAATTCTCAAAATCTGGTGGATTTACCTTTAGAGGGAGGAAGATTTACTTGGTCCAGAGGAGGTCAGCAGACGGCTATGTCTCGTTTGGATAGGTTTTTGGTTTCAAATAATTGGGAGGATGTCTTTCCGGGTCTCTCCCAAAAGTGCCTTCCACGGCCTTGCTCTGACCATCATCCTATTATGCTGTACTATGAGGGTTTTAGTGCAGGTAAAAGTCCTTTTCGTTTTGAAAATATGTGGCTGGAATCTGAAGGTTTTGAGGACATGGTGAGCAATTGGTGGCTTCTTACGACGTGTCCGGGTCCCCAAGTTACTGTATAGCTCGAAAGCTGAAGCTGCTTAAAGAAGATTTGAAAAGGTGGAACCGTGAGGTCTTTGGCTCTATCCAAGTCAGAAAGCAGACCTTGTTGCACAACTTGCTGGAGCTGGACAGGGAGGATCAGTTGGGCACCCTCTCTAGTGAAAAACAGAGTGAAAGAGAAGGCTTAAAAGGTCAAATCGGGCAGATCCTCAAGATGGAAGAAATTTCTTGGAGGCAGAAATCTCGGGCCATTTGACTTAGAGAGGGGGATCACAACACAAAATTCTTCCATAGAATGGCAAGTTCTCACTATAGGAAGAATAAGATTTCCTCTATTGTTATTGAGGATCATATTCTCTCCAAGGAGGAGTCCATTAGAAGGGGAATTGTTGATTTCTTTTCTAACCTTTACACTAAGCCGCATTGCTGGAGACCGGGAGTGGATGATATTTGTTTGAACAGTCTAAATGGTGATGAAATCTCTCGCTTGGAGATCCCTTTTTCGGAAACAGAGGTGGTGGAAGCTTTAGATGCTTGCAATGGGGATAAAGCCCCAGGACCAGATGGTTTCACCGTGGCTTTTTTTAAAAGATGCTGGAATATTTTGAAAGCAGATATTATGGCAGTATTTGGGGCTTTCCATAGGGAGGGGGGCTTTGAGCGAAGCCTCAATGCCTCTTTCATCGCTCTCATCCCTAAAAAAGATGGAGCTAACTGCATCAAGGACTTCCGTCCCATAAGCCTTGTAAGCAGCATTTACAAACTCATTGCGAAAGGTTCTTTCTTTAAGATTGAAGAAGGTTATGAGTAGCATCATCTCTTCTAGTCAAAGTGCTTTTGTGGAGGGTAGGCAAATCCTGGATGCGGTTCTCATTGCAAATGAATGTATGGACTCTAGGAGAAAGCAGAAGAGGAACGGACTTGTTTGCAAATTGGACATTGAAAAGGCTTTCGATCACGTTAGCTGGAACTTCTTGATGGATATGCTGACCAAGATGGGTTTTGGGTGCAAGTGGAGAAAATGGATTCAGTCGTGTATATCTACAGTTTCCTTTTCGGTCCTAGTCAATGGCTCCCCAGCAGGTTTCTTTCGTTCGTCTAGAGGTTTGAGACAAGGGGACCCCTTATCTCCTTTTCTTTTTGTGATCGCTATAGAGGCATTGAGCCGTTTGTTGTTCCGTGCTGAGGAAATAGGCCTTATCAAAGGCTTTCAGGTAGGGGACAGAAGGGGTAGGGAGGTCACCATCTCACATTTGCTGTTTGCAGACGACACCATTATTTTTTGTGATCCTACAGTACGCCAACTTCGTTTTGTTCGTTGCATCCTTGGTTGTTTTGAAGCCGTTTCAGGGCTGCGGATTAACCTCTCCAAAAGCAGTATTGCTCCGGTCGGTCCGATTCAAGAGATGGACTTGTTAGCCAGCTCGTTAGGCTGCAGTGTGGGAAGCCTCCCCCTGGTTTATCTGGGTCTGCCTTTGGGTGCTCCTGCGCATTCTATAGGGGTTTGGGATCCTGTGGTTCGAACGGTTCCTCAGCAAGCTGTCAGGATGGCAGGGTCAGTTTCTCTCCAAGGGAGACAGGCTCACTCTGATTAAAAGCACCTTCGCTAATCTCCCCACCTATTTCATGTCTCTTTTTACCATGCCGAAGTCAGTCAGCAGAAGGCTTGAGCAGATTCAAAGGGACTTCTTATGGGGTCACGAAGGGGAGCGCAGGAAGATTCACTTAGTGGCTTGGGATAAGCTCAAAAAGCCATTGTCTCTTGGAGGACTAGGGGTGAAAGACTTGGGTCTCTTCAACACAGCCCTCTTAGGGAAATGGTTATGGAGGTTCGGTGAAAGCAATGGGGAGCTATGGAAAGAGATCATTGTTGCTAAGTACGGTTATGATAATGAAGGTTGGTGCTCGGGCAGTGTGGAGGGGCCTCAAGGATGCGGTTTGTGGGGGCCCATTAGAAAGGATTGGAGGGGTTTCAATGATAAATGTTGCTTTGTTATCGGGAATGGTGGGCGTGTCAAATTTTGGGATGACATTTGGAGCGGTGACATGCCTCTTAGGATGAAATTTCCTTTATTATACAATCTGGCTAGCAACAAGGAGGCTTGGGTCTGCGAGTACTGGGAAAGTGTTGGGAACAAGCTTGTCTGGACTCCTCGCTTTAGGAGAAACTTCTACGATTGGGAGTTAGTGGAGGTAGACTCCTTCCTTGGCCACTTATGTCATTATCATGATACGGAAGGGAGGGAGGATAAGAGGGTGTGGCTGCCAAACAAAAATTCTTTTTCTGTCAACTCCTTTTATAAGAGCTTGGTGGCTTTGGAAAGATCTTTTTTCCCTTGGAAACTTATTTGGCACTCTAAAGCCCCCCCTAAGGCTTCCTTCTTTGCCTGGGAAGCCTCTTGGAAGGCCATCTTGACTGCGGATAATCTGAAGAAGCGAGGATTCCTCTTGGCTAGTAGGTGCTATCTCTGTCAGCAGGAAGAGGAATCGGTGGCTCATCTTCTCATCCACTGCCCTGTTTCTTGGAGCTATTGGAACATTGTCTTTGCCCTCTTCGGCGTCTCCTGGGTTATGTCTGGCTCAGTCAGGGATCTTCTTTTGGCTTGGGCAGGACACAATCCTTCTGCTGAGATCAAGAGAATTTGGAGGCTTGCCCCTATTTGTTTGTTGTGGTGTATTTGGAGGGAAAAGAAACAACCGTGTTTTTGAAAATGAGGAGCTCCCCGCTCCCTTCTTCAAAGATGCATTTTTGAGCTATTTATTTTTTTGGGTCAAAGAGGCTTTCCCTGTTAATGTTTCTTCCTTTGTGGATTTTTTGGGGTCGTTAAGGCCTTTGTAATGTCTTGCTGCCTTTCTTAGGCTCTTTTAATATACTTCTTACTTATCAAAAAAAAATATCATCATCATCATTACCGATAAAAGAAATCATCATCATCATCAAATGCCAACAATCCTTCACTTTCTTTTTCTTCTTCAACTTCTTATACATCCTCAATCTTCAACTTCTTATACGTTCTCACTCTTCATCCTCATTCTTCTCTTTTAAAAGTACCTGCTTTCCTTTTTCTTATTTGAGAAAAGCGTTAAAAGTAAAACCAAACAAAACAAAAACGAGATTGTTTCCATGAATATAATAAAACAATAAAAAAAGAGGCCAAAACGATGTCGTTTAGTCTAATTGCATGTATTGCGCCTATTGTGCATGTTGAAACGTATCGTAAGATACATATCGCGTATCGTGCAATACGGTGCAAAAATATATAACTAGAAAATACGTATCATTTTATGTTTGTATCAAAATGTATCATAAGATACATATTGCGTATTGGAAGATACTAACAACTATGGATGAAGCTTTGTAGAGAGGAATGATTGCTACTAATAGTGAGGAGGGGGTTTGGTTTTCAAAGTAAGTTATGGAGCTTTATGGGAACGGGGTGTGGAAGCTTATAAAAAATAGGGGTAGATGAGTTTCTCTCCTTGAGCTTGTTTTGAGGTGGGGGAGGGGTTAATGGTGAGATTTTGGGAAGATATTTTGTGTTGGGATAAGACTTTGAAGAAGAGATTACTAGTTCTTTTTAACATTGCAAGGAATAAGAATGCCATAGTTACCGAATATGTAGAGCTTGTGGGAGGTATTGGTGTGGTGTCCTAGATTTTGAAAGATTTTCCATGATTGGGAAATGGGGGAAGTGGAGGGAATAATGGAGATTCTAAGTAGGTTCAAGGTTGGTTCAAGGAAAGAATGATGTGTTGATATGGAAGGCTAATAATTGCACAAGATTCACTGTAAGTTCCATTTATAAAGAGTTGGTAGCTAGAAAGGATGAGTCTTTTCTTTGGAAAATGGTGTGAAAGTCTTGGATTCATTCGAGATGGCGTTTTTTGCATGGATGCCAGACTGGGGAGAGATTTTTTACTATGGATAATCTTCAAAGGAGAGGAGTTCATTTAACCATTCATTGTTGTGTAAGGGTGATACGGAGTCAGTGGATCTTCTAATTCATTGCTCAATGGCTCAATGGTTCGATGCATGGGATTTGATTTTTGCGCTTTTTGGTTGTAGTTGGGTTGTGCCGGCTTCAATTAGGGAAGGTTTTTTGAGTTGGAGATGCAACTGTATGCGAAAGGAGGTGAGAGTTGTATGAATTAGAGGGAAAGAAATAAGATGATTTTTTAGTAGATAGAACAAACCCCTTCTTGCTTCAAGGACAATTTTTTGCCAGTGCTCATTCTTTTTGGGTTAAGGAAGCAATCTCATTGTACTTGGATACTTTTGTAGATTTTTTGGGAGAGTTTAGGCTCTAATTTTTGTAGCATTCTCCCTTTATGTAAATACAGGTTCGCCCCCTTTGGGCACATTATATAAATATAACACTTTTACATATAAAAAAAGAATGAAATATTTGTTAGATATTAGTTTTGACCCTTCAGTTTGAAAGGAATTAATATAGCGATCATGAATTATAGCATCCACATATATTGAGTCGTATCACTTAAAAAAGTCCAGATTTGATATCTGACACCCAAATAAAGAAAATTAGTCTCAGACTTGACCATGAAATGAAACATCTGCTGCTGCATTAGCACATGGTAGGACACAAATCATAAAGTCGATAGGATTATAACATGTGGCAACATGCTAGAAACACACCATAACAAGCTGAACGAAACAATGGAAATGGTTTGGGAGCTACTGCACTGGAGAGGTAACCTCGAAATACTAACCTAGATAGAGACAAACCTGATCTCTCTTCTAATGAATCATGAGGATAACCTCAAAGAACTAGGCAGGCACCGTCAAAAAAGGGCTGGGTATTGACCTACTAGCCTTGGACTTCTTTCGAATATGGGAACTAAGGTTCCTAAAAAAGGCAAGGACGCTATTTTGTATTAGAAATCCCAATGTTAATGGGATTTGGCAACTGGCATCAGATATGGAGACTTTCCCTAAAATCAAGGGGAGATTCAAGTATAAAAAAACAAGGAAGGAGAAACAGGTACTCTCACATTCCTCTCTAAAACCTTACTTCTGTCTGAAATCTCAGGTTACTCACTTGCTGAATTAACCTTTGGAGAGTCCTTGGCTGACACCAAACCGGTGTCCATAGGCTCCCAATTGATCCAATGTTTTGCAGATTGCTTCCCACTTTTGCTCTTGGCTGTATGCAAAATTTTGGCAATATCAGCACATATTCTCAACCGCTCCCCTTCTCTCTCTCTCTCAACACCCCCCACACAATGAAACCTTTTGTACAGAAACAAAAAAAGGGCAGACCACATATAACAGTGACATTTCTGTGTTTGGAAGGATTACACAGATAGCCAAATTTGAATATATATACATCTAATAAGATTAAACCAATGGGCCGGATATTTAAACACTAAATCACTAAACCCTAAATTCGCAATCTTGTAATCAAATTTATTGCCACAGAAAAATAAAACACGCAGATTGATATGTTATCAAACAAATACATCAATTAATTAAATGATAAACTGTACAAAGTAATCCAAACTGTTAAGCAACTTAACAAGTAACTGAACTAAAGCAAGTTTTGTTATCATCGTAATATATGAAATAAACCTATAGATATATATGTGAGTGTATGTGTGTATATCTATTGAATTACCTCGTCGTTTCCATGTGTTGACTTCTGAAACCAATTGATGTTTAGTACCTGTAACGTAAACAAGAATGAATCAATCAATCGATCATATCGGAGGACACTACAAATCGAAAATCGGAGATTTGAGAGATATAGATCTACAGAATACTTTTACAGAGACAAAGTAGATAGAGAGAGGATGAGGAGGAGGAGGAGGAGGAGGAGGAAGAAGACCTGGACTTGGGAAGTAGGAGAGGGGGTGTTGAGATTGTCGGAGAGAGAAGCCATGGCACATATTAACGCCAGTATCGTTACGGCGAACGTTAGCAGAGCGTTGGCTCTGTACCCGAACGAATGCATTTTCTGCTGTTGCTTCCCACCCTTTTGCCCCCTCTTCTTCTTCTTCGGCGGTTCACAGTTCTACTACAATTCACAAGCAGGTCGCTTTTTATGGATTACGGGATCAATACCACTGACTGACCACTGACCCGGGGTTCCACAATAGGATCGACCACTTACCCGGGGTTACAATTGTGATTATTGGAAGACAAAAATATAAAAATTAAAATTTAAAATATTATTTTGTAAAAACATTTGAGTTAAATTTTGAAGTAAGGGTTAAAAAAAACTTAATTTCTACTTTTGTGTTGTTTGTAACTTATTTATCAGAATAGAATAGGGTTCTTTTTAAAAATGTCTTTCAAAAAAGTGTTTTTTATTTTAAAATTTGAAAAGCTTTTTTGCAAAGACGCTTTGAGACAAAAAATTTCGTTAATAAATCGTCTTTCAAAGCGTCTTTTCAAAAAATGCTTTTTAAATTTTAAAACAGAAAACGTTTTTTCGAAAGACATTTTTAAAAAGAACTTATGCCACTTTGATTCTTTTCCCTCCCTTCCATTTGTGAATAGAATAAGAAGTGAAATTGCATCTTCTCCTTCATATGAACAAGCACAACTACACAGAGCTCTGAATATATGTACATTAGCATGCATGAAAAATACTTTAATAGAGAACTAACATAAAAATACTTTATCAGATCCCAAGTGGCTGGTGTATCAGTCATTCAAGCCACATAATTTAACAGCTCGATAATTTGAAACTATTACAACACTTAATATCTCAATATAGCACCTACATAATGATTAAATGTTTTGTAATCATGCTTTCTTTCTAACAAATACAATCCTTCCCAACCATCATCCTATAAAAAAAAAGTACTATTGACTCAAGAATTCTTTTTACTTTTTCCCCCTTCTTCAATGTCCAAATTTGATGCGATAACCACTATCCTTGTGCACATATCTGCCAACTGAAAGCTCTAGAACGATTCATAATGCGGAATGATTAATTAAAATGAATCGTAAAACCGAAATATACAATCAAATCATACCTCCGGCCATTGATGCTATTCTCTGTTTGTCAATGTTTTCTTCCTTTTTTGGCATTTTCAGACTCTACCAAACTCTCTTTTGATGGTGTAAGACTGAAGGAAAATGAGTTCGGCAAGTTTGGGGACCAAATGGTGATATTTATAGCCAAAGCTTCCATCAAGCTTTGACAACACGTGTCCTACATTCTCAGATCATCATAGAAGCAGTTCAATCCCACTTTTTCAGATCATGGAGGACAATTCAGAACGATTTCAAACGTGGAGTGGATCACTTCCGAGAGAAACGGCTAACATTCTCCCACTTGATCCACACTTCACATCTTAAACCCATCAATAATCTGTATTAAGTAATAAGTACATGAATTATGGTGATAAGTCCTCTTATGATGAGTGTTATCTTTCATGTATTACCATGTATTTATTTCTTAAAATTTACGTGGCAACAATTTCTGAATGAATAAACTCTATGTTTATTCTTGGTCCAACACATATAAATTTTTCTCAAATTAAATTAAGGTGCACATGAATATGAGAAAAATTACATTAAGTAAGAGTTTCAATAAGGAAACATAGTTCGTACAATGAATGAACTACATAATGGAATTAAGTCCTGTTGACATTACATGATCCTTGAATTTAGATGGTGGCATGCCCTTAGTTAAAGGATCAACAATCATCAATTCGGTGTTAACGTGTTCAATGACCACTTTTCCTTCATTAACACGTTCCCTTATGGCTAAGTACTTAATGTCGATATGCTTACTTTGACTACCACTTTTGTTATTCTTAGCCATAAAAACAACAGCTGAATTGTCATAAAATATCCTCAATGGCCTATGAATAGAATCCATGGTTCTAAACCTCGAAATGAAACTCCTAAGCCATACACCATTCGATGTAGCCTCAAAACAAGCCACGAACTCAGCTTCCATAGTGGAAGTAGCAATCAAGGACTGTTTAGGCACTCCTCCATGAAATAGCTCCACCAGCCATCACAAAGATGTAACCTGATGTTGATTTACGTGAATCCACACAACCTAGCAAAGTTTGAATCGGAATAACCAACTACTTCCAAACTATCAGTCCGTCTGTAGGTAAGCATGTAGTCCTTAGTGCCTTGAAGGTACCAGCATCACTTTCTTTGCAGCTCTCTAGTGGTCTAAACCTGGATTACTCTGATATCGTCCCAACATACCCACAGCAAAAGCTATGTAAGGTCTGGTGCAAACCTGAGCATACATTAGGCTTCCAACTACTGAGGCATATTGGATGTTCTGCATTTGTTCCCTTTCTAAGTCATTCTTTGGGCATTGGTTCAAATTAAACCTATCACCCTTCACAATGGGAGCTACACTTGGTGAACAATTCTTCATACGATATCTTTCTAAGACTTTATTGATATAGGTTTCCTGAGACAGACCTAAGATGCTTTTGCATCTGTCTCTATGAATCTTAATGCAAATGACATAAGATGCCTCACCCATATCCTTCATATCAAAAATTCTTAGAAAGGAATTGTTTCAACCCATGCAACAACCCCTTATCATTAGTTGCAAGTAGAATATCATCCACATATAAAACAAGAAAACATATCTTACTCCCACTGACCTTCTGGTATATACACTGATCCATGATGTTTTCAACAAATCCAAATGAAAAAATAACACCATGAAACTTGTAATACCATTGGCGGGACGCTTGTTTTAAACTATATATGGATTTATTGAGTTTGCAAACCAAGTGCTCACCATCACTAGAGAGGAATCCTTCACGTTGTTTCATGTAAACCTCATCCTCTAAATCACCATTGAGAAAAGCCGTTTTCACATCCATTTGATGCAACTCTATGTCAAAATGTGCTACTAATGCCAAAACAATCCCTAAAGAATATTTCTTAGATATAAGAGAGAATGTCTCTTTGTAATCGATTCCTTCTTTTTGAGTGAATCCCTTAGCAACAAGTCTAGCTTTGTATCTCTCAATGTTGCTCAATGAGTCCCTTTTGGTCTTAAAGACCCATTTATTGCCAAAGGCTTTGGCTCCATTAGGCAACTCTATAAGGCTCCAGACATTGTTGTCCCTCATGGAACTCATTTCCTCTATCATGGCATTGTACCAATATTCGGACTCTTTGCAATTAATAGCTTGTGAAAAAGATTCGGGACAATCTTTAGTTTCTATATCATAAGTCAGTTTCTTGTAGATACACTACATAGTCACTAGGAATAGCTAACTTCTTTGTTCTAGTAGATCTTCTTAATGCTGCACCAACATTTTCTTGGGGAAGATGTGGTTCAACTGGTTGTCCAGAAATTGGTAATTCTTGAACTCACTGACCTACTTGAATGTTGTCAGCCGCTTGTGGAACTTCAATGATTGGTTGTTCAACACCAATTTGCACTGAAGGGGTGTTATGAACAACAATCAATCTATTACTTAAAGTGGAATGTTGATTACCTGAATGATCATTTTCAGAAATTGTGTTCCTTGAATGATCCCTCCCACTTGATCAGGTCATTCTCAAGAAATTTGGCATTCCTTGATTCCACAATCCCAGTGGTATGAGATAGACAATAAAATCTGTAACCTTTGGACCTTTCAGCATATCCAATGAAATAGCCATTAATGGTCCTTGGATCTAGTTTCTTCTCTTGTGGATTATAAATCCTCACTTCAGACGGGCATCCCCAAACACGTACATGCCTTAAACTCGGTTTCCAACCTTTAAATAATTTAAATAGTGTTTTAGAAACAGCTTTGGTTGGGACCCGATTTAAGATATACACAGTCAGTCTTTAGTGCCTCAGTCCACAAACACTTAAGAAGATTAGAGCTACTCTGCATGCTCCGTACCATGTCCTAATAATGTTCGGTTTCTTCTTTCAGCTACACCATTTTGGTCCAGTGAACCAGGCATGGTGTATTGGGGAACAATCCCATTTTCCTGAAGAAACCTCGCAAAGGGACCATGTGCGATACATGTATCGTGAATAGTCATCAATGAATAAGATGAAGTATCTCTGACCATGTGCATCCATGTCTGGACTACAAATGTCTGTATGTATGATTTCCAATATGTGAGAACTCCTTGTGGCACCTTTCGTAGACTTGTTGCTCTGCTTTCCCTTTATGCAGTCCACACAAGTTTCAAAATCAGTAAAGTCAAGAGTACTAAATACCCCATCATGTACTAATCTTTTAATACGCTCAATGGAGATATGACCTAATCTCCGGTGCCATAATGTAGCGGAATCCTTATTTACAACACATCTCTTTATACCGGTGTGAACATGCATAGCATTATGAGTGGCATATAAATTAAACTGAAAGATGTATCTGAAAACTTAAAAGAGTATCCCAATGGTACAAGTTTAGAAACTGAAATTAAATTTTTAAAAAAACTAGGAATATAAAATGTCTTTTCTAGAATTAATTCAAAACCACTACTTAAAATCAAATTGCATATTCCAATAGCATCCACATGTGAACGCATCTTGTTTCCCGAATAGATGCCTTGTTCACTTCCCACCGGCTTCCTTAGGTTTCGCATACCCTGCAAGGAATTCGAAATGTGGATTGTAGAACCAGAATCAATCCACCAAGTGTTGTAAACAATATCAACCATATTAGATTCATAAGAAACTAAAGAGAATTGATTACCTTTCTTCTCTAGCTATTTCTGGAATTTGGGACAATCCTTCTTAACATGTCCCTTCTTTTTATAGAAGAAACATACCGGATCTTTCTTTATGTCAGCTTGTGGAGCCAACTTCTCTTTCCCTTTTTCTTTCCCTTTTTTATTGGCTTAAGCTTTATTCTTTCCATACGTAGCCAGCATTGCACTCTCTCCCGTCTCTATAATCAATCTCCCTTCCTGTTGAACACACATGGTCATTAGTTTATTAATGGACCATTTATCTTTGTCTGTGTTGTAGGAGATTTTAAAAGGACTGTATTAAGGTGGGAGAGTATTCAGAATATAGTGCATGAGAAAAGAATCTGAAATATCAACCTCCAGTTTCTTAAGTTGAGCTGTAGTGTCCCTCATCTGCATGATGTGTTCACGCACACCTCTCACAGTATCGAGCCTTCTGGAACAAAACTTCATAATTAGGAGTGCTAGCAAGTGCCTTATCTGAAGTGACGAATTGTTCGTCAATGGCCTTAAGTAAATCACGGACTTTGATATGCTGATCGACTGAACCACGAATATCAGCAGAGATTTTGGTCTTTATGAACATAACACTGAGTCGATTGGATCGTTCCCAATGTTCATAAAGAGTAATCTTAGCTTCAGTGCTGGTGTTGGTAACTACAGGTGGTTCATCTTTCCTTATAGCATAATTAATGTCCATCCACCCTAAATGAAGTAAAACTGTCTCTTTCCACATTTTAAAGTTATCACCCTTAAGTTCGGGAATATCACAACCGACATCAGAAAATTTAACAGGTTGGCTAGTTGCATAAATTAAACATACATGCTTAAATTAAAATGAGGTATAAATGAAGTTCATGATCTACCAATGTGAATCATGCTTAAAAATTGAATCTAATGACATAAAAATTACTTGTGAGCTAAATTTTTAATTCAAGCAGATTCAATTATTCTTTATGATAGAATTTATCAAATTATTTTCTCAATAATCATGTATAAGGCCTATTTTACCACATCAAGAAATAACACTACTAAGTAGGTTCCCAAGAAAGATTTTTCTTTTCTAGACAAAATTTCAAGATTCCTAGGAAAGATGGGAGGGGTTACAATGGTCTCACTTAAAATCCAGTCTCCTAGACAGAACCTCCTTAGATGTACACATTCATACTCCCTACAGCAAATAGTCTATTAATGATTATAATTTGATATATATTCTTTCTAATATAAAACTTTATGATAAAACTATCAAATTATTAAATTAACTCATAATTCTTGTGGGTAAGTTATGAATAATTTGATATTTTATCTTAATTAATCATATAATAAAATTCCTGTGGGATAAAATTTATTTTACTAAGTATGATTAATTACAATTAATGTCTAAATATTATTTATGTGATCCTAATCAATCATAATATATGATTTTTGTTTAATTAAAGATGCTGTGGCTATTCTCTAATTAACCAAAAATCATATTGATCACTAGACATTATACCTTTTAAACATAAAGATTAACTAAATATGAGAATAATTATAAATTGTATAATTTTAACTAAAATTAACAAGTTATTATTATGCACAGAATATTCTCACAATTTAAGCATAAACATTGCATAATTAAAACTATAATATTATGCATAACATTTAATTTCATGCCTTTAACTCTCTCTCTCTCTCTCTCTCTCTCTATATATATATATATATATATATATATATATATATATATATACTCATCCAAAAATTGCATGTACTAATTTAGAGCATAAATAATTAACTCACGCAAACTAAATATGAGCATAATTATTAAATTTGCACAACAATCATCTAAATTGCACACAATTAAATCAAATAATAACTATATGCAAAAATGAGCAAAAATTTATCAGGTTCATGTCACTGCCCAAACCAAAATTTTTTTATTTCCTGTTATTTTTCATTTCCTGTTCATTTGTAAGCCAATCATTGGATAACTTCTCCTTTCCAACCAAACGCCTCCCAAACTCAAATTTAAAATTTTTCCCATAAATTAACAGTAGTGGGGTAGCCATCTGAATGGGTGGGTTGGGTCCGACCCAGCCCGGTTTGGTCCAAATAAAATCACAAAAACTCAGCCGCATAGCAGGTTTCCAGCACCTAGGCTGGTCACCTCTTCCGTCATTGGCGACTCGCCGGCGATGAATTTTCTCGCGGTTTCCACTAGGTCTGAACCTATAGGTGATGGGAAACTCAAATCTACCCTCGGTTTTCCGATCGGAGGGCCGGATCTCTGGCCAAAAAATTTCAGAAATCTCAGGCCAAAAAAATTCCAAAAATCTCTGGCCAAAAAAACAAAAACAGAGACAAACAGAGCATGTGATAAAACACCAAGGCAGAAATGTAAACCATGCTCTGATACCAAATGAAAGCTCTAGACTGATTCATAATGCAGAATGATTAATTGAAATGAATCGTAAAACCGAAATATACAATCAAATCATACCTCTGGCCACTGATGCTATTCTCTATTAGTCACTGTTTTCTTCATCTTTTGGCACTTCCAGACTCTACCAAACTCTCTTTTGATGGTGTAAGACTGAAGGAAAATTAGTTCGACAAGTTTGGGGGACCAAACGATGATATTTATAGCCAAAGCTTCCATCAAGCTTTGGCAACGCGTGTCCCACGTTCTCAGATCATCATAGAGGTAGTTCAATCCCATGTTCTCAGATCATGAAGGCAGTTCAAAACAATTTCAAACGTGGAGTGGATCACTTCCGAGAGAAACGACTAACACCAAAATTACAACAACACCAAATACTCAAAATGTACAATGACATCTAAAGAAAAAAAAATAAAGATATATATATATATATATTTACTACCTCATAAATTTAAGTCCCACATCGAGGTTGTCTCCTTTGACGAACTAGCCTTCTTTGTGGGCATTCAAGTTATTGCTCAAGTTGTGTGACTTGAGAAGGACTTACGTCATCTCCATCGTCATGAACCACTATCAACCCCTCAATGCCCATGTCATCACCTATCCCACCAATCTCAATTGCTTCTATGTGCATGGATCCATGTGAATGTGTAGTGTACGCGGACGAAGATGTAATTAATGACGGAGTGGGAGTTACCGTGGAAGTGTCGGCACCACGACGACGATGTCTCTCGTATGTTATAATGCCACGACCTCGTCCTCGAGGCACTGGTACTGACTATGATGGCATCAGGTCGCCTGATATGTGCTCATCCATGATACACTAATGAGACTGAATCGTTTCTAGGGCAGAATAACTCAGTGTTTGAATATCAGCAAAGGCCTAGTAGTGAGTCAACCCAATTAGCACGACCCTCACCAGCTTTTATATGTATTTGGCTGAGGGAACTTGACTGCAAGTAACATAAATAATTAATTATAAGTAAAAGTATTATAATATAAAAAACAACATAATGAACATGGACATATCAATTAAATTCATACCAATATTTCAAATATGTTGGCTACATGTTCAAATCCAACTAATGGCCTGGTACTGGGTGGGCTAATGAAGCGACTGGTAATTCGCCAATACCATACCATATATGGATCCATATAGTCAAGCGAGTGATATAATGGGTCAGCATATGTAATATGATCTCGTCGTTGTCTCCAAATATCGATGTAGGATCGATGCAACAACTCTCAATCAGACAATGCTTGCCCTTGACGATCAGTTGCATGAAGGTCTGCACCCGTGTCTCGAGAGAGTGGTATGTCTTGGCGAAGTCCAAACTGGAGCATTACCCGATCTGAAAAATGCCACTCAACCACCTCAAAGCAAATTAGTGGTGACACCGTACGCCATATATCATGATCAACAAGGCAGTATGCAGGTAAAGATGTAATGACATCATTAGTGTAGGGCTGCCATACCATCTATATGCCAAAAAACTAAATGAAGGATAAGTAAACATTAAAATAGATCAACTTAATTTATATAATTTATATTGTGAAAAATAACCTGATAGTCACGCATTTGGTCCAACTGGTCCCGATAATAGCGAAGCACATGGATCGATGTCTCTCGAACAGATAATGTGGTTCTCCACTTATACCCTAATGGTAATGGCTCATCGGCATCCACATTCTCCCTAAGAACTTGTCTCTCAGGTCGGCTATGTATCAATCTCTCTCACGCTCATAACTTTTTAAATAGATTACAAATATATTAATAAATATTTAATGTAACAAAAAAATTTAAAAACAAACTAAAATGTATTAATATACCTGTAATAAAATAAGTGGGCTACCTATTTCTGAGGCAGTAGGCTTTTTAGCTCGACAGATCTCTCGATAAAGGCATGCAAGGACGGCACTCCCTCAGCTAAAGTTCCCTGCATCCTCTAACTCTCTAAGCAGCGGAAGATACATTAACTTCACCTTATTCCTTGATTTATCGGCAAATAAAGACCCACCAATAAGCTGTAAGATGTGGGCCCTAGCATGTCTACTGACGGTTTCATCATCTACATCGTCTGCTAACTATGCAAAATTATTAAGAATCCATCTTATCTTTAGCCATGATCCATCAAGATCGGACTGAGATGGTACAATGCCCAATAAGTCTATGCAAAGCTCCTCGCAGACATTAACGGCAGAGCTAACATCAAAAATTGTGATAGGTGCCCCTATCTATTGGCAAGCTTAGTAGGATAGTCACGTCTTGTAATGTAATGGTGCACTCGCCTACTGGTAAGTGAAAGGTATGTGTTTCTACCCTCCACCTCTCAACCAATGCAGTGATTAGAGCCTAATCAAGTTATATAAATCCAACTCGATAAATCCCGTAAAATCTCGTTCGACTTAGGTAATCCTAGATGCACATGTCAGGTGGGGCAACTCGTCGTAGTAGGCTATCACTCTGACGACAATAAAAATACCCTGGATCCTAAAATTCAACATAATGAATAAATAAAAGTTCCATAATTTAACAAAAATAAATAAGAGAGACAGACTGCCGTGCCGTGAGGGAGAGCGATTGAAAAAGCCCTATCGAGATTTGGGTTTTCGAGTTGAGAGGGAGTGTTTTGAGAGGGACAGTTTTGAGAGGGAGTGTTTTTGAAAGGGTTGTCATTTTTTTTTTTTTGGTCTTTAAACATTGTTTTTCAAATAAGACGCTTTTAAACTCGTCTTTTGTAAAGATGCTTTTAAACGTGTTTTTTTGAAAGAACGCTTTTTAAAGCGTCTTTTTCTAAAAGACAAGTTTAAAAGCGTTTTATTGAAAGACGATTTTAAAAGCGTCTTTCAGGAAGACGCTTTCAAACATATATATATATATATTTAAATCGTCTTTTCGAAAGACGTTTTCATAATTGACCCTAGTTTGGCAAATAAGTTTACTGTAGCCTTATTTTTGAAATAAGTTTCAAAACAACTGTATTCTAGAAAAAAATTCTAAAAACATGATTCCTAATTTTTTTTTTTATAGAAAATATAGGAAGAAAGTTTAAATTTTAAAAACCTCAAATGGAGTGTCTAAATAGAGCCAGGATTACCTGAATTCTCAGGTTTGACTCTCATCATCCACATTTTTGAGATTATAGAAAAAAGAGGATTATTGAGGCTTTAATTATTTGAATAACTCCTTATTTATCAAAAAAAAAAGATTGAAATTTTGAAACTTTCGGGAGTCGTTGCCCCCCTAACCCACTTAGGACCGCCTCTTGTAACAATTCTCAAAATTTTTTATCTCGTATATTTTTTTTAAAAAATAAATTACATTAATCTCTTTAGAAATTTCCGACAATTACAAAGACTTTTCTAAGATTTTTGAAATAACATTGAACCCCCATTCTTTTACTGACAAACTACAAATAACTCTCCTCCATCTTATTTTTTTCTTCATAATGAAAAATGTGTCTTTTTCATTTTTCATTTTTTTTGCACATGCACTTTTGTCATTGTTTTTAACAAATTTTTTTATTTCACATGCTTTTATTCTTATTTAGAGTTTTGGAGAAACGTTTTTCTAAGAAATGCTTTTAATTAAAAATTAGACTTCTATTTAGATAATAAATTTTTTAACTTAGTATCCAAAATAGTATGACATTTGTTGCAAAAATTTTATAGTCATACCTATTAAAATTTGACTTGTGACATTTGTTGTGCATAATAACAATCAAATGACATAATTTATCTCACATTTTATATTTTGATATGTGTGATAATGGAGTTTTTTCATTATTACCTTACTACTAGGATGGGAATTTAACAACCATGGATAAAAGGCACTAATATTGATGCTTCTTTTTTCAACTTTTATGTACTTTTGGTATTTTTATTCCTAAATTTTGACATGATTATAAGTAAGGGTGTTAATTTATGATACGACACGATAATACGGCTCGAATACGATACAGAGTTAGCGAGTTTTGATTGAGCTTGAATGGGTTTGGATCATAAACGGGTTGACACGATTATTAAATAGATCAGGTTAGGGTTGACATGCAGGTTGACACGATTAACACGAATAAATATAAATAATTGAAAATATTTTGTATTATAAGTATTAATATATGTACTAATTAATATTTTTTATAAGTATGGGAAAAATTAATATTATTTCATATTATAAGTATTAATCTTTTTAATGCTAAATCTATATTTTAATTTAATGAAAAAAATACTTTAAAAGAAGGAGAATAACTCAATAAGTGTATTTATTAAATAAGTTATACGTGTTAAACGTGTAAAAAAAGTTTATATATATATATATATATTAATCGTGTCGATTTTAACATGATCTATTTATTAAATGAGTCGTATCATGTTACTCGTGTTAACACAATCCATTTATTAAATAGGTTACACAGATCGTGTCATGTTACACGTATAATAAAAGTGGTGTGTTAGGGTTGGGAATTGTGGCACGATTAGTTAATCGTGTCGTATTCGGGTTGACTCATATAATCGAATACTCATACTTCGACACAATACGAATATGATACGACACGACACAATTGACACCCCTAATTATAAGATGTATGCCCTAGCTGTAACCTTAATCCCCAAGGCTGAGTCAATCATGTTTCTCAAACCCATTTTTTGAGTTATAGTTTGGTAAGATTTCTTTTAGAGCTAATTATACTAATCTCATCTAAGTTATTTGGTAATTATGGTTATCTTCCTTGTATTTCTTGAAATTATACTGACATTCCTTTTGTTACAGGGCCATGCATCCATGGGTCCATGAATAAGTGCATAATTGGTATAAGGTCTAGTCAAATTTTTTTTAACCCAAAAAGTCTTTTATTTTTTACTTGAACAAAATAACCTTCCATATGAAAACACAGAAAAGGAGTTGAAAACTCCCACTCCTACGTCATCTGCTATCACATCATCACTCATTTGTTTTAAAAACTTCAAAATTAAATAACTTGTAATATATAAATATGTTTTTTCATAAAAATTATATATTTGGACTCTAAAAGTTGAGATCTATCAAACAATATCTATATTGCATAGAAAATTCTGTGAAAAAAATGTGTGTTTTTTCAAGAGAGAATTTTTCATTGAACACGGACTGAGAAATGTCTCTGTTTGAGGACAAAGACATTTGAGAAATTTCTTTAACAAAAAAAATATTATACGTGTTTTTAACAATGCATCAAACAATTTTTATTCATTAGCAAAGTGGTAATATTCTAACATTGATAAAACAAAACAAAAAAAAAATTAAAAATTTTGTCAAAAAACTTGTATTTTTTCAACAAAGAATTTTCGTCAAAAGTTCTATCTTTGGACAGAGATATTTCTTAAATTAAAAAAAATATTACACATATTTTTAATAATGCATCAAACAACTTTTGTTCTTTAGTAAAGTGGTAATACTCGATCATTGAAAAAACAAAAAATTAAATAAAGAAAAAATACAAAACTAAAAAAAAAGTAATAAAGAAATGTTTCTCGTACAAAGAATATTCTGTGTCAAAAAAATCTCAATCTGAAAAAAATTTAACTTACATAATATTAAAAAAAAAAAATTCACATAAAATGACCTCTGTAATATTCAAGAAGATATATTGATTAAAAGAATATAAACTACTATATCTAACACAATGCATTGAATTTTAGTGTTAATGAATATATCTTCCTCTCTGGTGTGTGATGTGACGATCAAATCCTCCATATCCAGCAAATTAATATCAAAGCAAAGCCGAGTGTCAATTTAAGCTAATGTTGATTTCCAACATAAATCACATTCCTCAGTGGTACAAATGCTACTGGACATGAGCTACAATGATCACCCACTCTTGTAAATGACATCTTTCTAAGCAAACTACAATTCATCTTATTCCAAAATAAATTTTACCGATGACACTTTTAACCATGATAATCTAACCTAACTTCATTTCCCTGCAAAATGGAGTTAAGTTTATGAAAAGTGATCGACAATGTTGCCTCAACATCACATTAATGGACATGTACGTTGCAGAAATAACAATTAACACTATTTTGAAATTTGACGTTCACTTACGATTTTCTCACGAGGCAATGGAAGGTGAACCTGCACTTGGGGCACAGAAGAAATTTTCGTGAGTGACGATTTTGAGAGAAACCAATTTAACGGAATTAGATGAAGATTTAAAAAATAGGGTTAATTTAGTCATTAAAAAAATATAAAATTGTCACTTCATTATTATTAGACTTGGGCTCACACAATTTAAAAACTTAAATATTATTGGTGTTAAAATGTTTACTCTTGGACCCTAAGCTCTACACACTTTTTTTAAAGGACATTCTACTAATTAATTCTTTATTATATTGATAATATACAGTTTTCTCCTTTATATAAACTTTGTTATTAATGATGTTAGGGTTTCAATCAATTTTTTTTTTTATATAACTAAAATATCATATCATATAACACTGACTTTTCCTATCTTTTCAAATATCATAGGGAGATTTCTGTAATTATTAAGTATCACAGGGGAGCTCAATGTAATTATTTCAAATGATAAAACAGTAGATTCGTATTTTTCGTTAATGCAATTTTGATAAGGAAGGTTAGTGTAATATAAGAAAGATCTCTATAATGGTTAGATAACCTAGGAGATATTAGTGCAATTATCCCTTAAACATGAATTGACTCTTTTACTTTTATGTAATAAATTTCGTCAAGTGCGCCTACATAATATATTTTTATACGATGGTTACAAAGTTAAATATATGCACATACATATATATATATATATGTATGAGTGTGTGTGTGTATATGTATATGTACATTTATACATGTCTTTACCTAATAAACATTTATGTAAAATAAATTTAGTAACTTTACAAAAAATAAAAATGAATTCCAATTATCAATGAACTTTTTTATTTATTGAAATTGATGTTGCACTTTCTGATTAGTAGGGGCTTTCGTTCTTCGTCATCTGTCAAAAGCTCAAAAACAAAGGTCATCAGGTAGGCTCCAGTAGTAGCCACTCTGATAATAAAGTTAGTAAATCAAAAAGACTATAATTGAAAGGAATTAATTGAATGTAAATTAAAAGCATACCTTAGGCCTTTATTTACAACCTAAAAATCTCCTAAGTTGAGTAGGATTCAGAGCCATAAAAATAGAGATTTGAAGATATCCGAAAGTGGTAGCTACCATATTGAACACTGTTTTCTTATTATGAGGTCGGTAGGGCATGGAAGACGGTGATCTATTCGGGACCCCTTCATGTAGCTTTAGCTCTAGAGGCAGGGCTTGCATCATTCTGAGCAAAGTACATCTGAACACCTTGTGACTGTCTGATCTGGATAGCTCTGTATCATTTATAATTTTTCTTGACCTGCATATGGAAGAGTTCGGTACATACACGTGTCAAGCTTTGGTTAGATTGTCACTTTATGGTACATGAGCTACTCCCCCCCGAGCCTCAGTTCTGTGAGACCCATGTAGAGTTGAGGTTCGGGTTTTTGAAGGGTCACACGCAATCTCATTAATGCACCATTTCGCATTCCGAGAAAACAACTGTTGATGGGGTAGTTACAGCTTCATCGTTGCATAAGTCATCGATTGGATAATCGAGGCCATCATTAGCCAAATGTCAGTTGGGATTTTGGTGCCATAAATGTCATCCTTGGGTGGCTTTATAAATAGGTGAAACCCATCAACAAAACTCCTTTACGAATTCTCCATTGCTTTAAACTAAATCCGAAGCAAAGAAGATTCTCCCAAGACTTGGCTTACCACCTAATTGAGAGTCAGAGAATGCCCTAAGATTCAAAGCTTCGAATTCTAGGACCAGCTTCATCCTAAGGATAAGTGCTTCATATCCAGCTTCGTTATTAGAGGCTCTGAACCTCAAGCCAACTACTTTCCCGGTTATGATTCCATCGAGAGACTAAAGTACTATGCCCATTCTTGAACCCCTGTAGGTGGATGATCCATCAATGTAGAGTTGGCATATCATGGTGTCCGTAGTGGCTCGAGCTTTAGCATGTATTGCCGAAATGAACTCTACTACAAAGTCTAGCCAGTGCTTGTCCTTTGATAGAGGTCCGTGATATATAAGATATGTCAAATTCTCCTAGCTACACAGACCATTTGATCAGTCGTCCTGAAACTTTGAAGCTTGTGTAGGACTGATTTCAAAGGATAAGACGTAAGGATTATGATGAGATGTGCTTGAAAATAGGGTCTGAGCTTCCGAGCAGATATCACCAAGGCTAAGGCCAATTTTCCAATCTCGAAATATCTCATTTCGGTGTCCAGAAGTGCCTTGCTAATGTAAAAAATAGGCCTCTAAAGCCCTTTGTTCCTCCTTAACTAATGTAGAGCTGATGGCATTCTCCGAACATGGCTAAGTATAGGAGTAGCTTTTTTCCTTGTTCTGGTTTTGAAAGGAGTTCGAGGGAAGCCAAATACTGTTTTAGTTCCTGTAAAGATTTTTCGCATTCAGTGGTCCACTCTAGGGCCTTACTCTCCCTCAAGGCTGTAAAGAACGGGAGACATCGGTCCATAGATTTAGAGATGAATCTGTTCAAAGCTACTATTCTTTCATTCAGGCCATGGACATCTTTCTTGGTTTTAGGTGACTCTAGTTCGATTAGAGCTTTTATCTGCGAGGGATCTTGCCTCAATTCCCATTTAAGAGACCAAATAACCCAAGAATTTCCCTTTGGTGATTCCGAAGGTACACATTAAGGGGTTCAACTTTATCCTGTGCTTGCCTCAAGATGTTAAATGTTTGGCTCAAGTGCTGAATATGGTCACTTCTTCCGAATGCTTTTGACTAACATGTCACCGATGTAGACCTCCATTATGTCTCTGATTTGGGAGCCAAACATCTTGTTTACCAGACGTTGGTACGTTGCTCTAGCGTTCTTTAAACCGAACGACATTACTCTATAACAATAGAGACATCGTTCAGAGTTACTTAAAATGTTTATATGTTATAACATGTACGTATAGGAAATGCATGCAAATGAGGTGTCAACCGAGCAAGGCTTCGGCCTTGAAAGGAAAAAGATTTGAAGGCTTCTAGAAAGAGGGAGGGTTTAGCAGTAGTACAACATCATAAGGCTGTGAAATTTTGGACTTTTAGAATAGTGACCAAAGGGGACTATTTATAGACAAAATGTGGATATTTGATCCAAGAGCTTATAATCAACCCCAGAAATAGAGAGGTAGGATCATGTCTTGAGTGATAATTATATGATTAAATAAATAAATAAATAATCTAATAATTATCCTATGGAAAAAAATATCTAAATTAAATGATTTAAAAATGAATTATGAAAATACAAAAACCTATAGGATTGATAGTCTACATGCAAGACCTAATAAAAATTAAGAAAAAGAGAGTTTATATCTAAATAAACTCCAAAAAAGCAAATGTCTATATTTAATAAGTCTTCTCTAAAGGAAATGTAATACCCCAAAAAATTCGATATGATTAAGACGGCACCTCGACCTAATAAATCTAATAAAATTAGGTTATGTAACGGTAATGTTCGAAATGGGTAAAAATACATTAAGCCATAATGTGATTAATTATCCTAAGATACGAAATTAATCAAAAACACCAAAGATGGTGCATGCTCGGGAAACTGACAACCTCATCAACTGAGTCAAAATAATTTGGACTAGTGCCAAAATTGACAATATGAGACCAATACCGATAACTAATTATGAAAATAATGTAAATATGGAATAAGGCACTAAGGGGGACCCAATATAGATAAAATGAGTAATGATGATACCGAGCCCCGGATTAATACCAAATTTGCCAATGTTCCATAAATTGATATTGTATGGAATAAATATCAATGTTCGGGGCGGCAATGTGTATATAACATAAATATATATACATATATGTATTGACGGTCAATATACATATAAATATGTATATTCAAGGTATCTATATATAGTATACCAATATATATATATATATATATATATATAAATCATGCAGTTTCTAGAGAAAGTCGAGATGTTTGAGAAACATGGGAGTTTCTAAGGCATTCTAGAAGGACCTGATGTGTATATATATACATATCTATAGGTAGTCATACATGCAGTGAAGGAAAGAAACAAAGCAGCGCCAGAAAGTGCAATAGGAAGAAGAAGAAGAAGAAGAAGAGGGGGAAAACAGAAAGCTTAAATAGGTATATAAGCTTTGCTAAGTTTTATATTTTTGGATTTAAAGTTTAACTGTTAGTAAATTGGGTTTGTAAAAAACTTAAATAAAACCTTTAAATGATCATAGGGTAAAAAAGTATAGGAAAAATGGTGAATTTAGGAAGAAATAGGGAGTGTTTTGGTAGAGAAATGGAGGAGAAAATGTGAGTTACAAGTATGATGGATTTTTTGGGTGGTGAGAGTTTTTGAGGGACTTAACTGATTTTAGGATTGGGAAGGTGTTCCTTAGGAGTTCAAAAACTTGTAGTAAAATTTGGGGCAAAAAACAAGTGGCAGAAAGCCACGAAATAAGAAAAGTTTTACTTCGTCGGAAAGTCGTGGCTCGTCGAAGTCCCATCTGTAAGCCTCTATTTAGAGAGGAAGTAATTGTTGAACCCCAAATTGGAAATTATATATGGAATCTTCATAAAATTAGGCTTTGAACCCATTGAAAATGGGTCAGAATCTCACCGAAAATAGTTCGCCAGCGTCGGAGAAGACACCAGAGGTGTCACCGAAGAAGAAGAACTATTGGGTTGGTATTTGGGTCGGGTCGGTTTTGGGTTCGGGTCAGAATTCGCTCGACTGCATAATAGGTAAGTTGAAACAACGCAGTTTCGGGGATTTGATTTAAATTGAAATAGGATGGTTGGTTATAAGGTTAAGAAATTAAATTAATATCCTACGTGGGGTTAGGATATCCTATCTCTGGTTAAGACATTTATATGTTGTTTGGTTTAGAGAAATTCAGAAGAAAAAAAAATACAAGGAGCAGTGGCTTTAGAGGTTCGAACCCACAACTTGCGTGGGAGTGTAGCACCTAAATCCAAGTAAGTTGATCACTGTGCCACCATGGCACATGTAATAAAATACTAACATAATAAATATATAATATAAAATGAAATAATTAAATTAAATTAATTATTATAAATTGCTCGTTACTCCAAATAAAATAAAAGAAGAGTGTATTTCAACTATTTTGGACCATTTGGACCCAATGGCAGGGTTCGTTTTACAAAAATATGACTCCAAAAAATTAAGATGCGTAAAAGTGTAAAATGACCATTTTACCCTTGGACCCTAAACAATGTAAATGAAGTCTTAATTGAGATTTGAAAAAGGCTATCTTAACATTTTTGGACGTTCTGGATATAATGAAAATGTCAGATTAGACATTCGGGGACTCTGGAGTGGTCCCACCATAAGATGTAAAATTACCAAAATACCCCTAATACAATACGAAACCCAAAGAAGTCCAAATTGGACGAAATTGATACCAATGGAGGTCCAAATAATTGTGAAATCATATAAATTACTAAACAATGATTCAGGGGGTCAGAATTTCATAAAACTTGAAATGACCAAAATATCCCTAAGCATAGAAAATGCAAAATAAAAGCTGAATAAATCCTAAAAATGGCCAATCTGATAAAATTGACTGTCATAAGCATAATAATGTGAATCGATGGTCTAAATAAGACTTCAGAACAGTCAAAGTATAAAATGGGATATAACTAATGTGTTCCGGTAATCTAAAACAAATACCAAATGAGATCCAAAAGACTCAAATATATATATATATATATACATATATATATATATATAGGACATGTGGAACATTCTAAGGACCAAGATAGGGTCTGGGGTAAGAATGAAAAATTATCATTTTGCCCCTAAGGTTAAATAAGTGATTAATTAATAACGAATGAAGTCAAAATGACTTAGATTATAATTCTGAAAGCTACTAGACTTAATTAAGGAATTCAATAGCCTAAGTTGAAACCTAATAAATGGGTAATAGCCAATGAACTTAATTAGGTGATCTGATATACTCCTAAGATGATGAATAACTCATGAATAGAAGAATTCTTGTATTTCAGTGATTGATGATGATTCTTCAGGAAATACAAGGATGTGCCTAAGGAAGTATCTAGAGAATATCCGTAAATGGAGATAAACGTAAAAGTTTGTGAGTAACTTGGAACTTCTGACTTAGTGTTATTTTAACTGTCATAGCATTTTCATATACTGTACTATTTAAATGCATACACTTTGTACTGCATAAAACTTGGCATGATTTCGTTCTATTTTATTATATGTTATTCTGATTCTGTTCTATCCTATTATGTTCTGACTCTTCGGCCCAATACAAGATTGAGTGGTATAGTATAAGTAGGCCAGAGCAAAACCCGGAGGGTAGAGGCCCCACGAGTGTCTGCTTATAGGTAGCTGGGAAAGACTCAAACATACTTGATGATATGCTTGATTGGCATCCTGTTCTGTTATGTTTTATTCTGCTCAATATTGTCTTGTTTCGTTCTATTCTAAGCAATACCCCAAGGGTAGAGGCGCCACGAGTGTCTGTTTATGGGCAACTGGAAAAGGCTTAAACATACTTGATGATATGCCTATACTTCTGATTGAGTTATTAACATTCTGTTCTGATCTGTTCTATTTTTCTTGAACTGCATTTAATCATGAATGTGCTTTATATACAAGAACTAGCCATGTGTTTTATATACAATAACTGGTTTTGAAACCCATGACAGCGAACCTATGTTACTCACTGGACTTGTTTAAGCTCACTCTATCTTAACATTTTTCAGGATTTATCTCTATTGGATTAGAAGGCACAAAAAAATGAAACTAGTAGGCCAGAGGCATCCCAAGCAAGGATTTGATGGTAATGAATTATGGAGACTTGGATTACTGTGGACTGAATCATGTTATTCAAGTTTGTGGAATTATATTATTGAATTCATTGATATACAATAGATGTATTGGGACATGGCTCATGTATATTGGTACTCTAGAGATATTAGGTGACTGAATACAGACGTTTTCTGATGTGTTTAGATGAGTTACATTCCCAAAAAAAGTTTTAAATTTTTGTTCTTTTGACCCTACATTTGGAATGCAATTCATTATAAAGGTAAGAAGTTTGCCTTTGGTTGGTCACATTGTCGGTAGAGAGATCAACAAGGTGGCTAACTGGCATCACGTCTTCGGCATCCACGTAGGGTGGGGTGCTAGGATGTGGCAGAAAATTTCTAGAAACTAGATTCAACAAAATTCTAGAAAAAGAAAAGTTCTAATTATGCATAAATGAACTATCACTCAAGATTACCAAATTCCCCCCCCAAGGCATGAAAATGACCAAATTGTCCCTCAAGACATGAGAATGTACCCACTTTGTCACCAAATAGCTAAAATTACCAAATTACCCTAGAGGATTAAAATGACAAAAATTATAAAAATGCCCCCTCAGATGACCAAAGAATCTCATTGAGGGTAGGATTATGCCCAAAATTATCATAATTTCCTCCAATAGTAAAATGGTGCCGAAATTATCGAAATGCCCTCCTAAAGGGTAGAAGAGTCCTTATAGCAATAGGACTGGCAAAATTATCGAAATGCCCTCCAAATGATATAAGAGTCCTACTAGAGGTGGGAGTATAGAAAAATTACCGAAATACCTTCAAAAAGGCATAAGAGTGCAAAAGAGTCCTACTAAGGTAGGACTTTGGACTTTGATAAATTACCAAAACACCCTTCAATGGGTAAAGGAGTCCTACTAGAGGTAAGATTATGGTAAAATTACTAAATACCTCTACAAGATGATAAGCCATTAGACATTATCAAGAGTGCCCTTGAGGACTATAAAGATATGCAAAATTATGAGAATTCCCTTGGAGGTCAAAAATGTGTAAAATGACCAAAATGCCCCCAAGGACCAAATTTTGTGTAAAATTACCATATTACCTCTAGGTGGGGAACATCGTAGTACTTTTTTTAGAAATGATTAAACTACCTTTGGTCAAGTGTTTCTCAAAATATGCAGTAAAAAATAATCAAAACACCTTCAGAATACCGCAAAACTAAGGTTTTAGTCCTATTTAATCCAGGGTCACAAAATGAGGTGTCTACAAGAACAACATAAGAAAGACAACAAAAGTATTAACCTCACTGGTCCCACCTGGGGTCTTTAGGATCACTTCTGAATCCAGATAAGTATAGTGAGGCTCTTTCCAAGATCCCTTAATGAATAAATACCATTTCTTCCATGTATTATTAGGGGTTTATACTTAACAAGGCATGAGATGTAATACAACCATTCCAAGCTCTTTTTAAGGTCCATATTGCATCTCAAAAGGTCGGGCTCTACTCTATTTTGGAGGGATAACACTAAAAATGTCATTAATTATCCCCAACCATTGACATTTAGGTCGGCAGAACATATGCCAAAAAAACTAAAAAAACCATTTGAGGATAGGATGGAAGGAAAACCTAAAACCTAATTCGAACCATTCTTTATACACACAAATTTTCCTAGGACTAAGAGTGTTCAAACACTCGTTTGGACCTCAGACTTTACAAATCACAGTGTCTAATATGTTGTAGTTGACTTTTAATATGTTTAGCCTTTCTAAAGTAAAATGGCTAGCCTTAGGATTCTCCCTAACTTCTGTGTTCTCAGCTTCCTAAGAGTTGGAGATCCTTTCATTAGATCCCTCTAAGAAAGAAGAACTATATTCACTAAGCCTAATATTGTCCTTTAACATCGACATGGTCCGGGTGTTGTAAGTATGAAACTGAAGCAAATTAGGTAAAAAAAGAGTAAGAAAAAGGGGAAGAAATCATGACCTAACTGGAGTGCTGGTTCATCAGAAGAATCTTTTTCGAGAAATGGACAGGGAAATCTTTGAGTGCAATCTGTTTAATGAATATGAAAGAATTCAAGGAAGCAGAAGCTCTCAACACGGGTAAACAGATCCTTGGTAATGGTTGTTGGCATTTAGTGACTACTCCCGAAATTGGAAGTGTCATCATTAATGGCAGTCCACCCCACTATCAATGATAAGTAGGGGCATTTTGAAGAGGCATGGCAGCTGACGTTACGAAAGGGGAGACGATAGCTATCACACGCATTTAATAGTAGTACAAAACCCTAGCCTTAGACCTAGGATAGCCCTTAAGATCTGAGGCCTGGGGGGAATAGCTGGAATGCCCATAATAACTTATGACATGTGGACCCCCAATTGAGTGCTCGGATCTTTGTTCCAAGGTTTAAGTCACCTCTTATTGGGGTGGAACTCGGATACTTGACAAAGTCTATAGAAAGAGCTCATCATTTAAAACTGGATAACATGTGGAGTTGTGCTTGTCACTCAGACATCTGTAGCGATGTCGGAGGTATCATCCTTCAGACGTTAGGGTGAGACTAAGATCTTGAGGATGTTACTCCCTCCATATTTGAATGGTTTGGAACTTGAAAGCATAGTCTTATAAGGGAACTATCCAAATATAATAAATATAATTCTTATTTTCTTTCTGCATGATCTTATCAAAATTGGAAATATGAGGCCTATAAAAGAGGACTAAACCCTACCTCAAAACTTATGCTATTTAGCCCATTCAATACGCTACAACCTTATTCTTCAAGAACCTTAGCTAACTTAATCATCGGAGGGTTCTTCATCGGACCTCCTCGATGACTCACTGACTATCTCTTTTAGAGGTAGTTTAGGGAGGATCTTGACTGTTGATCGACTAACTAAAACTCGACATCATAAAAAAAGATGAAAAAAAAAAACAAGAATAGTGAATGTATTGTCATTATTTATTTTGAAAGGTTAATATAGAAATAAATATATGAATTTAGAAAAAAATGAAAAAATGATACAATAATAACATTTTATGTAATCTTTTTATTTTTTTATTTTTTTTATCATTTGTGACAAAAACACATTGCTCCTTGATCTCATATTTCTTTATTTTTTTTTTTAACAATACTTTGCTCCAAACTAAGTAGGAGAAGCTTTCCCCTACCTAGATACGTGTCATAACCACAATTTATCACATATGTATTGCAATGTGCTTTTTATTTTTAATTTTTTTATTTAAAACTAAATACTATATTTACATAATATTCATGTGATTGCATACATGACATATTAAAGTTGTGATACGCATTTGAAATGAAGGAGGTTCTTATACTTGATTTGAAGCCAATTACTGTCCATATTTTTTTAAGGAAAATTATACTTACCTTTTCTGAGGTTTCTGACAATTACACTAACTTTCTTTGAGATTTATGAAATTAAACCGACTTTTCCTACTCTTTCTGACAAACTATAATAACTAGGGGTCCAACTCGAGTGGGCCGGGCTCAGGTTTAGTCATGTCCAAGTCCAACCTAAGCTCTAAAATAGTCAACCTGAGCCTAACCTTAAACCCGAACAACCCAACTTGAGCCCAACTTGAATTAAAATTTAATAGTATCAGGTTCAACCCAAGCCCGGCCCGAACCTAATTATTATTCCAATTTTAATATTTTATTTACAGTTTCTTTAATAAATTATTGTCTTTTTGCTTACTTTGGTTATACACTAAAATATTCAATAATTCCTCTCAATGTTTCCTTTTAAAAAAACCAAAAACTATTAAAATAAATCCTTTAACATAATTTAATTTTGGAAAAATATTAAAAATTAACAAGTTTTTTAAATTATAAAAATGTAAATATTAATTCTTGTAAGGAATTTCTATTAATCTAATGATGAATAACTAAAGTATAAAAAATATAATATGTAAAATATTAAACTCCGGTTTAGGTTGGGTCAGGTTTTCAAAGTTTCAATCCAAGCCCAACCCTAATTTAGATAGGGCTTGAATTTCTTTACCCAAACCTAACTCAAAGTGTAAACAATAAAGCTAAAGTCCTAAAAAATTGGTCAGACTCGAGTTCGGTTCAGGTTGACCCACCCAATTTGCACCCCCTAACAATAACCCCCCTCCAGTCAAATTGTTCTTTCAATATGACGAAATTGCCCACTTTATTTTATTTTTTTGCATTTTTTAATTTTGACCAATTTTTTCTAACTTTTTTAAAATTTTTTTTTATTTTATATAACACTAAATTTAAGGTATATAATTTATTTTCATTTTATATAAAAATAAATTTAATTTTTTAATCAATATTTATTTGAAAATCAAAAAATAAAAAAAAGGTTAAAATTGAAAAACAAAATGTAAAAAATAATAATATGAAAAGGTCAATTTTCATATTGAATAAAAAAATTGACTGAAAAGGGTATTTGTATGTAGTTTGCCAGTTAAAGTAGGGAAAGTCGGTATAATGGTTAGAAATCTCAAAAGTTGTCAGTGTAATTTATCCATTTTTGTTGATAACGATAAATATCAGTTTTTGGCATCATGCCTCTCTCTAGAGAGACAAACATAGAATTTTTCCACCATATTACAATGACATGATCAATGATTATAACATATTTATAGTAGTTATTATTGTTAATGAGAGAAATAAGAGATGATATGTCAGAGAGGATGTTGTACAGCAAGCTGCAAGACTTCCACGTCAGATGAGTGGAGACCTCAAGGTGAAATGGAATGGAAAAGCAAAGACAGTATGGGAGAAAGGAATTCCGAACGAGTGTGGAGCATAGAGTTGAGTGTTATTGGTTGAGAAATCGAACAACAATATATTTGTTTTGCATTCTTCTTTTTAGGGTTCTAGAGAATGGTTTAGCAGAGTTTCAGCTTCTTAGAATTCATGCCTATTCTGTGATATGAATCGGCTATTTATAGCAGTCTCATCACGTGAGGCGATTAGGTTATGACGTCAACTGTGACGAATTGCTCACATGGGTAGCAAGGCTTAATGCTGAGGTTAGTTATGACTTTCTTAGATAGTAATAAGAAATAATATAAGGTAGTAGAAGATTATAGAAAGTTTGAGGAACTTCTTGGTGGAATCTCTCGACCTAAACTGACTCGGGGTGTTCCATAATCAGTTTGATGATATCTTAGGAGTTCTCAATGCTACAACCTTCATACCATAAAATCTTGAGTATCCCAAATTGTTAGAGATGTGACTTATATTCTTGTAATAAGTGAAATTAGGTATAACGGTATGGTAAGGATATATTGAAAAATTTTAATGTATCTGATTAAGATTAGGATTTAATTACGGTATAGTATATAAATACATTATAACTCTATTTTTTATAGTAGTGAAAAAATATAGTCGCTCTTGTGAATGTAAACATATTACCAAACCACATAAACTCTCTGTATCAATTTATCTCTAACTCTTATTACATAAATTATTAATTTCACAACACAAATAATGAACTTATAACACCTTTCAATATTATATCCGCGTGCCAAACTTGAAAAGTCAATGAAGAACTTGCCCCCAAATTCTTAGTCTTTTCGATAGGGGTTACCTGAGGAAACTATATCGACCAAGACCGTATTCCTTTGAATGGCTTTATGTTTGCATATTGCTAGGTTTGGTGGCTAGTGTAACTCGATCAATAGTAATTAGATTCGTCTTTTGTAACGTTGCTCAGAACTGGTAGCAGTTCAACCGAGACGGGGAAAATTGAGTCGACCAGGTTCGAAGACTTCTACTTTGTTATCTGCGAGGATATTGAAGTCTTTGAATAATAACTTTACGACATGTAGCCCTTTAGAATTGATCATTTGTCCTTTACTTAGATCAATGACTTGACTATCTATAATTGGCTTGCTTTATTGTGCCTCTACCACGTGGCTAATCATGGCGTGAGTTGGCCAACTCCCTGCATTTATTATTGTCAATTAGGGAAAAGTGAAGAATTTAAATAAAAAAAAATAGAGTGTACAAACATTTGTATATATATTTACAACATAACCACGTAGTATAGTAATAATAATATATATATATATATATATATATTGTTGTGGAAATTTATTGGATTTGTACTCATAAGTCATAAACCTTTTTCTTAGGCCATCAAACACAACGACGGCAATTTATTGACACTTGAAAACTGCAAACACAAACACTAACACAAACACAAACAGGAACACAAACACAAACACAAACTCATAAACGTCTATGACATGATCTACGACCCCCTTCCCCTTCTCTTCCCCCCATTTACGGCTTGGGGGTGAAGTTGAAGTTAGCACAACCAGTACGTTGGAGCAGCAGAGAAGAGCTAAAACCCAATCTAGATCGTGCTAGATCGAACTGAAGAAGATTATCCTCCAACTGGTATCCCCCTATGACAATTGAAGCTCTGGGCTTCAACCCTCCATCAACAAAGGCCAAGCACGCCACCCCCGGCTGCGGCTGCACCATTGAGTTTGCACCCAAAATCCTCCACACAACGCTGCGGTCCTGCAAAACAAAATCAATGCTTGGAACTCCAAGCCCAACTCGCGTGCTGCTTAAACTTTTTGAGTTGAAACATAGCCCGAAAGGGGGCACCGGCTTCACTTGGGGCACCTTTGAGAGCTGGTTGGCGAAGAACTGAGTAAATGCTGTGAAAATTGAGTGCTCTAGAGTTGTATAAGGAATTGTTGTGCTGATCATTGTTTTAGCAAAGGCTTGATTGTTTTTCAATGGGACAGGCTTTTGATTTATGTTTATTGAGCTCACTTGAATGTAGTACTCTCCTTGTGGGCTAATGGTTAATGGTGTGTAGATATTGATGCCTGGAATTTGCATGTTTTGAGGCACATCTCCGAAGAAGATGACTCCATTTTTGGTGTTGGTGGAGGTGAGACACAAGGAAAATTGGTGTGGAAAACCAAAGTGTGAAGCAAGTTGAGTTGGGAGAGAAATTGGACTATGGCCTAATCCAGCTACTCCCTGAACATTTTTTGGCAATGGTCCTTGTAATAAAAGGGAAGGTGCACAAGCAAAGAGGAACTGAGGGACAGTGATCATGGGACCGGTGTTCGACCCTTGAATTGATTGTATTGAGAGGACATCTTGTGCTAGCTCGCTGACAGCGCTCCGGCGGGTGACCGGGTTTGCTGTGATGATGCCGCATGTGTTGTTATGGCAGCCGGGCCTAACCGGCGGAGATGAGCACTTGTGGCAGTAATGGCTGTTGGCTCGTGAGCATTGAGCGGAGTGGCAAAGGGGAGCATTGTAGGTTGAAGACAGGTAGTGTTGCTCGCAGTTAACCCACAAAACCGGGCCATTTAGATCGATCACAAATGGAACTGACATGAGAGGAGTTCTCTTGTGGATGTTGGCGACATGAAGGCTTGTGAAGCTATCTTTCTGCACTGGCAAAACAAGTGTTGTAGCCTTGGAGGGGGCTCTGGATTGATCTGATATGAAGATAAAAGAAGTGAGAAGCAAGAAGATAAGAAGAAAGTGAAGAGTAGTAGAAGCCATTAGAGCATGCAAGATGGTTATGATCAAGAGAAAATGGTATGATAATGTGATTGTGGATAGCAAAATAGTGTTTGTGGAATTTATAGTGTGGCAAGTTTTGGCATTTGTGAGGGGTTACTTGTCTATCTGAATTGGGTTGTGACAATTTTGGTGTTTGGCATCGTTTGTCACAGTGTTTGGGTGTTCTTTTTTCTGTTGTTTGATGGCTTGTGACGTTTAATTTGGTAGTATTAATTCTATGTCCACATGCCCATTTTAGTAAAGATGAGAATGATCATGATAATCTTTTGTTTTATGCAAGAGAGAACAAGGAAAGTTTGATGAGCTTTAGAGGCACTTGGCATTCAGAGACGAACTTCACTAGCTGGCCATGCAGTTTATCTATGATCAGCTCATGATACATGGCTAGAAAGAGCATGGGGTAGTTCATATCATAATGCATGACTGTCATGCCTAAGTACTTGGCTATATAGTCCTGAAATACATTCGAGGCTCTAAATTGTTTAACAACACCATCGAGTAATTATTCGTTATATTAGATGATGTGTCGATGTCTCATAATTTTTTCAAACTTTTTTGATATAATAGTGTATCTCACCAATTCTTCTGGTTCCTTAAATTTATGGAGAAATTACCAGTGACGAAGTTAAAAAAATTTAAAAATTTTGTGAGATATCGCCACATTACATTGATTAATAATGTAGAATGATGATTTCAAATTATTCGTATGACACACAAATATTTGACAAAGGCTCAGTGATACAAAAAATGTGCAAATTCGCATCGCCGATGCTTTGTCAAACACACACTAAACATGTATGTATGGTACGTGCATTTTGGGGTCACAAACGCTTTGTGAAACACTTACATCGATCATATGTACGATGTTCCAATGTATATGTATAGCCTACGCTAAAAAGGCAATGTTGCCAATGCGTATGTTATTACCGGGAGTCGTACGTGTCACCTTCCTCATCATCAGGTACCAACTGAGACCTAATTAAGATAATAAATGAAATTAATATGAAGTTCTAGATTTTTAGGCTTGCATTTATTTGTTTCACTTGATTGAATATTGAAGCCAGTTTTATTAATTATTCATCTAATAAAAATCTTGCATTCAACTGTGTCTGTCTATATATATATATATATATACAAATCTTTTCGGTTACTGATAGAACTCTTCCATATAATTTGCCACTTATTTTCTTTTATGGATAATGGAGCATGATATAATTCATGCATGCATGCATAAAAGGTGAGGATAATTGCACTCCAAATACGGATCTTTTATACTCATGTACTTCTCTTCATACATGAAGAATTGAAGTGCATGAGAATAAAGTAGAGTGTATTTAGTTTCACCCTATATATATATATATATATATATATATAGAGAGAGAGACAGAGAGAAGGGTCAAAGCCGATTATGGGAACATTTATTACACACAAAAGTTACCTCCAGCCATAATAATTGAGAGAATTGAAAATATTCTCGATTTATTGCTAATTTGGAAAGCTTTGGCGCCGTCAAGGTGTAGAAAGACCAATCACCAATTATTGTTATCATGGTTACCGACCAATTTAAACATTGATGATCATTTGTTCATATGAGGTGAGAGGGTGGCCAAAACCTTCTTCATTTTTTTCTTTTTTGCTAATGGGAATTTTTATTACTTCTAATATTTAAAACCTGAATTATATATGTTTACTATACAATTAAAATTATATTAAAAAAATTCAGATTTGTTCGACATGCATATATATATATATATTCAGTTGTACAAATGCAGATGTAGTACGAGAATTTTCATATGCTATGCTCCAGTTTATAATTTAGAAGAATTGGAAAAAGATGGAGGATAAAAAGCCAAGACAATCATCCTAGGAAGGAAAGGTTTTCTCTACTTTTGTTTGGTTGACGAGGAAAGAAAGGAAATGAAAGTTACATTCTCTTGCTTCATGATCAATTGAGGAGAGAATGAAGGAACATCTATTACATATATTTTATTATTATATAATTATCTATTAAAAGAATACATATTTTTATATGTGTTTGTTGTGTACATTATATATATGGTATAAATAAAATTATGATCCAAAAATAATCTTTTCGTTTATAAGATAAAATTGCATATATCTTATCATTTTCATGTACTATGACTTTTTTAGTAAATAATAATATATGTATTTAAAATAAATTTATATTTGCATAAATATTTTATATATTTTTTATTAAAATAAAAATATATTATTATATATTTAATACATTTTTTAGGTACTTATATTTAATACCTTTTATATTTAATATAAAAACATATTCACACACGAACACACACACACACACACACACATATATGTATTATAATGAGTAAAGAGTAATTTCATCATATTGAAGTTCCTTTATTTCCTTCAATGATTTTGGTGGATGATGGTATTCCTCTCTACCAAAGATAAAGTTAGAGCCCATTTGAGCATGGAGAGGGAAGCCCGCTTTTGGTGTCTAGAGCCCACAAAGCTAATGGCCCAAAAAAGCAGGCCAATTGGCTAGACGAATGGTTGGTTGCTTCGCATTTTTTGGGCCTTTCATAAGCATAGAATTACCCACTTCGTGAGCCACTGAAACAATGGTTTGAGCTGCTCCTCTTTTGCAATAATACTTTTCATGCCAACTCGAACCCCGGTATTTAGGGGTGAAAAACACTTGTCTTTAGCATTTTTCCATCCTTCATCTGCTTAATTTTTTTTTTCTTGGAAGGGATGACTTTAATAAGTCAATATTTTTTAACAATTACTAAATTTTTAACAAGTCAACTTGGTTCTACAATAAAAATTTAATAATTTTATTACTTAATAATTAATAATTTTTTTATGATATTAATTATTCAAAAAATAAAATAGTTATATATGACCTTATAAATATATATATTATTTATGACATGTCTTGATAATTATATTTACTAATTATACATAATTGAAGTCAAAAGTATTATAAATAGATAAAATAACAACAAAAATAAGCACATCAAAGACGACTACTTTCGTTCTGTTGAGAGAAAGAGATAATGTAAATATATAATGTATATGTGTATTATACAAGGAAGAGAGCCTTCTTTTATATAGGAGATGAAGGACATACAAATGAAAAGTGAGAGAAAGGAAAGAGAGAGAAAAAGGAAACATAGAGGAAAATGAAAGAAAGAGAAAAGAAAATTTTAGAGCTATACAAGCAATGTACAAACCCTAGTCTGCATACACAATTCGTAAACCCTAACTACTATACACATATATTGTTAACAGGTTCAAAAAATATTAAGAGTTTTTTATATTTTAAATTTAGAAATATATGCATTTTACATGAAAAATCAAATTATGATCGAAAAGTTGCATATAATGTCTTACTTTTTGTATTGAAAATCATATACATATGAGAAACAATTTTTGATTAATAAAAATATGAAAAAACTAAATAATTAGTAATTATAATAACTAATAAATTTATCTCCTAAATTTACTAATTATAAGAGAGTTGATTATATTTTGTAATTACAAAAAAACTTAAGATTTTTATATTATCTATAGGGTGGTACATGAATCAAATTGGTTCGGGTTAGGGATAAATCCATAATCAAACTGAAAGAATTTAAACCAAACCTGGAAGAAGGTTGGTTTGATTCTCAATTACATTTGATTCCCTTTAGCTTTTGCAATTATTTGTTTTTCTCCAAAAAGGAAAAGGAAAAAGAGGAGGAAAATCTGATTTTCATTTTTTCTTCTTCTTTTTATACCTGTTACAAGATCCAAACGGATCCTTGATGTTGAATATATATATCTATCTATCTTATAAAAGAAGCCTTTTGTTCCAAAAATCAAGAAGAAGATACATGAAACATCATTCTCAAGCCACAGAACAGAGTCTGGTGTGTTGGTGGGTAACCTTACAAAAGAAGGCAAACGCATGAACCACTTTATTATCGTTCCTTTGAATTAGAACACACAACAAAACCAGTAGCTTTGAGTTAGCCTGATTACTGATATCAAGTAACAGCAATTACTCCCTAAAGTAATAATCCACAAAGTCTTACCAATAAACAAACATGTCCACTCATCCACTTCTTTCCTATTCCTATATATATATATATATATAATTGATAAATAAGTGATGATTCTAACTGAGACATCCGTAATGGTATGACACAATACAATACTTATAAATAAAATAATATTACATAATACATTTTTTTGAATTAATTATATTTATATATGATGTTTTTTCAGATTGGTTATATTTCTTTTTGTAATTTTTTTTGGATTGATTTATTGGTTTAGCTTACTTAGACCAACTCTAATAATCAAATAACTTGCTCAACGGCTACCGTGTGCAAAATTGCGTCCTAGGAGAAATTTTCATGACAAGTTTACGCCGGACATGGTTATAAACTAATGTAGAACAGATTGCAGAAGAATTTATAGTGCAATAGAATTTCTAGCACGGGATGGCATGCAACGTCAACGTGGTCAAAATTGCGTGAAATTTGGTGGGTAGCTTGGAATCGATGTGCTGATCAGTACTCATGCTGCGCAATGACCTATGCCATTTTTCGAGCAAATTCTTTCGTTGTGGACTTCAAAAGCGCGTTTTGGTATTTTTTGCTATTTATGGTAATAATGTGCGGCTTAATTTCGGGAGCTACAATTGACGTTTGGAGTTGTCCTTTTGGCATACTACTGTTTAAGTTTAGGATTTTTGATTTATGCTTTTAATTAGAATATTTCTATTTTTGAAATTTTTTGTGTTTTTCCTTATTTTAATTATTGTTTTCCTAGTCCTAGTCGAATTAGGTTTTGCTGCCTATATAAAGGTTGTTCTTTTCATTGTAAGGTTAACTTTTCATTCAATAAAAATATTTTCTTTCTGAAATCTTATTCTCTGTGCTCGTGGATTCGGACAATTTTTCAAGAAATAGGCAGTGTCCTATTTCTTCACAAGCTTCCGCAGTCGCGTAGTGAATTGTTTAAACTTTGTTTCGTTAAAATTAATAAGTTTTAAATTGTGTTTAATCTTATCTTGTTTATATCTTTAACCGATTTAGAATAAATCTCTAATCAAATCGAGTTCGAGTAACTTAAATTTTTATATAACGTTGAAGTAATTTGAACTTGATTGGTCTGAATTTGAACCAAACTTGATAAATTAATTAATTTTTTTTTTTAAAATAAATAAATTTGATTTATTTATCTTACAAACTAATCTAATACAAGTTTCTTTACAAGTCAAGATCGAGAATTTTAGTTTGTTAGTTGTCTCCAATGTCCAATCACTAGCTAAAAACAATTCAAACATGCCATATTTGAGGCTTAACCGAGTGAGAGAAGAATAATGTTATAATAATACTCTAATTTAAAATATATTTTATTTATCAAAACTTGATTTACATTATCACTCAAATTTTTTATACTACCTTATCACAAGACTTTTTTTCCATGACAAGGGAGCATTTTTTAACTAATATGGTATGCTTACTCTAAGGATTGAGGCTTACTAATGAAAGCAGTTTCAAAAACCTTGCAATTTTTAAAGTGAAATGGCATTTTGGTAACTTAATACAAGTTTGCAGTCAAAAGGAATGCTAATTCAAAAAGTAGAGGGCTATAATTGCAGTACTTATCTTTTCTTTTCTTTTTCTTTATATATGTGTGTCTGTGTGTGTGTATATATATATATATATATATAATGGTGGGGGTGGGGGTGAAACAGCTAACAATGCTCAGCTCAAAGTTGCAGTGTTGGGGAAGCCTTTTTCTTTTGGGGATGTATACCAGCTGGAAAGTGTCAAATCTAGACCCCAGGATCACTGGGTCCCAAAAAAAGTATCAGTTTGTTTGAAATGAAAGGTTTGTTTTTCTAAATAAAAAAAATAATAATATATATATATATATTCATATATACATGTGTGTGTTTGTGTGTGTATAAGTGCTTTTAACAATTTGTTGATCATAAAGCATTCACATCTTGTCTCCAAGAAGAAGAAAAATGCTCATCTGATCAACTTAAAATTGTGTTGTAGGTTTAATTCAATTGTGTTCTAAGCAACCAATTTCTGATTCAATGCCATAATGCAAGATAGAGTGGTACAAAATTACAAGATTGTAAGAGGATTAGGAAAATCCGTTTAAATTCAGAACAATTTTGCAAGAGCACATTCATTTTAATTTTTCATCATAAATCCCTCAATACCTCAACTAATCTAAAGATAACACTTCAGTGTCTAGACAACCCTAATATCTGACTTGCCAAAACAAAAATTGTTTGGTGGGAGTAAAGAGAAGAATAATGAAACAAAATAAGCCAATTCCAAGTGACATAGGCATCTAGTATTTTCAGCAACAAAACCAAAAAAACAAACCAAAACAGAGTTAAAATAGTTTCTGGCAATTTCACATTACACTACAGCTGCTGGTATTCTCATCACTGAATAAGTGTGTGTAATCGGTGGTTACCGGTGGCGCCCCATAACTCATGGCGGGGTGTGGCCGCGCATACATCATTGGTTGGTACATATTATTCCCATTTGCCTGCCTCTGATTCATCATCATTGCCATGTATTGTTGGTTATATGGGTTGCCTGGCGCCATCCCTTGATAATGTCCGCCGTTCATTGCCGCTGCTGCCGGTAGTCCTTGAACTGCCGGAATATGACTCATTGGATAATTGCCCATTTGGCCCATCTGACCCATCTGACCCACATTCCTACCACCTGCCCCATTATTGACATTAATACCATGGAACCCATTTTGCATATTGTTCATTACATGGCCCCCTTCATTTTTCCCTCCCCCTTTCTTCCCCCAGCTATCATAATTGTTTCCACCATTAGTGGCACCCTTAATATTTCCTCCACTATTTTTTCCCTCCCCTGGTAACCCACCACCATTTTTGCCAGCTCCGCCACCCTGATTTTGATTCCCTCCCTTGTGATTTCCACCACCATTCTTTCCTCCATTGCCATTCTTACCATCATTTTTTCCACCCATGCCCTTTACATTTACAGGAATTTCAAAACTACCACCTTTCTTTGCATTCCCCCCATTCCCACCCGCACCCTTCTTATCATGGCCACTCATCATTCCATTAGGCCATTGGGGTCCATGGCCACCACCCATGATTGGCCCCATCTTGGTTGGCCCATGGTGATGATCATCAAAACCATAATCATCAAACTCATCATCAAATTCATCATCATCAAAGTCATCAAAATCATCATCACTTCCAAATTCATTATCAACCAAGTTGAATTTGACAGATTTCTGGTCTTTGGAAGGCACCTGTTTAAGATCTTTAGACCCTTTGACATGTTGCATCTGCTGCTGGGCTTGTTTCCCACCCTTTTGTTGGTCTTTTCCACCCTTTTGAGACTTGTTATCTTTGCCACCTTTACCAAACTCAATTTGCATGTTCTTGAACTGGTGATTGAGATAGTTTGGAGCCCTCTGAGCTCCCCATAGCTCTGCATGTTTCCCTGACTTCACAAGCTTCTTTATGAGTATAGCTGGATCAACATTTCCTGACACTATCACCTTCCCTTGGTCTACATCTATAGCAGTAGAATGCACCCCTAGCCAAATATAAAAATAACAAAAAGATCAAAACAATGAACTTAAATTCATAAATTAATTAATAAAAATCTTCACAATCAAACTTAAACATCAATTACATAAATTTCTTGTACGAAAAAAGACAAAATGTAACAAGAAATGTTAGAAAATGATGTGACTTACCATCAATTTTATGCAACAGTTTTTTCACTTTCCTCTTACATCCATCACAGTGTATACTCACTTTGAGAACACAAGTCTGCTGCAATGGACCAGAACAAACAGAAGATTAAGCAGAGAAGAAGAAGATACATATCATTTGGAACAAAAATTTATATAGTAAACATAAGGAAACTGTAAGAATAGATGTGAATGAACTCAAAATACCTGAGTCCTTGTGAAGTCTTGTTTACTCATTCTCTTTTTATACAGAAATGAGAAGAAAAGAGATCTGCCTTGTGGATTGAATTGAAGTAAAGAATACGAACAGAAGATGGAAAACACTCAAAAGGGTTTTGTTTCTTCCTCTTGATAGGAACTTCTAACCAAAAAAGATTTGAAGAGAGAGAAACTGATTGGCTATACCCTCTTTGCAGAGAATAAGAAACTCAAGTTTAAGGCCTTGAGAGAAAGCACTAGTCGTTGGAAGGCATTTAAAACTCTCCAACTCACTTCCTTTTAGCTTTGTCCCTCTGTTTCAGAGTAGAGTATTGTGCTGTTGTATATATAGACAGAAATAAGATATTTTGGCAAGCCCAAAGGTAAAGAAAGAAATAGATCTGGCTTAGTTTGATTTGGAGTGGTCATGCATATTCGTATTTTTATCCGAATAAAAGATGATTATTGATTATTATTTATTAATTATTTTTAAAAATTATTTCAACAATTTTTATATCAGTCATATATTTGGGATAATTTTTTTTTTTTTTTGGACTTATCCCCTTGATTTGACACCAGCTGATCCTCCAATTTACATCAGTTTAATTTGTACGTGAAACCATGACTAAGTTTGACCACTGAGCACCGAAATATATATGTATATATATACATATATATTATAATTAGATCTCCATTTGCATGTACTTTAATTAATTTTAAGATTTTAAAATTAATAATCGCACAAATCTTCGATAGTTCAAAAAAAAAAAAAAACTCAAACGCGTAATCTTATATTTTAATTTTAAGTCTTCATTTTTTTACGCTCGATCAATCTCTTGAGATTCATCACGAAACTTTTTTAAAAGATATTTAAAATAATTGAAACTTGTATTTTAAAAATCGAAGTCTAATGTGGTCGCGTGGCATTACGTCTCTTTATAAAGAGGATGTCACAATTTTAAGCCCCCTACGAGTGGGGCTGAAATCAATAGTAATTATAAGTGTTTTTAACAATGAATCGAAATTAATCACTATAAATATATACAACTACTCGTAATCAATGAATAAACAAGGTGGGATCCCACCCACCTCAATTGTTTCATCTCAAGGTGGGATCCACCCAATTCGGACTACTTAGGTAAAATGTTTATTATTGTTGTTTGAATAAAAAAATAAATTTGGATGTTTTATTTGAATTATCTTATTTTGCAACATATTTTCTTCAAAAAAAATAGAACTCACTTTTGTGAGAGAACGAATTACAAAATCAGACAATTGAAATGGAATGATTGTATAATTGTTGCAACTAAAGTTGTATGTAATAGAAAAATAAATTAGTGAAGAAAAAAGCATTCAATTGTAGCATCACTTAATATTAATTTTGAAGGATTTTGCTCATCTCCGGTATTAGATGCATGTCACATAATATTTTATTTAGTGTGTTACACATACAAGGATACATAGAGAGAATAGAGAGAATCATATTCCAATCCAATTTTGAGATCAATAATCCAAGTATCACTGGTACACTGAGTCACATCTAAACTCATCATGACACTCAGTAGCGCGGAATAACATCTTTTTAATATGTATTAAAGTCATATTTGTTTCTTGAATTGGACAATAATAAATAAATTATTTATATTATTAATAGTGATATGATTAGTAATTTCATCTTTTCTTTTATTATTTTATATATATATATATATTATGGGTCATTATTTATTTTTGATATTATTACTGAGGACCCTTTCTTTTTACTAAATACTAACTGTATAAGGTCATAAAGATTAATTTATCTAATCTCCTTCCTAATTGAGAAACAAACATAGCCTAAAGAGAGAACAAGATTGGATTTCTTGAGAAAAAAAATGGTTAGTGAATATTCCTTACTTGTCCCAATTCGCAATCACCAAATTCTCAAAGTGGTTATATAGAGTTCGTGTCCCTTTTTCTTTTATTTGTTTATTCAGGCAGCATCCTATTGGACTCTCAAGGGCACCTCAATATGAGTTCAAGTCCCTTTGTTGCCTGTTCAAAGTTCTTGTCTTTAAGGCTCAGGACCCTAGTGATCATTTGCTTATTTATATTTTCATGACACATTAATCTTCACACGAAATGTTAGGCACTAAAGAGGTATTCTAAATTTTAGATATGTATAATATAATTAAATTAGAAGTCTAATATTTATAAAAGTCTAACTTCACAAAAATATCTCAAATTTGATGTATTTATAGTATAATCAAATTAGAAGTATAAGATTAATAAAAATCTAACTTTACAAAAAATATCTTATAAAACTCCATGAAAAAAAAAATTAATTCTATTAATAGAGTTTTATTCGTATTGTACTCTATTTTTTTATTGCTATCTATTTAAATAAAAAAAAGTTGTTTAAACATTTTATTAGTAGAGTTTTATTCAATATATAACTATCTCTAGTTGGAAAATAATTAAATTTTATTTATAAAAATAAAAATATAATATATATATAGAAAACAAAGTAAAAAATTATATTAATTATTTTTAAAAAAGTCTCATTTGGAGTTATTATTTTCTCTCATTTTAGGCCTCTATTTATATAGGATCAACCCTGGCAGACGATAGTCATAGTAAACATATAAAGATAATGTAAAATACCTTTAATTCAGAGATGCCTTTTAGATTTAAGGTCTAAAATGACAAATTGTGAGGGTTCGCTGCTGGACTGGAAGCTTAGAATCGCCAGTAAACTGACATATCAAAACGGACAATGCTGTATAACAAAATTAAATGATAAGTGTGACCAAGTTATAAAATTATTGATTACTATAAATAATCGACTAATGTGGAAAAAGCACTTTTGAAAAAGCTGTTTGAATTATTTTCATGATCACATTATTATTATTTTTCTCTACAACTCCTCCATAGCCATGAAATCATTTTTAACTAATTGAGCATCCCAAAACAAACACATACCTCTAAATTAGGGATGCATTAAGCAAGAACAATGGCATTCCCTATGCGCCTCACACAAGGTGAGGCAATCATATACAGAATTGAGAATAGCTGCAATTAGCTTGTTTAAATTGTCTAAAATTGCCCAAAAATGAGATATAGAGAGAGATGAAAAGACAACATTACCCTCTCTGCATTGACCACGATGCAATTTATAATAGGAGCAAAATGGTTTTTTGTAAAAATAATGAGGGTATTTTTGTCAATAGCAAAAGACACCAACGTCATCTAAAAACTAATCTAAGAAACATGCACTAAGGGCCAAAAACACAAAGACTTAAAGTTGTTGAACAATGATTTTCTCTAAGTTTGGGCCCTTCTTTTGCAATCAAATTGGTGTTGGCCTGTCTTAAAAGCCTAACCCGTGAAGAAAATCTTGTCCTTCCACCTTCTTTTCTTCCCTTTGAAAGTGTCCCTTTGCCTGCAAAAGATGTTTGAATGCAGACAAAAAGGACTCCCCCACCACAAGCTACAATCCCAAGGATCTATCCTTGCTAAATATGCTTTTTAGGTTATGGGATAGCTCACAAAATTGCTTTTCTGCCCCATATTTTGACTAGTGGACTTTGTTTCAATATTTCACACACACATACACAATTTTATATATATATATATATATAGCTAATTTGCATTTGTGTAATAGTATAGCTAAGTCATTGGGCTAGTTGAGTTAGAGAGTTGCCTAAATCTTAAGGGCTTAAACCAGATTTTGGGGCGGTTGTATTAAATCTTGTCTAGTTGTCTCCAATTATTCTACCACCAAGAACTCAGATCCATTAATTTAGATGCAGTGTCTTAAACTCAATGTATTGGAATGGCTAATCGGTTGAAATTGTAATCTAACAGTTATCTTTCTGTATAATGGCTATTATAATTGTTGCATAATAATAATAGGTAGGTTTATTATAAAACATGCATCTTAGGTAAATTTATGTGAAATCTACACATTGAGGTGATTATAGACCATTTAATATGCAATCATACAGACTTTTTTGTGTTTTTTTTTTTTTTTATTGAAACCCATTTTTCTCAAAAAATATAAAAAATTAAATTAAATTGAAGTAACTTATTTTGGGAAAAGCCACAAAGACTATGTCTAACACTTTGAATGTACAATTTTTAAAAACGCATCTTTAAAACACGTCTTTCTGCTTGAATGTTCATTTTGAAGGCACCCTTTTTGTATTTTTACGTGAATTTGTCAAATAAGATCAAGAATACATGAATATGTAAATAATAATAAAAATAAATAAATTAAAATCACATGGATTGAAAAGAAAAAACAGATTTTTTTAAGTGGTATCAAGTCTCAACCATTTACAGGTCTGATTTTAGTGAACTTTGGGATGTGATTAAAGTTAAACTTGTTCCGAACAAGGCAATGCATACTATTTTGTTCCTATTTTGCTGTATTTGTAAGGCTTTGGAAAGTAAAATTCACCCTTTGAAAGCAAAATAAATACTTTTGAGATGTTACAAAGTAGATAATCGAGGTGGGAAAAGTGCTTTTACCTAGTTGAATTTAGACTCGTTTGTCTTATTGATAGTGATTGAGCAGTTGAGATTAAGCATGAGGAATGAAGAATTTATTATATGGTCCGGACTAGAGTTGTCAATGGATCGGATCTCGATCCGAGATTCGATCCGTTAAATCCGGATATTGTTTTAGAAATAGTGATCCGTGACTCGATCCGATTCGAATCCGATTATCCCAAATATAAACGGACCGGATATGATATAGGCTGATTCGATCCGTTTATATATATATATATATTATATATATATTAATATAATATATTAATTTATATATATATTAATATATATTTATTATATTATATATATTATAATTTTAAACGGATCGGACCTGATTAACGGATCAGATATCCGGTTATTAACGGATTCGGATACGGATTAACATTCGCCTGATCCGTTGGATTAACGGATCGGATCAGATCGGATTTCTTATTAAATGGATTGTATTCGGATCGGCTCTGATCCGGTCCGAATCTGATCCATTTACAGCCCTAGTCCGAATCCTTGACTTGAGCACTTGTCATGTTAATAAAAATTATTTTACTGTCTCTTACAAATTTAACATATTGCACACATAATCTTTATGATTGGCCAAGACCATTAGTCCCGAATTATACAAATTTAACATATTACACACATGATCTCTATGATTGGTCGAGACCATTGGTCCGGATTATCCAATAAATTCTATGAAGAATGAGCCCAATTGATGACCATTAAACTCCTTAACTCCATTCGGGTGTGATTTATGGATTTTGCAATCAGGTTGCAAAAGTTGCTGCACCTCCCTCTTTTGGCTTTGGTTGGGTCTTAACTGGAAGCAAGATACATAATTTTTTATTAATGTATATAGAATTTAATTTATATATATTTTAAATTAAAACCAATAATTATATTATAATGTAATTCAATTCTCTTTACCCAACATTAAATAAAAATTATGCAACTTAAACAAGATACATAATTTGAGAGTTATTGCATGCAATGTAGAAATCATGTCACCTTAATTGGCTAGGTCCCACTGTTCCAGTCCATGAAAGTAAAATTTATCCTTTGCCCTACCAATAATTGAGAAGTGACTTCCATTTCCATCAACACTATTATTTACTGGCCCATCCATAAAACCAGAGTCATTCATTCATTCTCCCTCGTATAATAATTATGTTTAAGGTCAATTACACTTGATTTTTTTTTAAAAAATTTTTTGACAATTATATTAATTATTTTGAGATTTATAAAATTATATTAATTTTTATTTTATTTTGAGATTTATAAAATTATATTAATTTTTATACACCAATTCAATCAAATTTTTTAATTAAAATAATAAAACCACCCCTCTTATTTTATTTATTTGTTTACATTTTTTCAATTTTGATCAATTTTTTCAATTTTTTTATTTTATATAAAAATAAATTTAAAGTTTTAATTAATATTTATTTGAAAATTTAAAAAAAATTGGTAAAAAAAAAAATATGAAAGTAATAATTTTGGAGAAAAAAATTGACTAGAGAAAGTATTTGTATATTGTCAGGTGAAGTAGGAGAAATCAGTATAATTTTTAAAAATTATATTCATATTAAAAATATTAAATTTGTATTATACAAATAGAAAACAAGCATTTCAAAAACATCATAATAAATATTTTATATCAAAAAATTCTAATTCGGACTTTGAAACACTCGTTCCAGAAATCCTACCGCTCATCCAAAAATGTCTTTAATCAAACACTTGAAACTTATTCAATCAATAAGTGTGTTTTGAAATATGATTTTAGAGGTGACTTTTCAAAGTATACTACTATTAAAAATAACATGGGTTCGAAAAATAAACATATATATATATATATATATATATGTGTGTGTGTGTGTGTGTGTTGTAAGAGACTTGACAAGCTGAGCCAGGGGTCAACAACAGCTGGGGCCGAGTCGCCGACAACCAAGTCAGGTAATAAAGCACAGGGCCATTGTGCCGGGCTAAGATGCCGATGGACAATTGACAACCAAAACTGAGTTAACTCTTCTTTGCTGGCCCCTCAAGCCCCGATAAGGCTTACAGCTCCCATCCATTGTCAGTGCCAGAACCAACCTTGAAAGATGTCTCCATCTTACAAATAAAAGTTACTTCCAACTCCAGATAACGCTTCAAATTTGACCACAAGTCATTTTTGGACCGCCCCTATTTTTTATTTTTATTTTTATTTTTTGTCTTTCATAAAAAATGAATATATATATATATATATATATATACACATAAAAGTAAACGTGACAAATTTATCTATTGCTTGATTAGTTTGAATGGAGGACCAAAAGTAGGCCACACCCACTAAAACTTTGTCCTCCCATTTGGGTATCTTAAATGTGCCATTTACCCGAACAATTATCTAACAAAATGCTTCACATCATTGTTAGATGTTGTGTAACTATTTGTAATGACTATCTCATTGAATAATTTCTCCATTTAGACTAGGACAGCAAGTAAAAGAATTGGGCTTTCCCAAAGAGGACCATCTTGCATTATTCATAGATTGAAGGAGAGAAACCCTTCTCCTCCCATCCTTGACAAATAAGGTCTGTTTTTTTTCTTTTCTTTTCTTTCTTCCTTTTGGTAAACACTGCCAAACAGTCCCTACAAAACCAAATCATTACATGAATACATCTGACATGAAAAATTTGAGGCCAATACTCTCATATGTTATAAACAAACACAAGAAGATCCAGATTCTGAACAACAGGGATAGAGACTGATCCCTTCCCACTTTAGACAATGTTGTCCCCTCAGATGTAACTGATTCTTTTTCATCTTTTTTAGACACCAATCATAACTTTTGTCCTCTCATATCCCCATTTTTCTCCATATATTTAGATTCAAATCTACTTTCCCTTCTTAAGATTACTTCAATGCCAAATATTTCCACTTTCTTTTTCCAATTTAAACCTGCCTGTCTATTCCATGAGCAACATTCCTTACAAAATGCTGCAACATAAAAACAAATTTTATTCATGTAGAATTTGATACATCTCTAAGAGGCAAGATGAAGGAATAAGTATGTTCTTTTTCACCACCAACATATGTGACTAAACCAAATAAAAGAAGAATACAACACACACACACACACACACACATGTATATATATAATTTCTAATGTAAATAAATAAAAGAAATGGAAAAAAAGGGGTCAAAATTTTCAAAAAATATATATATGTAAAGAAATTTGTTTGTCTCACAATGTATAACCTCTCTGATAAGAAATGATGGTTGCTCCCAAATTTAAAACTGGGCTCAAAAGGACTGTACAAATAGCACCTAATGGTGAGTCCTCTGGTTTCCTTTGTACATGCATGTGTCATCCTGCTAAATCCCCAGCTTGTGATTGCGCTGGAAAACAGATATTGAGATTATGTGAGCCAAATAATTCATTTTCCTAAGAGAATCCAATTAAAGTGCATAATTTTTTTTACATTCATAGATATATAAAAGCAGGCTACACAAAGAAGTCCAGCATGAACGAAAGTATCTTTCAATTATTACCTTCATTGACCTTAATCTCTATAATTTCTTGAATGGGCTGGCGACATATAGGACATTTATTTGATTGAAGCCTCAATGCTTTGGCACATTCACTGCACATACACTGAAAAAGCAACAATAATATTCAAACAAAAATCAGAGAGGGAGGTGTTCCAAGTCAAAATAAGATCAAACTCTAAAAGAATAGCTTTAAGACATTTCGGACATATTTCTGAGAAGATAAATACATATTTAAAGAAGTTTATGTCTTTCCTATTAATTCTTTCCTCTTGGATTCCATTTGGCAATCATCACCTCATAGAAAATTCATGTTTAAGCTGGTTAAGATGAACTTATTATGTCATTTTAAGATGAACTTATTTCCATGGACAATTGAGACTGGCAAATACTTTTCAGGTCTTCTATTAAATTGTCAACTACCTAATAATTATCAATCAGGTCAACTCCTAAAAGAGTTCCTGGATGGGAATGTCAGCCAACTCGTTAGTCAGTTTTTTTAACACTACCAACTCGTTAGTCAGTGATTGACAACCCAATTTAACTCTTAAGAGGTTGCTTCAATCCCTCAACTGGGATTTATTCAAACCCAATACAGACGTGCCAACCTAAATATCCACAAGGTTGTCAATCACTGGTCTTTGCTTCTGCCTTAAAACGTCCCCCCTCTGACATCAGAAAACTAATACACCAATCCAACTGACCTCCTTTGCCCAGTCAGTGACACGTCTGGTTTTGATAAAATTGCATCCAGTTATTACCTTGGACTAACCAATATCTTAAGGAATAAACAAGTAGAATTGAAATAAGGGCTCTCACCATATGTCTACAAGGCAAAACAGCTGTTTCTTTTGGTTCGGTCATGCAAATTACACACTCTTTTCCAGAATCATTGTCGTTGATGGTTGATTCATCTGAATTGCTGATTCCATAGATTTCACGTAACTCATAGCGAACCCCATCGACCCACAATATCTGCTTGATTACTCTCGCTTGGAAATGACCCTCATTTTTCTTCTCCAATACAGCTTGAGTGATTTGCGCATGTAAAGATGTAGCCACTGGTGGCTCATTGGGCTGCTCATTCATTGCCAGGGATGGCGAACATGACTCTGCTGATATAATCAAAGGGAAGACATCTTCTGCAGATGGCTTTGACAGGTCATCCATGTCGAAGAAGCCTAGGTCCATGCCAGTTCCTGAAGGCTGACAGAATTTCTGGGCCAGTCCTTTCTGAAAGGGGATTCTGACAGGCATATAGATCTCAGGGTATAATGGAGTAAAGTTACAGTTGGTCCCTTCCTTGGCAAAGTAGAAAATGGTGATACTGTCATTGAAGGAAAATGGCAAAAAGAAAAGAAGATAACATCATATACTTGAAGCAATAGTGAAATCCCAAACCAGATGCACTCATTCACAACAAATTATTGGTACTTTCAAAAAATTTGACCAACCAATCAAAGGTTGAGTAAAACGAAGGCAGTATACACTAACAGTTTACTCCAACAATACAAAATGTTATTGAAAATTAATAATAAAAAAAGAAGAAAATATCTCATATTTTTCAACCTCAAAGTTCAAGTATCCTTACAGAAAAGTTCTTAATGAGGTAATGACTATAAAAAATAATATTATTTCTGGAACTCTTCTTACAGCAATAGTGGCAAGAATTCAAGAATTGACAACAAAAAAGGATCTAATACTCCAGGGACCATATTTCCACTCAAAATACTCTGTGCTTTTCCAATCAAGACATTAGATGGATGCTCTGCAACAACTAGCAAAAATAAAGTACAAAACATACATAGAAAAAGGGGAAAAAATGTCTCTTTTTTTTTTGCAAGTAGAAAGGGGCCTATTGATGGATACTATCAATAAGCTGAAAGATTGGTTTATCCAAACTAGATAAGAATTTTCAAGCAAGCGATTAGAACAGATTTTCTAGTAACCAAAGGGTAAAATTTTAGACTATTACCTAGAGTCAAACAAATTATTATATTGAACTAAATTCACATAAATTGTCAATAGATCCTCTGTGTATCACCCTGATAAATCCAAAACTGGACCTCTAACAGCACAAAATCGTAAAAGAAAATAAATTTAAAAATTTCTTTCAATCACAAAACAAAAAGTTATGTTCTTAATGCACTATAACCTGACATAATCACATTCAATTCTAACTGCACTTTATGAACTTAACTATCTTACTCGGAATACCATGAAGGACACCCTCAAAGAAGTCCTTGTTAATCCCTCCACCCAGCAGAATACATCATTTTACTTGGAATAATAATTTTTAAAGAGAGAGAATGAATAAGCAGCCCCTGGCTCATTCTTTGCATTGAAGGGAATATTCAAAGCATTTGATTTTTCAATTTGAAATGTAGTTAACAATGTAATCATAGAATAATTCATAAATCACGTTGTGTAAAGATCTCAGCAACGATACACATCAGTTAGAATTAATCAATTTAATAGTTTAGTTCATTAATTTGAGAATTGAATCATTTTGTGCTACAATTATTTAAAAAAAGAAAAAGAAAAAAAGATGATAGATGAAAATATAATTATGTGTCATTTAGGGATACAAATGCCCAGGTTAAAGTATGTTGAAAGTATTTTAGAGAATGAAAAAGATATATTCTTCTCTCTAAGAAGTCAACATTTATAGTTGTAACTTACAAGTAAATAAAAAACTATCCTAAATTAATTCCTACAATTAATTAATTCAATCAATCAATATAATCAATCAATCAATCAATCTAATGCTTAAATTAAGCTACAAATTAAGTCAATATTTACAACACTCCCCTTCAAGTTGGAGATAATATATCTATAACTCTCAGCTTGCTACAAATAAAGTCGATGATAGTCTTTGGTAAAAATGTAAGCAAGTTAACTACTAGAAGGAACAAACAAAGTGATGATTTTCTTGGACTCTACTTTAGATCGAATGAAACGACAATTAACTTCAGTATGCTTAGTCCGTTCGTGAAAGACTGGATTGTTGGCAAAATAAATCGCCGCTTGATTGTCACAATAGAAAGGTGTTGGACCACGTACTGGAACATCAAATTCTTGCACAAGTGTTCTTAACCAAGTCAACTCACAAGTAGTATATGCCATTGCTCGATACTCTGCCTCAGCACTAGAACGTGGCACAACTGACTGCTTATTGCTTTTTCAAGTTACGAGATTACCCCCTAAGAAAGTACAATAACCAGTGTTAGATTTGCGATCTGAAGGTGATCCTGCCCAATCAGCATCAGTATATCCCTCAATCTGAAGATGTCCAAATGATCGATAAAGAAGACCACGTCCTGAGACATTCTTAAGATACTTCAAGATAAGAGTAACTGCATCCATATGAGGAACTTGAGAACTAGTCATAAATTGACTTACAACACTAACTGCAGAAGAGATGTCAGGTCGAGAAATGGTTAGGTAAATGAGGTTACCCATGAGTCTTTGATACATTTCTAGATCCGCAACCAAATCATCCTCATCTAGCATAAACTTTAAATTGGTCTCCATGGGCGTAGCTACAAGTTTGGAGCCAAGATAACCTATATCCTAAGAAGCACGGATACGGACACGGGACACGGATACGATACGATACGGATACGCAGACACGTTATTTCTCAAAAAAGTAGGACACGGACACGTTAGGGACACGTTGAATATATATAATTTTTTATATTTTTATATGACCATATAATAAAAACCTAATATTATTTCAATTAAAATTGGCATAAAAACACACAAATTTAAAAAATACTATTAAGATATTAAAATAACAAAGCCATTAAATAAAAATTAAAGAATTTTTTTATTTAATCATCAAGATCCATGATTCAAGTGTACGGACACGTGTTCGGGAAGTGTCTGAAAGTATCGGTGTCCAATACGTGTTTGACACGGACACGTGAGCCAAAATAGAGTGTCCATGCTTCATAGCCTATATCTTTCAAATATCAAGAGTGTACTTCCTCTGAGACAAACTGATCCCTGTTTTGATCTTGCGACCTCATACCAAGGAAATAACAGAGCTTTCCAAGATCTTTGGTGAGAAAGATGGAACCAAGATGGCGAATCAATGTTTGGATACCTGCCTTATCACTTCCGATGATCACAATATCATCTACGTAGACAACTAGAATCACGATACCTCTTTGTAATTCTAGAATACTGAGTGATCATCTTGGCTCCGAGTCATATCATGAGAAACTACTGCCTTATTAAATTTATCAAACCAGCTTGACATCGAGCTGATGAAGAGGCCAATCAAGATTCGTAGCAAGTGATATGATAACCCGAACTGAATTTAATTTGGCAACATGAGAGAAAGTCTCAGTGTAATCAATGCCATAGGTTTAAGTAAAACTTTTGGCCACAAGGCGAGCCTTAAGCTGATCAACAGTACCATCAGGATTTTATTTGATTGTGAAGACTCAACAACAACCAACAATTTTAGCACCAGCAGGTTTAGGAACAAGAGCCCAAGTATTATTTAATTCCAAAGCATGCATTTACTCTTCCATTGCAGTCTGCCAACCAAGGTGAGAAAGAGCTTCCTTGTGGGATTTAAGAACGAGAGATAACAGGGACAGAGAGAAAGCTTGAAAGGAAGAGGATAAATGATCATAAAAGACAAAGTTAGAGATAGGATGAGCAATGAAGCACGTGTACCTTTACGGACTGCACTGGGCAAATCATGATTAGAGTTAGAAGAATGAGATGGATCGGTAGATGGCGAAGTAGGTGGAGGATGTGAGAGAAAAGGTCCAGTAGAAAGAGTGACTGGAGCTGCAGCCTGGTGACGACGAACATACGCCTGAGAAATAAGAGGGCGAGTAGGAACACTAGTAGGTAAAATAACGTCAGGAAATAATGATGCCTGTAACTGACTTCCTTCTGAAAAATAATAGGGAACAGTCCTAAAGAAAGTGACATCAACACTAACAAAATGCTTACGTAAGATAGGACTATAACACCTGGAACCTTTTTGTGTGCGTAAGTAACCAAGAAATATGCATTTATAAGCACGAGGGTTAAGTTTGTCACGACCAAGCTGTAAGTTATGCACAAACGAAATACATCCAAAAGCTTCGGGAGAAATGGAGAAAGGTGTTTTTATCAGGAAACATGATATTAAAAGGTGATTTTCCTTGTAGAATGCGAGAATGCATCATATTTAAAAGATACGTAGCTGTAAGGACAACATCCCCCTAAAAACACTTGGGAACATGCATCTGGATCATAAGGGCACGAGCTATAACAAGGATGAGACCGTTCTTTCTTTCGGCAACCCCATTTTGTTGGGGGATGGTGACACAAAATGTTTGGTGACTCAAGAAATTGTTTAAAATGACTGTCTTTATACTCTTGAGCATTATCAGTTCGAAAAGCTAACAATTTGGCATTGAATTTGTTGTAAATATTGATTGTAAATATTAACCGAATATATAGCTTAATTTAGGCATTAGATTAAGCCTAAAATGTAGCTTAATTTAGGCATTAGATTGATTAATTGATTGATTGATTGATTGTAGGAATTAATTTAAGATAGTTTCCTTATTTACTTATAAAATTGTGACTATAAATCTTGACCTCTTAAAGAGAAGAATATATCTTTTTCATTCTCTAAAATACCTTCGACATGGTATCAGAGCAAGTTTTCTAAACCATAACTTCTCTTTCTCAATCCTCTCCTTCTTGGAGCCTCTCGACTCCTTTGCCACCTCTCGGCTCCTTCGCCAACTCTCGGCAGCGCTTTTCGGCTCCTTCGACACCTCTTGGCTCCCTCAGACCAGCCAGTCTCGGCTAGCTTCTCTCGCTTCCCAAATCTTTGCTCTAGCAACTTCTTTGTCCTATTATGCCTGATATATTCTTGGAGGTCAATATTTATCTTGATACCTTTAATAGAAAGTATTTTAGAAAATGAAAAAGATATATTCTTCTCTCTAGGAGGTCAATATTTATAGTCACAACTTACAAGTAAATAAGGAAACTATCCTAAATTAATTCCTACAATCAATACAATTAATCAATCAATGAATCTAATGCCTAAATTAAGCTACAAATTAAGTCGATATTTACAATTGATAAATAAAACAAAGTCAAAGTGTGTTCATTCCTAGTATCCAAAACATGCCACCAGAGGTCTAAAGTTGATATATATTGCACTACCATGAGGTAATTTTGACATGAGTTTAATTTTCTAACACATGGAATTCTTTATTAGATGCAACACAAATTTTAGAGCTGTGAAGAATTATGGATATTACGAACAAGCCCAGTTTGGTCAGATCAAAGTCTTGGCTTCTTTTGTCAGATTTACTCAGATAGTGGAACAAGTCCTTGAATTGCCTCTGTAGATGGCCAACAAGTTTTCTAATTCACATGCCAAATTAAATTGCACAAAACGGGAAGGACATCAACGTGCAACCTCAATGTGATGTAAAGGCAACATTAGGCATTCGTTGAAGACAACATGAGAGTGCAGATGAATCCTTCAAATTTGTAAATTACCCATAAATCTCACCTGTACCCATGCAAACTAATGATGCAGTTCTAACCATGCATAAAACAACTAATTTATGTATAAAAGTGATTCTTTCATTTAAATACTTTCAACCAAGGCAATACCAGTTAGAGCCAATCCAAAGAAATGCCTCATCTTACCCTATATGATGCAGTTCTAACCATGCATAAAACAACTAATTTATATATAAAGTGATTCTTTCATTTATTACTTTCAACCAAGGCAATCCCAGTTAGAGCCAATCCAAAGAAGTGCCTCATCTTACCCTATATGCAACTTTAGAGGGTGGGAGACGCACATCTAGAATTTGCTTTAACAGCCGCGTGCCCAAATAACTCCTGGTTGGCATGTCTCTTTACATTTAAAAAAAAAAAAAATGTGTACTATAATAGCATTCAATTTTTCTTTCCTTAATAAAATGTAAGCAGGGTTAAAGTAACAGTAAACTTATATACAGAACAAAAAGTTAACCATGCAGCAAGACCTGCTTACAATAATTGTTTTTGTATCCTAGCTAAGATGTGTCATCTAGGCATCAGATACCTTTCTCCAAATCATTCAACACAAGTTCTAATAAGGATAAGGATGAAAAATGACATTCTAATTTTTTTCAAGTGATGGAAATTCATTCAAGCAAGAAAATAAACATAGAATTGGAGTCCATTTGAGTTGCCAATGTATATATTCCACCAATCTTCAACAAATAATAATGTCAAGGTTTGGTCGAACAATACCTTTGCATTATGATAAGTCCCTTTAATTTACTCATTAGTTTTGAGGAAGCAACCACACCATTAATTAATTTGGGTAGTTGCAAACTTCCTCCATGCACTTCACCTAACAAATTAGACTAGTAAGTCACCTTCTAATAGTGACAAGTAATTGAGGATTGTAATGAAATAATATAGAGTACAAATATTTGACTCATTGAAGTCTACTGTTATATTATCCAAAGAAATTCAGCAAAACTACACCATTTGTATATTTTAGAAGTTAAATCCGACAATCCATATACAACCTGCTAGAATTAAAGTACCAACAAGGCAACAACTTTCCATCAAAAGCTAATTCGAGAAGCATATAGAGATCCCATGAAATGGAATGGCTAAATTTTTCGGTATAATTCCCAATCAAATTTTTGTCAAATAATTAGAAGACAATTCTATGCCTAATTGCAAATACAGATGGCATCATAGATATTAGTGACTAGTGACTACACCCCAACTATGTCAGCAACCTTAAATTAACTAAAAAGGGTTCCACCAAACAAGGAATTCGAATTCAGGCAAAGTGAAAGGTCTACTGAATGAAATTTCTACAACCTGATTTAACTTAATTCAGCTAAGAATAGTAAATCAACCTTAGTTTACTCAAGATTGGTCGATCCATGCTTATAAATACTCAAAATATTAGTCATAAAGAGTGGGCCACCGAAGCTGAGTTAATGTTGTAGATCAGATTTTGGCTGTTATTTTTTGCAGCAACAGTTATTTTTGAAATTTTTATTAGACCAAAATACTTCAATATATCATCCATTATTTTCTAATATATCAGCTGTTATTTCCAATACCCATCCATTTATTTCACTTATAACAAATTTAAATAGCCTATATTTTTTATTGCAAAATGTTTTTTATAAATAAAACAATTCATTCAAAAAAAAAAAAGGCCTAAAAGGGGCACTCTCATGTACAAGAAGAGTATACAAAAGACTTATTGCACAACTCAAAAGCCAACTTAGTACATCAGACCAAGGATCAAAATTTCGTTTCTTTTTCATCGAAACGGCCGAAACGTTTCTGTTTCTCAGAGAACCGAAACGAAACACTAGTGGAATATCGAAATTCACATGTTTCCATAGAAATAAAATTGTTTCCGTAGAAACATACCAAAACTAGTGAAAACATACCGAATCAGAGGAAACGTTTCTTTTGTATCAACAATAATTCTAGAAGTTAGTAAAAAATAATATCCATTTATTTTTTAAGGATTAAGACTCAAAATTACAAGAAAATATTTCTATTATTTTTCCTAAAATAATAGAAAAGTAGTAGGAAAAATAAAGTGTAGAGAAACAACTATTTTAATACTAAGTTACTAATTATAATAGGTTTAAATCGCTATTTGTTTTACTTTTTATTTTATATGTAACTTGTATCAAATTATCTAATCCGTGGATATTACATAGTATATATCTATTATGTCATTTATCATGAATTAGTGTCATTTATCATGAATATGATGTATATGCCTTAAACATGCACAAATATTTAATAAATAGGCTTATTTGTATAAATAAATAAATTTTAAGTTATGTTTCTACATGTTTTTAATTTATTCTCCGTTTCCGGACAGACCGAAACTATACATTGAAACGATATTTTGATCCTTGCATCAAACACCTATTGCTCAGAATACACGTCACTCGTTATATCATATATGTATCACTCATGAACTCAACAAAAAAACAAACTATTGATATAGTGTAGTTCTGTACAATATTAAATATAGTATTTAACAAGAACCCTTTCAAGTCAATCAATGACCTCTCTTCCCCTTCAAATGTCCTCTGGTTCCTCTCTCTCCAAACCATAGTTACCAAAAACGCTAATACCTTAGCGATTTTTGTTTTGGTACGTACGTTCCAAAACAAGAAACACTTCTGTTCTGGAATACTAAATTTAGTGATTCGAAAAATTTCTTCCTTAACTTTCATCCTAAGAAAAAAAAAAAGTAATTTGATAAAGGCAACACAAATCAAGAAATCAACATAAATAGGTAAGCTTCATTCATAACTTTCACATGTTTCATTCTTATATAATAAATTTCCATACCTATACGAAGAACTTGTACATTTCAATGATATTAATTCTCATTACTCATCTTTGGGTGAAAAGAAGAAACACTCTTGCAATTAAGACCTACCCCATTATATTCCACTTATATCATCTACATAAGCGCACCCCTTATCGTACTGCATTTAGAATATTTAGCGTATTGCAACCTTGTTCCCGTTCTGTATACCATAACGATCCATGTAGGTACCATTGCTCCAAACACAATATAAGAGGAAAAGAGGGGTCTTGTGCCACATTTGCGCCCCTTTTTGCACTGCCAACTACCTTTCCAGCTCTTCAACAGACTTAAAATTGGGCCCACCCAGTATGACCCACTTTAGACCAAAGAACCAAAAAAGCTAGCTTGAGAGATCCCTCGCCACTGTAAAATGCAAAAATATATGATTGACTAACTCCTATGATTTACACATACAATACATGTTGACCAAACAATACCCATCCCCTTTCAAATTATCTTCAGTAAGTATTGTCTCAAACACCGTATCCACATTTACCTCCAAATCTTCTATGTTAAATTTAATATTTTGGCACAAATTACACCATAATGAAAGAAACAAAACAGATATAATGATATGTATTCATTAAGCTTAATTTCCCTTTTTTGATCACAATTATTAACAAGGTAATTTGTATTACACAACTTAAATGAGGATTTTAATCAATATTTAATTAAAAATAAAAAAAAAGAAAAGAAATGTATCAAAATAGACCGAAAACAGTGATATTTTTAACCTAACAAAATAATAGTGATATTATAATTATATCACCATTATTCTCTTGCAATATAAGCGAAAAATTGAGGAGACTTTTTTTTTACAAGGAAAATGGCATATCAAACAATATGTCCAATATTTTTATCCAATACATTGCCCTCACCTATATAGACCATTGAATTTTTAGGCCATATATTTAACTGTCATTTCCACTTCTTCATACCAACACTAGTATATCATGATATATAACTATATACCATTGATCTTAAAAACCATAGCCGACTGAAAAGGTGGGCCTCCCATATGGTTTTTTTTTTGTGTCCTACACTTTTATTGATGGGACAAAATTCCCATGGAGTTGTCGAAAAGACTAAAAGTAAGATCCATGTGAAGGTCAAAGGAACAACTCATTAGAAGGTGACATAAAAGGTAAAAAAAGGCTTTAAAAAAAGTCAAAAATATAATACAAGTGTATGCTATATGTGTGTGTGTGTATGTAGATGATAGATCAAAGTAAAAGACATGTGAAAATTATTGTTGTAATATAAATTGCACAAGAAAAGGAAGTGGATGTTTGGGTTGCTTCCCTAAATGCACTCTTAAGAGCAACCCAAACATCCACATGGGCAAAGTACATTTTTTAGGGAAGCTTTTACAAATGCAAATGCAAAAGTGGGGTGCAAAAGCCACCACATGGGCCCAAACTCAAATATGCCACTTGTAAAGATATCTAAGCATGGAGCTTGATATTGGTTTCCTCTTGCAACTACTAACTGCCAAAAGTCCACTAAAGAAAGGGTTTGCAACCTCTCAATCAACTCAGCTATAGCTGCTTCAATTCTTTGACCATCACATTAGCTCCGTTATCTTTTCTTTGATTCAACCATCGTGACTTCTTTGTCTTTAGTTTAACTTGCAAACCCCCCTCACCTTTGTATACTTAGTTTTCAATCTTAGTTTGGACGCAAGAACTAGTCATTGTAATCTTTACTTTTCATATATTTCTTTTAATTCAATGTAGTACCAATAACTTTTTCTTGCACTTATAATTTTCATTTCCAAAACCCTTTACTTTTCCTTTCACTCTTTAATTTTTCATGCACTTTCTCCTTGCCCTATTATTTTGTAACTCCTTTCAGTTTTCATGCCCCATAAGAGTAGATTTCTCCCTTAAAATCCAAAAGCTTCTATTTTCCATTTTCATTCAGCTGAATTTTAACAAGTGGTCAAAGGACCTCCTCCTCAATGTAGTCGTCTTTATAGTTGTAGGAGAAAACCCATTTCAAATCACCTGGTTGTAAATCTTAACAGGCAGCATCCTTGATTTCCTTTACTAGTGTCATTTCTCTTGCAACAACAATACTCACATATTTCAAGAGAAAAACCATTTCAATTCACCTGCTTGTAAATCTTAACCGGTGAGATCTTGATTTCCTTAAGCCTTGTTTGGACGACCGGATAAGAAGGCGGGATTGGATAGGATATAGTTGGACCGAATAGAATATAAAATCCTTCTGGCATATTGCATATTCCAATCCAGTGTTTGAAACTGACCCGGATAAAAGGCATGGATATGTTGTTATATTCCAATCCTGTGTTTTGGTACCTATCGGAAATCAGATTCGGATATAACTATTTTATTTTTTATTTTCTTAAGTATTATTTTTCTTAAGATCTTCAAAAATTATTTTTCTAAAAGTCATTTAATTTTTTTTTCAAATATATGCATTGTCTAATATTAAAATTTTATTCACAAATTAATTACAAAATCTAATAATCATAATCACCATATTTTAAAATGTGATTGTGCAAATATCACTCACAATATAACAGTCTCTCACTTTCGGGGTGACTAAAAAAAAATCATGATCCGTATTGCTAAGAATCATCCAAATCAATGATTATATATATGCAAATATGTATATATTTATATATATATATATATATGACTTATAACAGTAGCAGCAATATATATACATATATATAACAATCCATTTATTGATATAAAAAATGCATTAAAAAATCTAGAACATATCAAAAATAAAATAAAATTGGACAATGAAAAAAAGAAAAATCTATTTTTTAACTTGACTCTTTGACGTCTTTGTCTTTCTATATTGCAGCATTACGATTTTTCTTAATGACGTGGCATTGTATTTTTATCCATAACTCAAATACCACCACCCTCTTAGTATAAGTAATATCCTACCCAGGTGAGATATAAATAGTTCACGGGATATAGATATCCAATCCAATTGAAGAGACCAAACATGAGATAAGATAACATTTATCCTATCCAACCCTCTTATCCCGCCATCCAAACGTGGCCTTACTGGTGTTGTTTGTCTTGAAACAATAATACTCACATTTTTCAAATAAGTGTAACAATAATCCTTGCATGACTTTTAGTCTTTGTCCCATCATGTGTGTGAATTTTACTTTTTGATATTTCTTGCTTTTTCCACCTTTTTATGCCACATTTTCATGAGTTTTTTCTTCTTATCCCCCACATGAATCTTATTTTTTTGACTTTTCTAACCATCATATGTGGGTATTAACCCATCAGTGTGTGTGAGCATGTGCACGCCTGCGCGTAATACATCCCATCAGTCACCATCCCCCTATTTGCCACATGCGCCAGTTTTCGCAAGGCATTTGCAGCTTCTCTCCATCCCCCTCCCTTATCATACTCTGGTATATACAAACCGAATCTTCGTCCTCCCATATGACTCCTCCATCCTTACAAACACACTGCCTTCATTCAATCTCCTCAGTGCCCTCAAACTCCTCGTTCTTCCATGCAACACCCTTTCAGATTGCCTTCCTTCCTTCCTTTTCACCATCTCCTCCAGTTGGGTACAGATCCATTTGAAACCCTCCCCATCTGTTCTCACTCTTCTAACAACCCCCGCCCCCCTCTCTGTAATCTGCAGTAATCTTTGATTCTGAGCATCAATATCTTCAACCTTGAAGGTTATTTTTCTTAATGACGTGACATTATATTTTTATCCATAACTCAAATATTACCACTCCCTTGGTATAAGTAATATCCCACTCCGGTAGGATATAAATAGTTCACAGGAAAGATATCCAATCCAATTGAAGAGACCAAACATGAGATAGGATAACATTTATCCTATCCAACCCTCTTATCCCGCCATCCAAACGTGGCCTTACTGGTATTGTTTGTCTTGAAACAATAATACTCACATTTTTCAAATAAGTGTAACAATAATCCTTGCATGACTTTTTGTCTTTGTCCCATCATGTGTGTGAAATTTACTTTTTGTTATTTCTTGCTTTTTACACCTTTTTATGCCACATTTTCATGAGTTTTTTCTTCTTATTCCCCACATGAATCTTTTTTTCTTTTGACTTTTCTAACCATCATATGTGGGTATTAACCCATTAGTGTGTTTGAGTGTGTGCGCGCCTGCACCTAATACATCCCATCAGTCACCATTGACCATCCCCCTATTTGCTACATGTGCCAGTTTTCGCAAGGCATTTGCAGCTTCTCTCCATCCCTCTCCCTTATCATACTCTGGTATATACAAACTGAATCTTCTTCCTCCCATATGACTCCTCCATCCTTGCAAACACACTGCCTTCGTTTGATCTCCTCAGTGCCCTCAAACTCCTCATTCTTCCATGCAACACCCTTTCAGATTGCATTCCCTCCTTCCTTTTCCCCATCTCCTCCAGTTGGGTACAGATTGGGTACAGATCCATTTGAAACCCTCCCCATCTGTTCCCAATCTTCGAACAACCCCCGCCCCCCACTCTGTAATCTGCAGTAATATCTGATTCTGAGCATCAATATCTTCAACCTTGAAGGTTATGCCCCCGCCCCCCAAATTTGGGCATACTGCACAGATCCTTTCCATGCATTCATGGCACTCTCTCTGTACTGCTGACAGTTTTGAATACTTAGATCACTTTGCAATGCAAATTATTGCATCATGAACACCATTCAGATTACCAAAATAGTTTGCATGCTGGATACATTTGATGTTTCTGACATGGGGCCCTCCCCAACTTTGAACGCAATCAGTCCCTTCTACTGAAGCAACAGGAACACCTGCATGAATGTCAGGCAAGGAGAATCCAGTGGACACCGAACAATCTCCACAATTTCCTGACAAAGCTTCCTTAAGAGATTAAAAATTGGCATGACCCACTTAAGACCAAAGAGCCAAAAAAGGCAAACTCCATAGATTCCCCTTCACTGTACAATGCAAAAATAAATGATTGATTGACTACTCCTGTGATTTAAACATGCAATACATGTTAACCAAACAACACCCTCTCCTTTTCAAATTATTTTCAGTAACTATTGTTTCAAAAACTATTATCCACATTTACCTTCAAAGCATCTAATTTATTTTAATATTTCGGCAAAAATTACACCATAATGGAGGATGCAAAACAAATGTAATGACATGTATTTATCAAGTTTTTTGTGTGTGTTTTGATCCCCCCAAATAATTGAGATAAGGCTTTGTTGAGTTGAATAGCGTGTTTTGATCACAATTAGTATTACACAAGTGTTTGAAACCAAACGAGCATGTCTGAAGGGGGCCATTGGGCCTTGGACTCAATAATTTACTAAGTATTTTTGGATAAGTAATAATTTACTAGGTATTAATCTTGGCTCGTTGGAATTAATCGCTGACATCTATGAAGCACGGACACAGGACACAGGACACAGACACAACAAGGACACAGGATTTTTCAAAAAAGTAACACGGACACGTTGGAGACACACTGAATAATATATATTTGTTTTTATATATAAAATCATATAATTTAATTTTAACATTATTTCAATTAATTTTAAGACTACTTATCAAAAATTAATATTAATAATAAAAAAACCTATTGTATGACAGGTTTTATTAAGTTAATTTACTAAAAATTAATATAAATTATTTTGAACTAATTTAGTAATATAAAATAAGTATATTGGTGAAGTACACAAATTAAATATACAAATTATTATTATTATTGTTATCTAATCCAACAAATAATAAAGATCAAAGTGGTACTAAACAAGGAATGGATTTATTATTTTTAGAATTTTTAATAATGAAAGTTAAAAAAAAATACAAATTAAATTAATTTAAATGATTTAATAAATGCTGTAAATGAAAAAAAAAATAATAATGCTCACAAACACTTAAGGGAAGGTGGGTGACACGTCAAAACAAAAGAGAAATGGGGGATGTTTGGTGAAAATAGAAGGGAGGCATCAATACAGAAGAAGGGAACCTTCCGACGAAATACAATGAGAGAGATCCCAATGAAATACGATGAGAAAGAGGAGAGATCGATCGAAAGAGGGAGATCGCAGAGAAAGAGAGGAAGAAGAAGGTAGTGGTACATAGGTATTTGGTGACATCCTCTCGCAAGTAGTCCATCCCTCTTCTCTTCTCTCTTTCTTTACCTTAGATTTGATGAATTTTCACTCTTTAATAATTTCTTTGGAATTACTCATCTTCTTTCACTATCATTGTGTCCCACCATGTTGAGAACGTGTCTGAAATTTTAAAAAATAAAAAAATTTCAGATACTCAATTTTTATGTGTTGACACATATTCAGAGTGTATTCATGTCCCAGACATGTCGGACACTAATACTGTGGCCTCCAAGACGTGTTTGTGCTTCTTAGGCCAACATGCTTGGGCAAATTAAGGAAGTTAAGTTCAAATTTCAAAGCCATATAAGAATGTTGCAACAGCCAAGGATCTTGAATGCTTGGAACACAATGGAGTACCAAGTATTGGACGACCACCCGATCCCAGGTTGGACAGCCAAGACCACCTAGTTCTGGGTAGGACGACCAATGGACATAGTACTCGGAGTTTTGCGCAAGTCCTAAGTCTTGAATGATCAAGAGATTCAGAGCTGGGGACACATATTAAAAGACAATAACTAACTATCATGCAATATGGGACACGCATCAACACCAAAAGAAGATTTTTGTAATCAATGTTCAGGGTAACCAAAAGTGGGACCTTGGGACAGGTGGCAGCAGCTCAGCACAGCAGGTTGAGAAACATGAGGGTGAATGTGACGAGTTCATGGGATCATGACCGTCCAACATGGCTAGGTGCCATAAAATGTGGACCATGGTCGGCGAAGTGGGGAATGAGTAGAGCAGGCATAACTAAAAGTTTATTGATGCCCATAAATAGAAGAACTGAAGGGTTCCGGACCCTACATCAATCAACATTTCTAATTTAGCTTAGCCTATCTTAGCCTGGCCACAGTGGTAGTTTTCCTACACTCCTGTCATTTCATTCCTTATTAGCATCATCATACCACAACCTGTATTTACAATCCTTTATAATTACACCAATGGTTGTACAAAATTACTTATTTAATACAAATACCTTTTATGTGTTTCATTGTTTACATCTAAGATTTCATTCTTCTTGTTAACCACCCTATGTAAAATTCCTCATTCTCAAAGGCAAGCGAACCTTAAGGGAAGGGTAATTCCTTGCTTTCCAACATCGACTAATCCAACACACACACGTGCACAAGACGATGATTAAAAGTTTGGCACAAACATGAGCCCATCCAGCTCTGTTACACCACGCATTAATTGAAGAATCATTTTTAAACCAACCAACAAGTTAAATGAGGATAATATTTAAGTAAAAATATAAAAGAAATCTATCAAAATAGGTTGATTGAACAAAATGACGGTGATATTTTCAACCTAACAAAATAACAATGATATATGTACGTATATATATATATACATGTGTGTGTGTGTGTGTGTGTGTGTGAATATATGATAATCTCACCATTATTCTCTTGCAATATAAGCAAAAAATTGAGGAGTCAATTTTCTTTTTTGAGCAAAAGGTACATAAGACAAAATGTCCAATATTTTTATCCAATATATTGCCTTCACTTATATAGGCCATTAAATTTGTAGCCAATATATTTAAGTGTCCAAATTGATATTATATTTGAAGGCATGAGTGAGTTTATAGTTTCTCTTTGGAAAAAAAATTCTATGCCTGACATTTTAATACTTTGTGATAGAAAGGTAGTAGTAATCAATTTAATAAGGTAGCCTATATAAACAAAAGATGAATATGTGTATAATTATGATATATTAAATTGTGAAAGCTTGCCAAAGTAAAGGGGAGATTTCCTTAGAGAATAATTGAAAATGTGAAAATTGGACTAGCATAGAGACTAGATCCATGTTTGAAAAATATCTAAATAAGGACTAACATGGAGGCTAGATCCATATTTGCCAAGGGGAATGAGCCTAAGCCTGCAAAGGTGTAACCTAGGGAAATGACAATAGACATGTGAATGGAGATAACAAGAAAGAAGTTCAATGGGTAGAAACAATCCATATAGTTGACTCACATCAGCACTACTTTAAGGAGACACTAAAATACTCTTCTGTTTATCCCTAAGGCATAGTATTGTTGATTTTTTTTTATAGGTAAATCACACCCACCCACTTACTTTTGTCCCTATGGGGACTTGAACCATCAGTCTTTCATATGGAGAGATGGAGGAGATATCATAATATTGTTGATATATGACGTTCACGATGAGTGTTATTCTCTATGAGACCAAGGCAGTAGCTTGCCGGTACAAATTTTTGTATCCTAGAGGATTCACCTATATTATACACACAAGATCAAGGCAGGATCTTCCTGCGAGGAATTGGTTATATGTATCCCTTGAGACTCGCCTAAACAGAACCAGTCATAGAGCCGCGACATGGGAATCATTCTCTAAAGGTTCCATGAGAATCAAGATCAGCGCATGGCTATAATGGTGATATCTTGACAAGAAGTGCTACGTCGATACTATGTGAGTGACTAGTTGAATCTAGCTCAAAAGGTCTAGTTCAAGACCTAGTTTACTATGATCCTTCAAATAGAAACAAGTTAACACTAAGAGAGGTTCAAGTCAAAAAATACAAATGTGCAGACCTCATGGCCAATCTGGGTCAAAAACAAAGGAGGCAGTGGGTGGTGATAGATTGTCCTCCTACAGAGCTCGTGCCGCTATTAAATGCAGACAATATGCCTGTGTGCTTCACAAGGGGCAGTTAGTGCCCTCTTGTTTCTTTGTTGTTTTCTTTTCCTTTCCTTCTCACCCAAAAAAAAAAAAAAATACCTACACTCATTGCAAAGTATAAAATTGCCCAAACTTTTAGATGTGTGTGTGCCTTTGATTTTTTTGGCATTTTAATCATGTTTTTTTTAAATTAAAAGTGGGGGATTGTTATATATATTTTAATTAAAATAAAAAATAGCTGTTATAACATTTGAATCATTACATACGATTGGTGAGATGTTGCCGGCCAAACAGTCACACCTATTGGCTGAAACAACATTTCTAAGCCTATATGAATCCTAAGACAACCAACTCGTGGAAAAGGGAAAAAAAAGGAAAGTTCATGTTCAATTGATCAATTTTATCCTCGTCTCTCTATATATATAATCTCTGTAATACTATATTATTCTTTATTGCTACTTTCATCTATTTTCTGGGCAATGAAATCTTCAACTTGGAGTCCTGACATCTGTAGACATGCCTTACACCTGTGACGTTTTCAGGTTGTATCTTGGAATTGGATGAATGTACCTTACGAATTCCCGCTTGTTAAGTTTTCAGGTTGTATCTTGGAAGTGGATGAATCCAATAGTACCTGCACTTGGGAAGGATCGGGAGGATCTTCAGTTTTAGGATAGCGCCCGCGGCATGTCTCATAAAAAACTCACAAGCCAGATCTATTTAAATATTTTTTTGGTTTTTATTCTTTCTCATTATATATATATATATATATATATATGTATTCATATCTATTGAAGTTTTATATCATTGAAACTCTAAAACTAAAATATGGAAGAAAATCAAATGTGTTTTTTGATACTAATTCTAATAAAAATTACTTCTAGGACTAGAAGAAGCAAAGTTGTGCACAGCAATACCTTGGGCCATTTACAGACCGCAGGGAACACCCACATTCTCATTCCTAATGGATTAAACAATGGTGTCAACAGTTATCTACCCCACACAACCAGCCGTATCAGTGCACTGATTGGTTATAAACTAAGGAAATAATTTCATAGATTTATTTTCCTACAGATCACCAGATTTTTTCAAATTTGCTTATCCTTAATTAGTTGATTTCAGCAAACAACTAAAATATTTTCATAAGGATTTTAAACCAAATATTCAAAAATAAAAAAATCAACCAAGTTAGCATCCAAGCCCCACTAGAAAGCACATTGAAAACTAATCATCAGAACCCATAAACGAATTTATGGACACAAAAAAATAAATGCAATGAATCTAAACATATATATACACCAACAAAACACAAATCAGAGACCTGTATAAACAAGATCCCAATACCTGCCATCAACCGTAGCATCAAAAGTGAAAGAAACCAAGTGGCGATTGGGGTCTTTCTCATCCAATTCTACCCTTATAGTATCCTTTTGAACATTCACATCGTTCTTGATCTTCTTGGCGCTCTGATGATCCACATACGGTGTTGGCGGTGGCGGTGGCAGTGGTGGCGGCTGCGAAAGCAGTCCCGGAGGGTGAAACCCGTGCCACCCATTACTCTGGTTAGAGTAATACGGATGGAAATTGGACTGAGCCATCATGGGTCTGGCGTAATTGGAGTAATTATAGGCATTGGAGTGATGGGAATAGAAGAGGGAAGGAGGGGGTGAGGGATGGGGGAGGGAAGGATAAGGGTTTTGACCGGGGTGTTGGGGAATAGGATAAGGGGCGTTGGCCGCAAAGGCATAGCTTTGTGGTGGTGGTGGTGGTGCTGGTGGTGGAGATGGTAAAGGAAGCGTTGGTGGTGGAGGGATAGCAACAGGAGGAGGGTTTGAAGATGAAGAAGAGGAAGGAATAGGTGGAGGGGGAGCTGGGTTTTGATGGTGGCGGTTTCGTCTTCTTCTAGAGCTCCATGAAAGGCCCATGTTTCAGTTTCTGAGAGGAAAAGGAGAGAAGCGTTGAAATTGCAGCTCTCTTCAAGAATGATCAGAGAGTTTGTGTGCCGTACGGCGGTTGCCTGGAGTTGGTAAACTAACCATAGCCAGTACAGAACGGAGCTACCTCATGGGGGACCCACTGGGGCCTGACGCTGATGTGGCATGATCCGAATGGATCCGATTACCACGATACACCATGGTCCTATACATCACATAACTTTGTTTCTTTTAATTATACTTTACTACATATATCATCTTACAAAATATCGTTGAAAAAATAAATTTTTACGTCACTTGATGCATATTCATTCAAAAAAAATTTCAGATTGGATTGAGATTTGAACCAAGTTGATGACGTTCCATTACCTGGGTGACTAAACAAATGGGCACCCCTTCTTCATCATCCATCCTCTTCTTCTAGATTGGTGGTAGGTCTGGTCTGTGTGGGTCATCATGTGAGATTTGGAAATTTAATTTAATTAAAGTAAATTGAGAAGTGGTCAAAATTCAAAAGTGGAAAGCGGCCAAAGCAAAGAATTTTCCATTCCACGCTGCAAAAATATGATAAAATAAGGAAACTGTGGCTTTTTTTTTTTTTCTTTCTTTTGGTGTTAAGGAAACTGTGGCTTTGGTTCAATAATTTTGACAGTGAAATCAGGATGAGAATTTTGAATCTTCCATGCAACTATTTATACTATAAATATTGATGCTACACTTTTATGATTAGTAGAACTTTCGCTCTTTATTTTTTGTCAAGAACTCAAAAGAAGGATCAGAAGGTTACCAGGTTGGCTCCGGTAGTAGCCGCTCCGATGATGAAGTCTGTAAAAATAAAGGAAAGCCTGTAATTGAATGACAGTAAATTAACAGTGTACCTTAGGGTTTTATTTATAGGCTGCGAATCCTCCTAGTTTGAGTAGGATTTGGAGTCGTAATAATAGGTATTTGATCATTATTAGAGAATGGCAGTTACCATATTGAACATTGCATTCCATGAGAATAGGAGGTGAATGATATCTATGAATGACAGTTTTCTTGTTGCGCATTGTTTCCTTATCTTTAGATCGGTAGGGTACTTGAGCCGGTGACTAGCTCTGGACCTCCTTATGCGAATGCGCAGTGCCTTCCATTCTAGAGATGAGCTCTGGAGCCTATATGTACACGCCTGTTCTGGATGGACGAGTTTTGACTGTTCTGTGCGTACACGTGTCATGTGGAGATTGGTCTGTCACTTTATGGAGTATCAATTACTCCTCTCCCCCCCCCCCGAGCCTTAGTTTAGTGCACCGCGTAACTAGGGCTGTGGGCTTCTGAAAAGTCACGCGTCTTGTCTCTCCGTCTTCCCAGACGACCGTTGATGTGGCATTTACTGCGCAGGCCGTCGTTTGGGCTTTCGAGGCCATTATTTCCCTCAACCGCCATGACGGTTCGGCTTGTTGGGCCCCTTTTTCTGCAAACCTATATAAAAAAGGAGAAAGGGATACGCGTACACCCTCCCCTTCATTACTTTTACTGCCTTAACAAAGAAATCAAGTGCCTCACCACCGTGTCAAAATGTCTAGAGAGAATCGTCGCCGTGTGAAGCTCTGTTCCCGATTATACTTCAAGTTCAGCCTGCTGTCTTTCTTCTTGTTCTTCTTCCCTTTAACTCTTCTTCTCTTCTGTTCTTTTTTTTTTTTTTTTTTTTACAATTTCTGCCTTTGATGCTCTTTCTGGTGTGGGTTATGGTTCGGAAGATTCGTCTGAATCGACCGTTCCATCACAAATTCATATCATAGGTAATAGTCCTTCTGGTAATGCAGGAGATATGGGAGTAAAGTCCCCCTTAGTTGAGTCTTCCTCCAATCTTGAACTTAGGATTGTAGATGCCTTTATTGAACCTAGGAACAGAATAGGGGAGACTTGTGGTAGGCCTTCCCATCAGGGAAGAAGGAGAAAGCACCATTACTCAGGATATGTTAGATGACCTAAGGGCTGCCTTCGACTTCCCTTCGAATATGACCTACAGAGGACCCAACTCCTTGGATTGTCCTTCTGATGTCGGTTCGGGCAAGATTTGTGTCTATCTTAAATGGTTCGAGATAGGGCTTAGGTTTCCCCTTCTTTCTTTAGTCAAGTAGTTTTTTAAGTGGTTCAATATTTGTCCTACCGACATCAATCTCAATAGTTGGAGACATTTGTTAGGGTTCATAGTATTAAGACATCTGAATGGCATTGAGTTAGACCTTGACCTGATCCATAGCAATATGGATATGAAATATCAGAGGTCGGAGGGCTTATTTTACATGTCCTTTCGACAAGGGGTTCTGACCCCTCTCCTCAGTACCTACTTCCAACAAGACCTAGAAGAAATGGTACTTCTTTGTGGGAGGAGGATGGGAGCTGGAAGACTTCGAAGATTAGACCTCATCATTTCTCTAGGAGCACCGGGATTAAAGGTGAGACCCTCCATTTAATATAACTTTGCTTCTATTTTTACTTGTTTTCATTTCTTCACTGTTTGTCTAATCTCTGCATTTTTGTGATTTCTGTGCAGACAAAAGTGTTTAGAAGAGGTCAATTTTCATTGTAGACCTCTAGGAGAAGTACCGGAAGCTCCTCCAGACCAACAACAGAGCTCACACCGCCATCTTTACTCCTGAAAATTTGATGGAGGCTTGCTTGACAACAACCAGGGCTGGAAACCTGAAGAAATCCCTGATGTCCAAGTGGGCACCAGGGCAAAAGAAGAAGACGGTGGGAGAAACCTCCTCTCTTGTCGACCCACATCTTCAAGTGAAAAGGAGGAGGCTCCTTTCCAACTCCCCAGATCGTACTCCGACTAAGGACGCGAGGGTGCCTCCTGCTCCAGAACCTGCTCCCCTTCCTGCCCTTGCTATACTGACCAGGCGAAGGGGGAAGGGGAAAGCAGCAGCTGCTGTTGCTGTTGAGATGCCTGATGACTCCGGCTACCGAGCTGCGAAGAAGGCTTTTGACAAGTTCTAGGCTTTTGGCCCACAGAAATATAAGGGGCAGAAAGCGGAGAAGATTGCTACAGACTTGTTGTCCCTCCAGCTGAAGGTAACTTTCGAACTCTTACCCTTTTCTTTGTGCTTTGCCGTTTTACCTATTTTGACTCGTTTGCTTTTTGTTTTGCAGACCATGCATGGCCTTGTTGCCATTGTGGAGTCTTCTGCGGATCCGGAGATGATTGATAATCTCCAGTCTGAGCTGGATGAGGCCAGCCTGCAGTTGGGGATAGCCTAGTCTACTACCACTACTACCGAGGAGAAGTTGAAGGAGGCGGCGAACTTCTTATCCATTATGGAATCTGAAAGGGATTCCCTTGCTCGGAAGTTGGAAGACCTCCAGAAGAGGTTTGAAGACTTCCAGTCTACCTCCATCCAGAAGACCAAAGACACAGTCGAATCCTCCAAGGCCCAGACCAAAGCAGAGATGAAGGCTGAAGTTGAGGAGATGGGTGGAGAGCTGATAGACCATGGGTATAATACCTTCAGAGCCAAGCTCCTCACGAAGTACCCTGACCTTGATCTGACTAGGATTGACGACATTGAAGTCCCTCCTAGTGAGGCCAAGGTTCGGGACGATGATGATGAGCTAGCCCCTCCTGATCTTCCTTTGGCAGAAGCACCTGCTCAAGCTGATATGGATGCAATATGCTGAATTTAAGGAGAACGAAGGAGAGAGTGACGATGACTTGGTGCAGAATGACTTCTTCCTCATTCGGACCAGCAATAGTCTAGGACTTTTTGTATTTGTACTTTGCTTCTTTATAATCTTCCAAAGCTGATGTATTCTTTTGCCAATTATCAATGAAATTGACTTCTTCTGAACTTGTGTGTTTTTATATTTCAAAGCACTTTTGTTGATTGACTTTCCATGAGTATCAATACTTGTAAGTTGCTATAGACGTTAATAATATGCCAAGCTTATAATTTGCAATAGACTTCAGCACTGTTCCAGCCCATCACTACTTTGTAACATAGCCGTGGGCTCCTTGTCTTTAAACTTGTAATTAAACCAAGTAAGAATGTTCAAGAATTGAGTAAGCTTCAAATCTTCCCTTTTACTTTAACTAAGTATGGGCTAATAGCTGACTTCCGAGTAGAGAGACTTGTAATCAAATAGTAATTGAGCAAGTCTGTTGTATCTAGAACTAGTGATAACATTTAATAACTGAATTCATATTCAGCAAGCAATGCTTCTGGAAGTTTGATAGTCTCCCCTGAAAAATGAACCCAGCCCTCATTGCTTGTTACGAACGTAAGACCCTTTTTCAGAGGTCATTGAACATCAACCAAACTTGGCTATAGTAATTTGTAAAGGTCTGTTTATTAAAATGGTTTAGACTTGTAACTCTTGCATTAACTGCAAGGTTTTTAGGGGTCTGTGTATTAAGAAGCACCAGACCTATAACTCTTGCATTGGATGCAAGGTTTGGTCTGTACATTGAGATGGACCAGACCTGTAACTCTTGCATTGGATGCAAGGTTTGTAGGGGATCTGTACATTGAGATGGACCAAACCTGTAACTCTTGTGTTGGATGCAAGGTTTGTAAGGGTCTGTACATTGAGATGGACTAGACCTGTAACTCTTGCATTGGCTGCAAGGTTTTTATGGGTCTGTACATTGAGATGGACTAGACCTATAACTCTTGCATTGGGTGTAAGGTTTTTAGGGGTCTGTACATTGAGATGGACCAGACCTATAACTTTTGCATTGGATGCAAGGTTTTTAGGGGTCTGTACATTGAGGTAAGAACACTTTGAAAAATAAAGAGAGAATTCTTATTGATAGTATTTTCGTAAGTGTTCTATATTCTATCGCCTGGGCACAAGTTTCCCGGTTATATCTTCCAACCAATATGTAGTAGGTCTGACGATCTTGGTTATCTTGTATGGGCCTTCCCAGTTGGGCGAAAGTTTTTTCATGGTAGGATTTTTGGTGTTAGGGAATACCCTTCTTAGGACCAGGTCTCCGAGCTGAAAACTGTGGGGCCTTATCCCTCGTTGGGAGTTATTGGCCAACCTATGCTCGTATGCTTCCATCTTGATCCTAGCCTGATCTCGTTTTTCTTCAAGCAGGTTCAGGTTTTCTACAAGCTGCTGGTCATTGGCTCCTTGGTCGAAAACTTCCGTCCTCAAGGTTGGCATACCAATTTCGACAGGAATCACTGCTCCCGAGCCATAGGCAAGTGAAAACGGAGTTTCAAAGGTTGGTGTTCTTCTTATAATTCTATAAGCCCAAAGCACACCAGGAAGTTCTTCAACCCATCTTCCCTTGGCATCTTCTAACCTTTTCTTAATGGCATTAAGAATTATACAGTTAGTGACCTCAGTTTCCCATTCGCTTGGGGGTGCCCCGGCGAAGCGAAGTGATGATTGATGTGTAAGTCTTTGCAAAATTTCTCAAAAATTTTACCAGCAAACTGCGTACCATTGTCTGAAATAATGATGTGATGTATGCCGAACCTACAGACTATGTTCCTCCATGTGAAGCTTTTCACTTCTACTTCCGTGATGTGAGTTAGAGGCTCAACTTCCGCCCACTTCGAGAAGTAATCAACGACTACCATGAGGTACCTTCTGTTTAAAGAGGCATTTGGTATCGGCCCTATAATGTCCATCCCTTATTGAGTAAAAGGCCATGGGCTGGCAATAGGAATGAGCTCATGGTGGGACTGATGCTGATATGGAGCGAATCGTTGGCATTTGTCACATTTTTGGACATACTCTTTGGCTTGTATTATCATGTTGGGCTAATAGTAGCCCTGAGTTAGGGCTCGGTGGGTTATGGTTCTGCCACCATGATGGTTGCTGCAGATTCCTTCATGTATTTCTACCAAGACGAATTGAGATTCTTCTAGAGATAGGCATCGCAACAGGGGTTGCATGTAGGATCTTCGGTAGAGCTTCCCATTCAGGACTAGGTACCAAGCTGCCTTGATCGATTTGAATTCTTCGGGCCTGGTTTTTGTCTTCCAGGAGCTGGCCTTCTTTTATATATTGGAGGATGGGAGTCATCCAATATTTAGTCTGTTCGAAAACCTGAGAAGACTGTACCTCTTCAATGCTTGGCCTCGGTTGTAAGAGATCTTCAGAGTTGAATCTCCTTCTGATTTGAGATGGGAGGCTATGTTCGCCAAGGCATCAGCCCTGGAGTTCTGACCTCTCTGGATTTTCTGAATGGTAAATTCATGGAATGAGTGCTTTAGCAAATCTACCAGCTTTGAGTAGCGGAGCATTCTCTCGTCTTTGGTGAAAAATTCCCCCAGAACTTGGCTTACCACAAGTTAGGAGTCAAAAAATGCTTCGAGCTTTTGGGCTTTGTATTCCATAGTTAGTTTTATCCCAAGGATGAGGGCTTCGTACTCAGCTTCATTGTTGGAAGCTCTGAACCCCAAGCTAACTGCCTTCTCTGCTATAAGCCCCTAAAGGGACCGTAGTACCATGCCAACGCCGAAACCTCTGTCTGTGGACGATCCATCAGTATAGAGCTGCCATACAGTAGAGTTCTTACTAAGTTGTGCCTTATCATGCAATGCTGGAGTGAACTCAACAACAAAATTTGCCAATGGTTGCCCTTTGATGGAGGTCCGTAGTACGAAAGATATGTCAAATTCTCCAAACTCTATAAACCACTTAACCAGGCGCCCCGAGATCTCAGGTTTCTGTAGTACTGATTTTAACGGATAAGTAGTTGGGATTTCAATAAGATGCGCCTAAAAGTAAGGTTTGAGCTTTCAAGCAGAGATTATCAGAGCAAAGGCCAACTTTTCAATCTCTGGGTACCTTATTTCTGCGTCTAAGAGTGCCTTGCTTGTATAGAAAACAAGCCTTTAAACTCCTTTATCTTGCTTGACTAGCACAAAACTGATAGTGTTCTCTGAAACTGCGAGGTAGAGGAGCAACTTTTCTCCTTGGATTGGTTTTGACAGGAGTTCGGGGGAGGCTAGATACTGCTTTAATTCTTGAAAGGCTTTTTCACATTTTGGGGTCCATTGCAGGGCCTTACTCCCTCTCAAGGCTTTGAAGAACGGAAAGCAGTGATCTGTAGAATTGGAAATGAGTCGATTTAGAGCCGCGATCCTCCCATTCAAGGCCTGAATGTCTTTGTTGGTTTTTGGTGACTCTAGTTCAATCAAAGCTTTGATCTGTGTAGGGTTTGCTTCAATACCCCTCTGGGAAACCAAAAACCCTGGGAGCTTTCCTTTGGTTACTCCGAATGTGCACTTCAAGGGATTCAGTTTTATCTTGTATTGCTTCAGGATATTGAACGTCTGGGTCAGATGCTGAATGTGACTGCTTCTCTGTAGGCTTTTAACTAGCATGTCGTCTATATAGACCTCCATCGTGTCACCGATCAAATGACTGAACATTTTGTTCACTAGACGCTGATATGTGGTCCCAACATTCTTCAAATCGAACGGCATCACTTTATAGCAATAGAGACCTCGTTTGGATATGAAGGCTGTCTTTTCCTGATCTGGAAGGTACATCTGGATTTGGTTGTATCCTGAGTAGGCATCTATAAAGCTCATTAGTTCATGTCCTGCTGTGGCATCAACTAGTTGGTCTATCCTCGGAAGGGGGAAGCTATCTTTGGGACATGTTTTGTTGAGGTCTGTGTAGTCAACATAGACCCTCCATTTGTCGTTTTTCTTTTTGATAAGAATGGTATTGGCGAGCCATTCTGGATAGAATACTTTGCTTATCATCTTGGCGTTCAGTAGCCTCTGCACTTTTTCATTAATGACCTTGTGACGCTCTGGAGCAAACGTCCTCCTTTTTTGTATTAAAGAAGGGTGGTCAGGACCGATCATCAGTTTGTGGGAGATATCCATATCTTTAGTTTCCCAAGCAAACACCGAGATGTTGTTTTTTAGAAATTTCATCACCTCTTTCTGTTCGGAAGGTGATAGGTCTGAACCAATCTGCAAGTATTGTCCTCTTCCTTTGGGATTGACGAGCATTCTAATGAGATCTTCCATTGGCTCGGCCCTGCTATCCCTTCCCTTGTGACTTAGTGGTTCATCAATTCTAGAGGGGCACTCCTCCTTTTCATAAAGGTGGGAAAATGCTAGATTTCTACTTTCATGAGAATGCTGTGATTGCTATTTGGGAGTCTTTTCCTTTAGCGCAAGAGCATGCCATTCTCGGGCAGTGGGCTGGCACCCTTTGATAGAGTAAACCACGTTATTGTGCATGTATTTTAGAGATTGGTGGAGGGTCAAAGTGACCGTTCCCGTTTGGTAGAGCCAAGGCCTTCTGATAATAACATTGTAAGAGGACTTAGAATCCAGGACCATGTATTCTGAGATTAAAGTCTTCTGACCGTCTCCCTCTCCTGCTGTTGTGGGTAGGTCAATCTTACCCAGCAGTGTGCTGAGGTTCTGTAACGACCCGGAACCCACCTTGTACGGATCTGGCATCGCGACAGCAATCCGACCCAATTGTCGAACCAGATTTTTCCTTTTTACTTTAACTTAACATTCATATGTGAGTTATTTAACATGCAATCAGTAATTAAATATGCAGCGGAAGACTTAATAAAATTTTCATTTCATTTATAATACTAAAGTTCATATAGTTATACAAACCCAAAAACTTCAAATACAACTACCCCCAAGACGCGGGGTGATAAGAGAACATAGAACAAGTACTATACTTTACTACCAAAATAATCCTTGCAGTACATATATCTGCAGCAACCCTATGCCTGTTCGGGATTCTGATCCCTACTTTCAAACTGTGGCGTCCTACCTGAAATAGTCAAAGTAGTATCTGTATGAGTTATGAAAACTCAGTAAGTAATTCATTTGCTTTGTTAGGGGCAGGTCAACATAAAGAGGTTCACAGAACAAGATACACAGTTATAGCAACACGATATCTAAATCAAGAAGACATGATATCAACAACAGTAAATCATATTACATGATAATAGCAATAATAAACATCCAACGATATCATGTATATAAATCATCAACAAGTATCTGGCCCAACCAGTAAATGTGATGCCGCAATAGATAATTGTCCAATCTCAGGGATACAATCGTATGTTCATTTATTAGAAACATAATATGCTTAACCAATGAATGCAGCAATGTATATAATTATTTTCATGGTCTGATATATATATATATATATATAAATATATAAGTAGAACCCAGCATACCCTTTTGCAAACAGATCTCACCACCTGACTTGCTCATGTATACTTAGTCTACAATAGGATTCGGCATACCCTTTGCAAATAGGTCCGACTACCTGACTTACTCATGCATACCCAGCTTACAGTAGGACTCGACGTACCCTTTTGCAATCAGATTCCTCTATCTACCTTTCTCATGCACACCCAACCTACATATTTTAGTAGAATCTGGCCATACCCTTTTGCAATCAGAACTGCCCGTCTGACTTGCTCATGTAGACCCGACCTACTTTTCATAATAATAGTGGATTGTAGTATTGAATGAGCATTGTGACTGTGCGCCACTCGTTTATTTAATGATGTATGAAATGATCATGACTCTCATCCAGAGTATAAAATATGACGATGCAATATTTAGGCATCATATATCAACTGTATAATGATCACATGCTCAAAGTATAGCATTTAATTCCACAATATTCACAAACTAGAACAAGCATCAATGTAATTCAATAACATCTGAAGGCATAAACACAATATGGCAATAACAAGAAACACATGCATAATACAGCTAGGTCTTTGTCACGTACAGAGATCGGATTTTACTTACCTTTATAATAAAATCGAGAAAGTCAGATATCCTTCTCTTTCCCCTTTGACGTTCCTAGTATTCAAGAAATACATCTCAGTCTACTATATACATAGTTTATGCTATTCATCAAATTTTATGCATCATCGCTATCAGTTTCTATTTTGTTAATTTAGAGTCTACCATTGAGTCTGGAACGCCAAAGAAATTCGGTTTAGGCTTTCGCAGAATTCAATTCGGACATTTGTACTAAAAAAGGCAAAATAGTCATTTTGCACTTTTACGTGTCTTTACTTCTTGAGACCTCTTTTTGTAAATCGGACTCCACCGTTGAGTCTAGAATGCTCGAAATAATAAAAATTCACTATTTGTTTACATTAATCGGAGTCCTTTGACTTACATTTGACTCAGAGGTATTTTAGTAATTTTTTCCTTTATAAAATATTAAATTAATATTTTAATTTAATTACCTTTATAATTGTATATAAGTCTTGGGCCCTTTTTCAATTTCTATAAACTTTTGAGTTCAATTCAATTTTTAGAAACTGCTATTCCAACTTGGAATAGCCAAACAGTGGACAAGTCCACTCATTTGGAATAGGCTATTCCTATTCCCAAACAGTTTTAAAACCCATTTATTAAACCCATTGCTAAACACCCCCAAATTCCTAATTAAACATAATCCAAAAATGGCACAATTTTGCTTATACCATAAGTGCGGGTAGGTTGGGTCTGACCCGACCCGAACTAGGTCCTGACCTATAACAATACCCACTTCCTTCGTTTTTCCGATGGCCCTCCGGTCACCTTCTCTGGTGCCGATGGCCGAAAAAACTAAATTTTCAGAATTTTTTCTATATTTTTTCTTACTGTTTTGGAGCCCTCTTTCATCCTAATTCATTCCTAACCATTTTTAATACATTTGGATGACCATTGAGCCTTCAAACTAGATGAAACAGCCCTACTCTCTAAAAAAATCAGTTTTCCAATTGTCCCATTTCTACCTCAGTTCTAACCTATTTTCTTTGCGGTTTTCTTCCAAAGTTCCTTATTTTCTTCCTAGAGTAATATTATACTATCATTCACAAGCTTTGTGCAAGTTTAAAATAAAACCCTAGAATTTTAAAAATAAATTTCACTAGAAAAATTTCAAAACTTACCTCCTGTTTTTCTACTTTCGAATACTTCTGAATCCTTAGAATTTCTCTTAGCTTTTCTCCCTTTTCTGATTTTCTCTTAACTAAGCTCACACACACACACACACACATATATATATATATATATATATATATATATAAACACAAACCGCCTGGCCCCTTTCTCTTTCCCCTCGGTTTCTACACTTCTCAAGCCCCTTTTGCTGACTTCTTCTCTTGATCTTTTCTGCTTTTCTTTTTCTATTTTCTTTTCTTTCTCTGTTTTCTTTTCTTTACTTATTTAAACCAAGATATTTGTATATACATATATATATATATATATATATATATATTATAATACCTTATCTCACACACACTACACACACACCTACCGACACTCCTTACACACTTGCATGCTTCATGCATTCAGCATATATATATATACATATATCAGCTTATATATATTTATATATATATATATATATATCTATGTATCTATACACATCTATTATATACATATATATATATATATATACGTATACCTATATATACACATGTATATATATGTGTGTGTAGGTATTGGCGTACACGTTTTTTCGTGTATTCTGCTTCCTCGTACGGGTAATCCCTCTGGTATTTAGGATGGCCTGAAATGATTATCGGATATTTGATATTCTGTGTGTCATAAACTATTGTACAATAATCTCGTTAAAGTACGTGCTCAGGTTACAAGTCGGTTCACACATTGGTTGACCCGGTCTATCTCAGTTTTAATGTCATGTTTTGGGTCGGGGTATTACAGGTTCCCATCAAATCCTGCCATTATTGCGGTGGTGGTCTTGACGTCATTGGAATTGAGCTTCATGTGCTTGAGCGGCTTGTAGAATAGTACATTGACAGAGCTCCCCGTATCTACCAAGACTCTTCTGATATCAAAATTGGCAATTTTGAGTGATATGACGAGGGCGTCGCTGTGAGGACAATGCACCCCTTCCAAATCCTAGTATGAGAATTGGATTTCAGGTGCCGGCTTTAACCTTTTCTCGATTGCTGAGATCTTGAGGATGCTAGGGGTTCTCTTGGCCTCCCGAGCATACCGTTTTCGTGCTCGGTTCGACATCCCTGTGACAGGGTTCTCGGCGTGGAGGACAAAAGATGACCTGATTGTTCTACTATTGTGGCTCATTCTGGCCGTCCCTCTGCTCAGGCCACTACTCAGGCCTGTCATTGCAGGGGTTCTGTCTCCCGTCCTACCTGACGAACTCTCGCAGTCGTCATCGCCTAATGAACTGCTCAATTTCTTGTTTGAGGACTCTGAATTCATAGGTAGTATGCTCGTGGTCTTTGTGAAAGTCGCAGTACTTATTATGGTCCCTAGTATCGGGATATCTCTTTAGTGGCTTTGGCCACTTCAGATTTTCACTTGCTTGAACCTACTAAAGTATGTGAGTTAAGGAGGCGTTCAGAGGAGTGTAGGCGCCATACCTTCTAGTGCTAGTGTTGCTCGGTGTCTTGGATGGCGTTCTTTTGTCGCGACTCCTGACCCTCTTTTTGGTTACGCTGGAGTCTCTCTTATGATCATCTTTTTGGGCATGCGCTTTAATTTTACGGGAGGATATCTTTGCTTCCTCTAGGTTTATGTACTTTCTAGCTCGTTCCATGAGTGCTGCCATGTCAGCGGGAGGGCTCTTCGTTAAAGAATCCTGAAAACCCCCCAGCGCTAAGCCAGAGGTCAGGGCGGCTACCAGAAAGCTTGGACTACAATCCGTGATCTCTGTGAGTAAGGCATTGAAACGTGCAATGTACTCTCGGAGTGACTCTCTTTGGATTGTTTTATCTTTAGTAGGAACTCTGGTCCTTTTCTCAACCTTTTACTGGTCATGAACCGGTCAAGGAACCGCCTGTTGAGTTCTTATAAATTGATGATAGAATCTTGAGGGAGGCTGTGAAACCATTTCATAGCAGTGCCCTTGAGGTTGGTCACAAAGGTGCGGCACATGAAGGCTTCCGTGGCTCTATGTAGTGCCATGGTATGTTGATAATGAGAAAGATGGTCCCCTGGATCCTTAGACCTTTCGTACAGAGTGAACTTTGGGACAATGAATTTCTTTAGCCGTTCCTCAGCCATTATTGTAAGAGTGAACGGCATGGTGAAGCTGCTGAGCAGCTTGCCAGCTCATTTTGCTGTGGAGGGAGGTAAATACCTTTAGTGATAATGGTGTGATCCATAGAGTCTACTACTTCTTCGACCCTCTGTGGGCCGTTGGGTTGTACCGGTTACTATTGGTCTTGCCTTGTAGCCTCAATCCCAATATGGAGGGGATGATTTTGTCCAGTAGTAGGGCGAGGATGGCGGTTTTCCAGGACTGGGGGAATTGGCGCTGTTTGAGGTTGGAACTTATGCGGCGCTGGTTGGCCCCTGAGGTTGCCTGAGTTGGAACCCTTGTTTTACTCTGGTAGTGGACGGTCGGATTAAAGGCCGGCATCCCCCTACCAGCAGCGGTGGATGGCTGGGGGTCTCCTTCCATGTGAATGGTACCTTGGGGGCGCATTAGCTGTTCATTAGGAATCTCCTCATGGGGTCCTCCGCCCATGGTGGTTGCAGGAAGCTATGTCCCCATATCAGTCGCGCTAAGGGGAGGATGAGTGGCGTTGCTCCGAGGGCTCTGGGTGAGCAGCACTAGAGTTTTAGAGATGGCGAGGAGTTGCTCTTGCATCTGATCAGTGTGTCGCTGGACTCGGTCCAGTTGCTGCTGCATAGGATCAGATGCTTGTCCCCTTCCTCTTCCGGTAGGTGGCCGGTTTTGAGGATTTTGAAAGTTCTTCCTTGGACGAAGATTGGGAGCCATGGTCCTTCAGTGAGAAAGACAAAGAGTTTGTCTGTAGAAGAAAGAACTTAGCAAGAAACAATTTCTCGTTCTCATAGACGGCGCCAAACTGATGCTGCACTTTTTAATCAGTGGGGCTTCCGCTCTTCATCTTCTGTCAAGAACTTAAAAGAGGGATCAGAGGGTCACCGGGTTGGCTCCAGTGGTAGCCGCTCCGATGATGAAGTCAGTAAAAATGAAGGAAAGCCTGTAATTGAAAGTAATTGAATGACCATAAATTAACAGCGTACATTAGGGTTTTATTTATAAGCTACGAATCCTCCCAGTTTGAGTAGGATTTGTAGTCGTAATAATAGAGATTTGATCGTTATCAAAGAATGACAGTTACCATGTTGAACACTGCGCTCCATGAGAATAGAAGGTGAATGATATCTATGAATGGCAGTTTCCTGGTAGCGCACTGTTTTTTTATCTTTAACTCGGTAGGATACCTGAGACGGTGACTAGCTCTGGACCTCCTTATGCGAATGCGCAGTGCCTTCCATTCTAGATATGAGCTTTGGAGCCTATATGTACACGCCTGTTCTGGATGGATGAGCTTTAATTATTTTGTGCATACACGTGTCATGTGGAGACTGGTCTGTTACTTTATGGCGTATCAAATATATTATTATACACTTTTTGTTTTCCCTTTACTTCCATGCATCTACTTATACTATATATATTATTATAACATCTGCGTATCAAATATATTATTATACACTTTTTGTTTTCCCTTTACTTCCATGCATCTACTTATACTATATATATTATTATAACATCTGGCACATCCGTCAGAGTTTTTTTTTTTTTTTTTCATATTTCTTTTATTCTTAATTAAGATTAAAATTAAACAATAACATTTGATACTCTTTTTTTATTTCTAAAAATAAAATTATTCATTTAGAATTTTTTTTCTAAATTTACTTTTCTTTTCTTATTTCCCAATTTGTTGATAACTAAAAAAAAAAAAAAACTTACCTAAATAACTATTCGTTTTCAAAAAAAAGTTATTCAGTTAAATTTTTTTTTTTAAATATACTTTTTCTTCCTTATTTCTTAATTTTTTAATAACTAAAAAAATACGTAATTAATCACGTCCAAAACCCCCCTCCACGTTAAATATTTGGAATAGACACATAATAATTAATAAACTAAGTCTTTATTTTAAATTTATCAAGCCAAAATATGAATTGAGTCATCGGAAGACAATAAGTCTCCAATCTCTATTGTGTAATTATTCAATTACTAACATTGCTTCAATACATTTGTTCACATATATTGTTGAAGATTGAAGGATGACATGTCCTTATCCATGAGGTTCAAACTCACTCTCTCTCTCTCTCTCTCTCTCTCTCCTATTTTTATTGTAAAATCATTCAATAATTATTCATTAATTTTGTTTGTCATTATCATCTCATGACAATTTTTAGAATTTTTTTTTTTAACTTTTCTTTGTCCCTGAGTATGTTGAAAATCATTCTAGACAGTATATTTTCAACATTTTCCCCTTTTGGAACTATTTTTTTTAAAAGTTGAATAGTATAAAAAGGAAAAAAAAAAAAGAAAAAGAAAAAGAAACAGTTAAGTTATGCTTACTTGAAACTTTTATCAATAAAATACTGCCACATCAGCTGTATAAATATTTTTGGTAAAACTATTAGGTTGATATGTCATACTTAATTGGAATTATAATTGCAAATAATCTGCTTAATTTAGTTCGCTAAATTGTTGTTCATGATAACCACATGGAGTAGTCTACTTTTGGGATAAAAATCTTTAATAAAATATATAAACACATATCTAAATTGTTGTTGGAATTTTGATTTCCTAGATCGTGCATTTTTTAAATTATATTTGGGGCGTGCAGTTTTAAATTTATATTTTATTTATCTGAAACTAAGTAAAAAAAAAATAGAAAGAGAGATAAGAGGGGGAAAGAGTGCTTTTGGTGAGATAGAGACATTCGGGATAGGTGTTATGTGATACAAGAGATAGAGAAGTGGGGGATAGATAACTCAAGGGTTATTTTTTATATATAAATAATTTTTAAGACATAAGAAAAATTATTAAAAATAAAAAATTGGTCTGGCACTTGGCGCCCAATTTTTTTTTTTCTTTTCTCAGATTGTAAATGTTTTTCAATGGTAAAACTACAATAATTGCAAGATCGAGGTCTAATCAAGTGGTGTAGTTGCTTATTTTTCGTACAGTTGGCATGAGTCCAATTATAATTTCAACGTGTCATTCTTTTTTTTTTCCTTTACTACCAAATCCTATATGGTACACTATTGAAAATCCTCTACACTTTTTTTCATATCTCTTTTATTTTCCATTAGATTTAAAATTAAACAAAAAAAATTTAGTTCAATACTTTTTTCCTTTTTTTTTTGTTTCTAAAAACAAAATTATTTAATTAGATACTTTTTTCTTTTTCTTTTTTCCAAATATACTTTTCCTTCTTTATTTCTCATTTTTTTAATAACTAAAAAAAACCCACCTAAATAAACCTTCGTTTCCAAAAATAAAATTATTTAGTTAAATACTTTTTTTTTTTTTTTTAAATCTACTCTTTCTTCCTTATTTCCCAAAATTTTAATAACTAAAACAAATTCACCTAAATAACCCCCCACCACCTTTAAGTATTTGGAATAGACAAATAATAATTATTAAACTAAGCCTTTATTTTTAATTTATCATGCCAAAATATGAGCTGAGTCAAGAAATATTGAGAGTTTATACTATTTACTTCTAAATTTTTATTTTTTAAGTTTATTCATTATATATATATATATATATATATTTTTTTTAAAGACCCATGCAAAAATGACTCCCCGTCCATAACTCCCTCCACCCCACCCATGTTACCAAAATTGTATAGTAATTTTATCAAAATAAAGTAAAATTATTCTTTATCAAAATAATCTAAAATTGTATGGTAATTTTAGAATTTATCAAAATGAACATGAATTCAAATGGTTAGAATCTATTAAAGAATAATGGGTAATGATTGAGATACTTTTTAAAAATTAGAATCTATCGATTTGAGAATTTTTAATTATTAGAGTTTGGTGTCCATTTATTTCAAAATCTCCTAATTATCAAAAATATCATTTTAAAATTAGTCTCTAATTCTAACTTATGAATATTTTAAAATCTCCTAATTAGAAGCTAACGTGTGTATTAACCGGTCTATAATTAATATCCATATTAATAAACATGAGAGATAGAAAATTTATAAATTATTAGTAATGAAAAATTAAGTTTTCGGGTTCTTAAATTTATAAATCATTGTAAATTAGTTTTTAAATGTTGTTTTTGTATTATTTATTTTAATAATATGGGAGTTTTCATTAATTAGAATTGTGTTGTCTTTGAGATTCTTTTCAAAAAACTTTAAGTAGAAAAATTATTATTTTTAAAATTAAGATTCGATACAATTTAATAATTTTTTGCTTTGAAAGTAAGATTACTCCCTATTTATTCCAAATCCATTCTTTTCTATGCTTTTATTTTTCTCCAATTCCTCCTCTCCCTACTATCCTCACCCAAATCCAAATAAGTAACACAATATTTATCTTTTAACAAACAAAATTTATCTCTCTCCCAAATCCAAATTTAACTAACACTATCTCTGTCTCTAAATCTTATAATAATTCAAATTTAAAAAAAAAATACATTTCTAAATCTTACATAAAATTAAAATTAAAAAATAAAAACATAATCTCTGTGTCTATCCATTAATAATACTTATCATAGTATTTCTCTCTTCCTATCAACCATTTTGAGTTCCGCTCATTCTGCGTCTCCGCCATCTCTAACATAACAAGTTGCCACTCATAGTTGGTGGGTCCAACTCTTTCATCAAGATGTTATGGCAGTTTTTTAGTACTTCAAGGAGCATGGGACCTTTAAGTGAAGTTTGAATATTTTGTTCATTGCATTAGTCCTGAAGAACGAAGCAAAAAATATCAGGGGCTCCAGGATTGTTAGCTTGATAAGGAGGGTTTATTAGCAAAGGTCTTGTCTTTTAGGAGGTGTGCTTTGGGGAAACTAGTATCAGATAGCGAGAATGTTTTTGTGGGTGGAAGGAAAATTCTTGATGGAGTGTTAATTGTCAATGAATGCATAGACTCGAGAAGAAAGGATAAGGATAAGTGGTTGGTTTGTAAACTGGATATAGAGAAGACATATGCTCGTGTCAATTGGCAATTTCTTTTGTATAGGCTTCAAAGGATGGGATTTTAGATAAATGGAGAAATCAAGTCGAAATGTGCATCTCCTCAGTGTTGTTTTTGGTCTTGGTAAATGGATTGGCAGCGGGTTTTTTCATAAGCTCCAAAGCTTTAGGTAAGGACTATGGAGATCCACTCTCTCCTAATTGTTATGGAAGCTTTGAGCAAAATGATGGATTGAGTGGTAGAGGGTGGTTTATTGAGGGTTTTGGACTGGGGGGTAGGGTAGGGAAGAAAGTGCAAGTTTCTCACATTTTATTTGTAAATGACACTACGATTTTTTGTGGTGCAAAGAAATCCCAACTTTTTGGTATTTAGATGTGTTTTTTTATGCTTTGAAGGAGAGTCGGGTCTTAAAGTGAACCTTAGTAGGAGTGACTTTCAGAATTGAGAGATGGAGGAGGTTGTAAACTTGATGCAACTTCTTCATAAGAATAAGATAGTGGTGGATACAGAGGATTCTTTGAGTTGGAAGGTTTTCAGTGAGGTCCTTCTACTTGGAACTTGCTTGAAAACGAGTTAGAGACTTTTTATTGAAAGTGATTTGGTGCACTAAAACTTCTAAAAATGCGTCCTTTTTTTTTGGCTTGGATAGTTACTTGGGTATAGCGTTGACGATGAATAATCTTCAAAAGATGTGTTTTAAATTGAAAATTAGTTCTACATGTATTAAAAGAAGGAAGAGACCATTAGTCAATTGTTACTCCATTGTTCAGTTATAAGGGATTTATAGTGTCTTCTCTTTACACTGCTTGGTTATTTTTCGTTTATGTCTTGGATAGTCCTGTATTTGTTCAAATGGTAGCAATGGGCTTGTGTAAAGAGTAATGTTAGTAAAAATTGGAATATATTGCCTTTTTGTCCTTTGTAGTACATCTAGTGCAAAAGAAATATTAGAATTTCTGAAGGATAGAAATAACCCCTTGTAGATTGAAAGATAGTTTTTTAAGAAGTTTATTCTTTTGGGTTTTAGAAATTTACCTATCTTGTATTGATTTTTTTATAGAGTTTTTCGGAGACACAAGACTCCAATTGGAGCTCTCCCTCTTTAATGCAAATATTACTTATCAGAAGAAAAAAAATCATTTGTTACTTTTTAACTTCTTCCCAATTATCAATGTTATTATTGTTTCCTATCTTTTAATATTTGTTTACATATTTTACATAATTCATTTTTTATGCAAATTCTTAGTTACTTAATTTTGTTAAAATCATTAAACATTTGATGCCTTTCATGGCAATTGTTGAGCTTGGGGTGGTGTGTTACTAGGCGAAAATAATACCAACCACATGGGCAATACTGCTGATAGGGTAAAGTCCAATAGGATTGTCTTTGTGACTGTAGGAACTACTTGTTTTGATGCTCTTGTTAAAGTAGTGGACACTGAGTAAGTTAAAAAAGCATTGTCTTTGAAAGGGTATACCCACCTTCTTATTCAAATGGGTCGTGGAACCTATATTCACACAAAGGTATTTTTAAAGTTTGGTTTGTAATTGTGTTTTTAATTCTTTCTTGACTTGTTTCTTTGTTATCATCATTAGAAAATCTAATGTCAAGTTTCTTGCGTATACGCTACCCCTCCCCCCGACCGGGAATCAACAAATTGTGCCACTATCTGTTTGGAAATCAAGGAATGTTATGGTTTTGTTACAGGCTGAAGTTCAAAGCTTAACTGGACACTCTTTCAGAATTTGTTTCAAGATTGAAAATTCGTAGGTTTAGAGGTTTGAAAGAAAGATTTAATTGGGAAAATCTCTAGAACTTTTGGGTATTTATAAGGACATCAAACTTTTGTTGATGAGGTTTCTTTATAAGAATTTGTACTGGTTGTTTATGGGTAAGTCCATAATGATGTATGTAAAAGTGAGAAGCCAAGGAAGACTACTTCTAGCTTAAATGAAGGCTCTTATTGGATCCCAACTCATAAGCTATTGTAGATATTAAAGGAATTTTGAGTTTGACACTCCACGATTGGTGTGTTATCATAATCCTTTTCTCTTTAGCTTTTGGCCTATGATTAGCGAGGCTAATATACTAAAATCCATTGTTGTCTGTTAGAGGAAGGAATGGGGGAAGGGTATGGTATTTTACATTATTATGTTTTTATCCATATTGCATTATATTTGTAGACAATGTTAGCATACCTTGTAAGTTTTCTTAAAGTTTCATTTTACATGATTGGATAGACACTTGGTCTTTGGCATCTGCCAAAATTTCTTTGTAATTCTGTTTAAAATTATTGTTACGTTAGAGAATGTAACTTTCAAAGAGATTGACCTTTAATTTATTACATATTTTCCCAAATTAAATGATGATGGTTTTTTTTTTTTAAGATTTGTTTTGCAAGCTCTCTCTCATGCTTCATTCAAGTTTCTCACAAATACCCTTGCAATGCAGTCTAACAGAGACAATGGGTCCTTGGTTGTAGACCACTTTACTTTTTCGTCAAGCATTGCTGACAGTTTGAGATCAGCATCTCTTGTCATCAGTCATGCAGGTAAATTCAGGTGTGGTTTGATTTATATTATTTCCTTCCTTTTTTGTTGTTTTTTTTTTTTTGGACAGAGTGGGATGGTTTACCCTAGCAATTGGCTAGATATAATCAATAAATATTGTTATCATTTTACTGCCATGCTTTACAGATGTTTATTTATTAAGGTTGTCACTAAATTAGACTCAATTTAGAGAATGGCTGGTCAGTTTTTCAGATGAAGTGGTACCAATCATCTGAAAAATGTTTCCTCTTTTATACTATCGAAAGAACTTATTTTATTGCAGGAATACGGGATGGATACCACAATGTGCATATATGTTACCTTAAGGCTTCAGATGGGTGTCAGTCTCTTATTACACATTTCATTTTCATGGTGTGAAATATTCAAATTCTCGGTTGATATATATCAAATTTTATTTAATTAAATCCCTAAATTTATTAATAAGGCACTAAATAACCTTATTTATATTTAGGATGAATTACTATTGAAGAAATCATCTCGTTAAATTACTAAGATTATGAATCCAAACATATACCAAGTTAATTATAATGTTAATCAAACAAATAAAAAAAATAAATAGGACACAAATATTTTACGTGGAAAATTCTCATTGGGAAGAAAACCCACTAACTATAAAAAATTCACTAATCAACAAAGAATACAACACAAGTCTACAAAGACAAATTCCCCGATAACTAACTTGACATGAACAAGTGGATTACCATTAGTCCATTTGCATAATATTTTTCTTGTTGCCAGCCTTTTCTTAATCAGCCTTTTGTAACCACAAGTACCATACACGATCTACAAATCCACCACCCGCAGCAGTGTGCAACTTTCTGTGTAATTGTAATATCTTAGATCTTATTACTTTCATTATACTCTATTTTTATATGTGAATCCACTTCAAAGAATTATAAAGTGTGGATTAGAATATGCCCTAAGCATGATTATGTGATTCAAAATGATGAGTTTACTAGTATAGATAATAAGGCAATAATTAAAATCTTAATAGGAGAAATTAAGAATAAAATGATATTTCTAGTAGGCTTTTAAAATAATTTTTGAACTAAAACATGATTAATTAGGTTAATCCTTGTTCCTAAGGTTAAGCATAATTAGAACATACTTATCTAACTTAAACTAGTTTGTGATAGGTTATTGGAAGGTTCTTAAAATTGTTATATTTAAACTAATTATGTTTAATTAGTAACCTTAATACATAATTAGTGAATTAAATTAATCCTAATTGGGTTAATTAGAGTATTTAAGTGAGGTAGATTTGTACTAATCCTAAGTTATAACCTAAACCTTATAATTATCCAAATTAATTTTGATTAGAGAAAGGTAAGAAAGACAATTGTTCACATGGACAAGGGACCCGCAATTGAGAATATCTAACTTACTATTGTTGACTATTCTTGATAAGCTCGTGTAGAGATTTATCTATATATATGTGTGTCTATATATATATGTATGTATTATACATATGATATATATATATATATACACACACACACACACATAAAGGGACAAAAATCAAATTAGCAAGAGAGAGAAAATATAGAGCAATACACTTCAAAAATGTGAGAATTTACAAAGTGACACTAACACACATATAGATACATGTTTGTATATATTATGTCTTACAAAATAAATTATAGAGACAAGCAAAAAGCTCTCTAAAATGTACTGGACAGGATAATAGAGCAAGGAAGAAAGTAGAGAAAACAAGGGAACAAGAAGGAGAAAGAAAGAAACTTAAGGAGGACTAACCTAAAGGTTGAATTCTTGAACAATCAAAATATGAATTCTGATTATAATCTCTTATTCTTTCATTTAATCGGAAAAGAAACATTTAAAAATAACCAAGAACTCAAATTCAATTTAGAATTGAGTGAAATTCTAAACTAGTCTTGAAGTTCTAATAAGTTTTGCATGAGATAGTAATTACATGAATACAAGAGCAACATATATGATGTAGAAGGATGCATCATGATTAATGAGTGTTGATTAAACTAATTAGTTAATATTAATGGTGTTAAAACAACCCTAGTACTACATAGGTAATAATTAGCATGATTAGATTATCAAAGGAACTTTAAATGTGAGAAATGGTAAGAAAAAATGCTGCTGAAAATTAAAGAAAAATATCTTAATTAAAGTTAAATGAATAGTCTAAATGATGATTCAAGATGTTAGATATAAGTGTTGAAACAACCAGCACTTGAAAGTTAAAAATGAAACTTATATGCAGAATAAATGGGGATGGTGCAGCTGCTATCCCAATTGTTTAAAAACATTATATTTGATGTAAATGAATTCTAACAAGAATCGAAGGAAGCTCCAACAAAATTAGAATATGAGAGATTTTATCATAATCCCAGATTGTGTTGTTTGAACTATAATGGGATAAGCGTAACTAAATAATGTTACATTGCACTCAAATATGGTTCTACTATGAAATATATTTATGTAGGGTTCCTTAGGAGAGAAAGAGAATCAATGAGTGATTTAAGAGCACAAGGTGAGTAATCTGGTTTCTTGAAATGATGAATTAAATGCGATATTGTCAAACAAATTATTCTGTGTTTTAACAAGCAAAGCATTATGCTATATTCTTTATTGATGAAATTGAAGTACATTTACAAGTATGTTTAATAAATAGATTTGTAAATCCATGGATAATCATATAATTTAGAATGTATTTTTGTAGATGCCACTACACAAACCCCCTTTATTATGTCATTACCAGAGGACTAAGAGCCGATAGGCCTGTAAGTAAGTCAGAAATCTCTTCAGTGTCACTATAAGTGACTGTCATTATATATGACATTCTATTTAGAATCCAAGTTGACGTGGATTCTTCTGTTCTGACCGTTATAATAGGCATGCTAAATGATATTTGATATCTATTATGAGCTTTATTGGGCTACTTATTGCTATTCAAATATTTAAATAGCAATTTTGTTTTTGAAAATGCATTTGAAATGTTTCAATAATGCTTGATATCCATGGTTTTATTTAAAGTTTTTTTACTATAAAAACCCATGACATGGAATTGGTATTATTCATTGAGCTTTGTTAGCTCATCGCATTTCCCAACCAAAATTTCAGGTAATAAAGCTTAAGATGGGAAAGGAACTTAAGGAAGAAGAGTTTGTAAAATTATATAGCGAGACTTGCAAATATCTCTTTTGAGTTTATGTAGGATTTCGTATATATACAATGGCCATTTTATGTGTTGGCTAGTTGTAGATGTAAATAAGTTGTAATAAATTTTACAAGTGCGAGTTTGATATTAAACTTAGATTTGCTATGATCAAATGTGGTTGGTATGAGTTTGATGTGAACCTAACAAGTTAAAAATCTTACGTTTCTGTTATATTAATAAACTATTCATTATACAGCCTATTCGATTCTATATGAGGCCTTAGGTGGCCAATTATAGACCATAACTCCATCCTACGTGGGGTGTGGGTTGTGATAGTAATGGACTTATGTGTCTAGCTAGCCTGTTAGATGCCTCTATGTGTATTGCCTAACACTAGGTATATAGACTTGAACGCAAGGTACTAATTGACCTTATAAGAAGAACTGATTATATGTATTAAAAACTAAATATAAAAATTATTCTATAGATCTTAACGCTTCAAGAGGTTAGGGTTCCTTACATGTGACATAACAATGTCCTATTTATAACAAATCATATATCCTAAACCTAAATGGAATAGGACGTCACCAATTAGAGGTGCGATTAAAATAGCACGCAGTTCAAACGAACTAGATCCCTGTGTTCAAACAAACTTTGAGAACTTTCAAACGATTCAGCTACTTCAAAACTTTGGAAATTCAATTACCGTCTTCATTTGAATGAAGTTGGGCCGCATTAGAACGAATCAACTACTATTTCTATAATATGTGTAACAAAATATTAAAATAAGTTTAGAGTCTTTAGAGTTATATTAAACTAACTCTCAAAGACAAAATATAACTTATAGTCGAAACTAAATCTTACCTAAGGTCAGTTTAAACACAGTGAAGATCAAATCTAAAGTTAAATAGAATACTAAGGTCAAATGCTTAAAGTGCAATGTATGATATGTATGGCAATATTATCTTGAATTACAAACTTTTTCAGACTTGCTAGAACTTGCAAGATTTCTAAAGTCTTCAACTTTAAAATTAAGTGATACTCATGTGATTCAACATGACTCAATAACTATTAATCTAAAGAATTACATATTGCCAACATGAAATTACAGAATTTTAGTAACACATGGAAATGCTTCGTGCTTTCCGATATTCACAATAATTCCAGTGGCATCTTTTAATGTTGTATTTTGACTAGAAGGTTCACTATTTGGTGTCTACTTCAATGCGTGGACCTTTTTTTTTTTTTGTGAAAAATTAAATCTAGAAGATGAATCCCAAAGGAAATATTAGATTAACATAAGTATTTCCTTACCTGTTTGCTCATGTCCAAAGACATTTTATATCAGTTCCATAGTACGAATTATCCAAATTACCACATCCCCTTGTTGGAACTTTACCATTGAAAAATTTGTCTCTGTTGATCAATAAAGGAAGATGAAGTGCTTTGACAAGGATATGCTTTATTTTCATGAATTACGTAAAAGCATGAGCCCATCATTCAGAACCTTGGTCCTTTGAGATTTTTTTAGAAACTCAGTCCTTACAGCTCTGGTACATGGCCCTGTCTGTTTATCTATTAATTTATCCCTTTAATATTTCTGAATTTCCATTGTTTATTCTTTTCTGAATGATCCTGATACTTTCTAAAAGCAGTAAATGTTTTACTTGGTTGCTTCTAACTGTCACCCATCATATTAACTCTTTGGTATTATTTGAGCTGTTTTAGACATTGAAGCAGCATTCTCTAACATAATTGTAATATTTCCATGTACAATTCAATTATTTTTGCAATTGTTTTATGACTCCTTGGTAATGTTAGAACTTGTTAAAATTTTCAACATCTACCAAATCTGTCGAAGTATTCACTGCACAAAGGGAATTGATCTTTTCATGTTTCTCTGATCATAATTAACATGCTTGGAGATTCACTTGGAGAGGATTGATTTCTGCTGATGGTTGTTTCTTGTTGTAACAAAAGAGCTATGATTTTTTGTAGCCATAAAATGCTACCCTCTCATGCTTCCATTACAAGCACCATAGGATACATATGACATTTTCCTTCACTGTCATTTTTTTTTTTTCAGACTTATGTATGCAAAATTATTTGATTTAGTAGCTGAACTGCACTGTAAAATTTCGAAAACTTATTGAAGGCATAATGCCTTGTAGTTTGCTGTCAAATCATACCAAACTCCTTGCAACAGATGCCAGTTTCAAAATCTGCCAAATCCATTGTAACACATTGGTGAAGTGCTGAAACAGCATCCAAAAGGACAGGATGGGGTTAAGAGTGACTCTTACTGATGTCAATCATACGGTTTTAAAATCATAGAATGGGGGAAGCTGTTAAGCTAAAGTTCTTTGTGTTTATCAAGTTTATATATTTATTTTGTTTTTACAAGGGTGGTTTATACTGATCCTGGTATATAAGGCAGTGTAATGTCTTTTCATTTAACAATTTCATGGCACAGCGTTAGAAGCAAAAAGAGAGAAAAATAAGGAAGATATCCATGTAACTCCATTTGAATATGGTGTAGGTTCTGGGAGCGTATTTGAGACATTGCGGCTGCCTAAACCTTTAATTGTGGTGGTGAATGAGGATTTGATGGACAATCATCAAAGTAAGTTAGCAGAAGAACTAGCTGAGAGGCAGCATTTGTTTTGTGCTCGCCCTCAAACGCTCTACCAAATGATTGCGGGATTGGAATTGGAGTCTCTCATTCCATACAATCCAGGTGATGCCACACCAGTTGCTAAACTAATAAACAGCTTTCTAGGCTTCCCAGATGACTGATGAAACTGCAGAAGTATATAACTTTCATTGAATCAATGGAGATACACGAGGAAATATTTTAACTCTATGCCTTTTGACGTGTTTGACGTCCCGTGGGAAGTAAATAAGTTGAGTATGTTCTGGAAAATGGAGCAATAGTAGGAATATGAAAGGGATCCTAGATTCATGCCATAAAAATCTATAAGTGATACCATGCCATTTAGTTGTGGTGGTGGCTTTCATTTCTTTGTTTGGTGATGCTATATATGAATGACTTTAGTTTCAATTACACGGAATGGTGCAGAAGAAAGGTTGATGGCAAATTCAAATGCTGGCATATTAATTTGATGTCCAAATGAAGTTTGAGTTGGTTTATCAGGAAACAGTATTGACTATGCTTGATTAGTTTTGATGATTAACTTACGATTTGGCTTGTGAATTGTTACTACGATATGGATGTTATTGATCTGACTTTAGCATTGTGAGACTCGGTAAGGTATGTCAATTGAGTTCAATGTGGGGTAGTCTTTACAAGAAGAACTTAAATGAGTTGACCTTCCTGTTGGGTTTAACTCGACCCAAATTAACCAGCAAAACTTCAAATATGGCTGGATCAAATATTGATTTGATTCAAATTTGATCTATATATCTATATGGTACAAAGAATTTAATCTATATATATATATATATATAGATATTTTATGTATTATATTAAAAAATTATATATCTTGAATTTATACAGCAAATTAAATTTGAATTTATATAAGGTTGAGATTACACAAGGTTTTTTTAAGTTGAGTGGAGTTGAATTTTATATATTTTAAATTTACATATTATATACATGATACAACATAATATTTTTTTTATATATAATATATAATAAAATTTATGGATTTCCAATAACTAAGCAATTCGAAATTAGATTATCAATTCATAGATTGGTTGAATTTTTTTGATCCATTTCAATAATTTTATTAACAAATGGGATTTGGATTACTCTTGATTTGATTTGAAGGGCAGGGGATTCAAACTTGTATTTTTGTACCAAGCAATAGTCCTTATCAATATGATTAATGTGTCTAAAATCCAAGTCATTGGAAAATATTTGTATCAATTGATTGCCATTGTTATCAATAACGGTAACAAATTCAAGGTCGGCCTAAAACGATAAAGTGACAATTCTAAATGAGATATTTTTTAAATATTAATGTAATTTTTTATTTAATAATATTATTATTATTATTATGATTTTATGGTACACTGAACAAATTGTCTCATTTTTGGATGAAACCTTAAAAAGAAATGAAAGTTGCACATGACATGGCTAATGGTTGTCAACCCAATATGTTGAAGCAGTATGACTTTTTTGAAAGAAAAAAAAACAGCTGGTTGGGTTACTCTGATAAGATAGTTGACAATCACATGCCACTGGATTTGCATTGCCATTTCTATCTTTAAAAAATGGTTTACCCACTTTGGATTTCAATGTAACTCTCCTTAGTTTGGGCCTTGATCCTACTTGTATTTAATTCATTCTCTACCAAACTGTAACTTCCACATGAACCTTGTGACATATATATATATATATATATATGTGTGTGTGTGTGTGTGTGTATTTATATGTGTATGTATACAGGCCCAACCTGCCAAAATAAGAATTGAGAAAGTTGTGCTTTTGTTATTTTTGTTTTTGTATCAAAAGGCTACAATATATACACATATACAAGATCAAATCATGATCTGAACAACAAGGAAATAAAATAAAATCTCCACTAATTCCCTTGAATGAAGGGATTACAAATTTCAAAATATGTGCAACAAGGATTATCTCCAAAAATAACGTTAATCAAGTTTCAACAAATCTTAACACTCCCCCTCAAGTTGGAGCATGTATATCCAGCATGTTCAACTTGCTTCTTAAGTCCTTAAACACGTTTCTTCCAAGAGCTTTTGTAAAAAGGTCTACCAACTGCAAATGAGATGGAACAAATTCTGTAACAATCTGACCTTCTTGTATCTTTTTTCTTACAACATGGCAATCGAGTTCTATGTGCTTGGTGCACTCATGATATATTGGATTTGCTGCTATGTGAAGTGCAGCTTGATTATCACATAATAACTTTGCTAGTCTTGTGGAAATCTGCATGTCATTAAGCAAAAATCTGAGCCAAGTTAATTCACAAGTTGCTGCTGCCATGGACCTATACTCAGCTTTCGAGGATGATCTTGAGACTGTTTTCTGCTTCTTGGCCTTCCATGAAATCAGTGATTTTCCCAAGTACACACAATAACCTGTAGTTGATCTTCGAGTCATGGGACAATTTGCCCAATTTGCATCACAATAAACCTTCAAGTTGAAAGAATTGCTTGATGAAAATAACAAGTTGAGACTTGGACTTCCTTTAAGGTACTTAATAATGCGAAGAGCAGCATCCCAATGAGGCTTTCTTGGTGCATGCATAAATTGGCTTAGGACATTGATTGAGTATGTGATGTCTGGTCTTGTGATTGTGAGATAGATTAATTTTCTAACTAATCTCCTATAGCGCTCTGGATCATGTAACAAATCACCTTGATCATCCGTGAGCTTTAGATTTACTTCCATTGGGAAATTCGAAGGTTGAGCACCTAAGTAACCAACATCATCTATAATCTCTAAAATATATTTTTATTAAGAGATTACAATGCTTGCTTTGGACCTTGCAACTTTCCAAGCCAAGAAATTTTTTTAGAGAACCGAGATCTTTGATATGGAATTGTTGATGCAAAAAAATCTTTGAGACTTTGTATAGCAGTTGCATCATTGCTTGTTATCACTATGTCATCTACATAGATGAGTACCATAGTTGTAGATGAACCTTTAGTTTTCACAAATAAAGAATAATCTGAATGTGATTGAACAAAACCAGCCTTTTTGATAGCATGAGAGAATTTTGCAAACCAATTTCGAGGGGCTTGTTTAAGTCCATAGAGGGACTTATGCAATTGACATACAAGCTTCTCCCCCTGTCGACAAAGACCCGGTGGTAGAGTCATATATATCTCTTCCTCTAAATCACCATGGAGGAAGGCATTGGTCATATCCATTTGATGTAATGGACATTGTTTGGCTACAGCAATAGCAAGAAGGCATCGAACAATTGTTAATTTCGCAACAGGTGCAAATATTTCAGTGTAATCAAAGCCTTCTTGTTGAGAAAATCCTTTGGCAACTAACTGTGCTTTGTAATGTTCAATCGAGCCATTAGAATTGTATTTGATATGATATACCCATTTGCTGCCAATGGGGCGATGACCAGTAGGCAAAGGAACCAAAGACCATGTCTTTTGAGTAGTAAGTGCATCAAGTTCACGTTGCATGGCCTTTTGCCATTTCGGATCTAATTCAACCTGTGCATATGAGGTTGGTTCGAGAACACTTGAAATAACATTGACAAAGTGTTTATGATTAGAAGATAAAGAATCATATGAAATGTAGTTACTTAAAGGGTACCGAGTACTCACTTTTACGAAGAGGAGGTGCTAGGGATGAGACAGGAGAGGAGGAATTTTCTGTAGAAGTGGTCTCAGGTAATGGGGAATTAAGGGAATTTGTAAAAGAAGGTGACTTCGATGAAGTATTCGGTTATCTTAGGTTGGGAAATTTTTGTAGCTAGGTGAATGTTCTATGGTATGAAAAGGAAAAATTTCCTCATGATAGATGACATCTTGGCTTGAGAAAAAATTGTTGAGTTTTGAGATCATATAAGCGGTAAGCTTTTTGACCAATGGGATAGCCAACAAAGATGCATTTCCTAGCGCAAGAGTCAAGTTTGTGAGTGGGGTGCAGATTTGTTGCATAACAAAGACATCGAAAAACTCACAAATTAAAGTAAATGGGTGGCTTGTTATACAACATTCATAGGGAGATTTGTGTTGCAGCATAGGGGTGGGAAGACGATTGATAAGGTAGGTGGCGGTAAGCAAACTCTCCCCCCAAAATTGCAATGGAAGATTAGCATCAATTCTTAAGGCCCTGCCAACGTTAAAGAGATGTCGATGCTTTCGTTCAACTACATCGTTTTGTTAAGGTGTAGATGAACAAGAGCTTTGAAATGATATGCCAAGATTGAAAAAATATGATTTTATGGATATGAATTCTGAGCCATTATCACTTCGAAAACATTTAACTTGGCAATTAAACTGAGTATTGACAAAAGAGATGAAGGTTTTTAGTAACTCTTGTGTTTCGGATTTGAGTTTCATTAGGAATATCCATGTGAATCTAGTATAGTCATCGACAATGGTTAAAAAATAATGTGCCTCTATATGAGTTGCAGTACGGAGGGGTCCCCAAATATCACAGCGAATAAGATCAAAAGAATGGAAAGTTTGAATAGTACTAGAAGGAAAAGGTAGCCGTGTTTGCTTAACCAAATGGCAAGTTTCACACAAATGTTGAGAATTAAATACAAATGAAGGAATAACATGACTTAAAAACTTTGAAGGTGCCTTGGAGGGATGTCCTAACCGCTGGTGCCATGAAATTTTTGTAGTGGAATCCACATGATAAGTGATCGATTTGGTAGGTGATGCATATTTTATTGATGGCAAAAAGTAGTACAAGCCATTAAGTTCCTTCCCCAAACCAATCATCTTCTTTGAAGTTAGGTCTTATAATACACAAAAAGTAGGAAAGAAGTGAATAGAACAATTTAAGGTAATTGTGAGTTGACTAACTCACAGTAAATTCACATGGAAAGATGGAGCACAGAGTATGTTTTTAACATGCATGTGGTCTGAAAGTTGGGTGGAACCTATGCCAGTTATGGCAGAGCAAGCACCATTGGGCAAGGTTACTTGAGAAGAGAGAGGAGAAGTGATTGAAACTGAATGTGGTTATGTGATTAGTGGCGTCACTGTCAATGATCCAATGACTCAAGGCTGTCTTTTGTGCAGTAAAGGAAGAACAGAAAGGGACAGAAATACCTGTATAGTTTGCTCGGGAAGATTGTTTACCATTAAAAAAGGCTTTGATTTGAGCAAGTTCCTCAGAGGTGAATTGAGGAGTAGGTTCGATAGAGGGCTTATGTGAGTCTGAAATTATTTCTGCACTGGCTTGGTGAGTAGCAGTTTTTCTAATTCTTTGCCATGAAGTTTGTGGCCAACTGGGAACCCATTAAGAAAGTAACATCGATTCATAGTGTGAGTAGTGCCGTCACAATAAGAGCAATGAAGAGGTTTTCGATTTTCTTGAGGCTTGGAATGAGAGGATGACCACTGTTTTTGTTGTCTTGAAGCCACAGGTTGTGATTCCTTGGAGTTGTCATAAGTATTGATACTCATGGCATGAATAAAATCACTGCTCTTTGTTTCAATGAGACCTCGCTGCTTTTCTTCTTCACACGAAAGTGAATTTGCTTTTTTGACAATTGGTAAAGGATGCATGAGCATAATATGTCCTCGTACAACAAAGTATGTCTCATTGAGTCTCATAAGAAATTGACCAAGCCGAATTCTTTCTTCATTCTCTTTTAGATATTTTTGTCCTCCACGTGCATGTGATTGAGGGGCTGCAAGTGGTTAGCTTATCCCACAACATTTTCATCTTTGTATAGTAAGAAAAAATGGATTCTTGATTTTGTTTTAGTTCAACAATAGATCGTTGAGTTTAATAATGATGACAAAAATCACCTTGAGAGAATCGTTCTTGAAGATCTGTCTAAATTTCTGGGGGAGTTTCAACATAGAGAACACTGTTTGTAAGGTCCTGACTTAGAGACTTGAAGATCCAAGAGAGTATCATATCATTGCAATGCTGTCATAAAGAGTATTTGGGATCCTTTTCATTTGGAGTGGTAACGGTTCCTTTGATAAATCCCAATTTGTTTTTGACACTAAGGTTGATCAGCATCGATCGTTTCACATGGCATAATTTGTTCCATCTAAGACTTTTGGAACAAGGATCATGCCGGGATGATTAGAAGGGTGAAGAAACAGAGGATCGGCTGGATCAATCGTAGGTGTTGACATGTTTAGTCAAAGTATGCAAAAATTTACAGAAGCAATAGGATCATTGCTCTGATACCATGCCAAAATAAGAATTGAGAAAGCTGTGCTTTTGTTATTTTTGTTTCTGTGTCAGAAGGTTACAATATATACACATATACAAGATCAAATCATGATCTGAACAGCAAGGAAATAAAATAAAATCTCAACTAATTCCCTTGAATGAAGGGATTACAAATTCCTCAATATGTGCAGCAAAGATTGTCTCCAAAAATAACGTTAATCAAATCTCAACAAATCTTAACACAGCTCACAAAGTGTTATTCTACTATTTTGATTTTTGTACCAAACACATGTTGTTTGAGTATGGTTTAACTTGACTCGTGTAGTTTTTCATTTATTTATCAAATTTATGTAATTTTTAAAATTTTATTTGTAAGATGTAATTTTAAACTAACAAGAATTTAGGAGTCGTCAGTTTGGACAAATTATTTCCGATCGTTATTTGTTTGAAATTGTTTGTTTAAAATGCAATTTCAAACTTTTATCTTGAAGTTACGATTTTGTTAAAAAATTAATAATAAAATTATATCTTAAAAATACAGTTTTAAAAATAACATAAATTTTAAAAAATAAGTTAAAAACAATATTTGTCGAGTTAAATAAAAAACATTCACGTAGGTTAAAGTAAAAAAATCCTACTGTTTAGGTGGGGGATGCTTATCATTATAAGTCCATGCAGTGTCATTGTCAATTATATGAAAAAGCTGAAACAGTGAATTGATTACTAGTAAAATCATATTCTATAATTTTCTATGTTCCCTAATGATTCTTTTGTGCAAAGGGTTGAGCCTAATTACGGCTACAGTTCCCAATCCGACCCACCATTGAAAGTCCTTTGTTTTCAAATCATTGTTAGGCTCAGCCTGTTGCTGGTTTTGTAATACATAAAAAGGACCCCCCATTAACCGTTGACTCTTTTGACAGGCAAATTATGCTTCTCAAACCTAATCACACACACACACACACACACACACACACACACATATATATATATATATAGAGGTGGGTAGGAGGATTAGGTCAAGGTGTTGACAACCCATTTGAGCTAACACCAATCCATATATGTAATCACCTGTAAATCAAGTTCATTAAATTAGTTCCACAAATTGGCAAACCTAAGAATTTGGGTTCGAATCAGTAATTTCACTTAACTGTTAAGTCTTTTTTCTGAAGCCAATCAATCACACGAAGAAATTTAAATCTTATGGATCTCTCATCTCTCATAGTGACATTTAAAATCGTGACCATTCATTCAAACAAAAAAAATTAAATAAATAACTAATGTCACTCAATATTATTAGCCTAACTTTTTCTTTCATCAATTTTTGTAGTTTTAATTATTTATTTATTATTTCAAAGGAAAAAAATGAATATTCTCATTAAAAAATAAAATGAAATACATAAAAAGTAATAATTTTCATCTTTTACACAAAGGAAGAATTTTGTGGCCTAAATGCCTTCTGAGAATCAATAATCATAAAAGTCTTGTTTAAAGGACCGGATAAAAAGATGGGATTGAATTATATATAATTGGATCGGATAGAATATAAAATTTTGTAGAATATTAATATTTCGATTTAGTGTTTTTGTGTTTAATTGCCTACTGAATATAAGGTTTAAATATAACTTTTTTTATTTTTTATTTTCTTATGTATTGTTTTTCTCAATGCTTTCAAAAATTATTTTTTTAAAAGTCATTTAATTTTTTTTTTCAAATATATGCAAATAATGTAACTAAATTTAAAATTTTATACCCAAATTAATTACAAAATCTAATAATCATTAATCTTAATATTTTAGAATAAAATATTGCTACTGTTTATATATATATATATGTGTGTGTGTGCGCGCATGTAACAATCTATTTATTAATATGAAAAATACATTAAAAACTCGAAGTATATCAAAAAAAAAAAAAAACATCAAACTGAAAACATCAAATATAAGTTATATCCCATCAGAGTATAATATAAATAATTTATGGGATATAAATATTCAATCTAACTGAAAACATCAAATATAAAATATGATAATATTTATCTTATTTAATTCTATTATTTTGCGATCCAAACATGACCATATAAGGGCAGTTACTCATGGCAAACATTACATAGGAAAGACAAAGTAATTCTTTTGCAATTCTTGCAATTACGAAATAAACAACCACCACCCATAAGTATGAAAAGTAGCTAAATGAATATTGTTTTAAGTAATTTTAACAGCATTACTTTATTTATTTTTCCACATCATGGTCAACCAATAAACAAGAATAACTAATAAAAAAATGGTTGTATTGTTCCAACTCAATAATGCCTCATCCTACCCATTTGACAAACTAATGTCATGCTTATCTTAAAATCTTATTAAAAGTATTTTACATATTAATGTGATAGTATTATATTAGTGTTATATTATATTATGATGTGATGTAAAATTAATATAACATTATTATTTCAATGTATAAAATATTTTTAATAAATTTAGATAATAAAAATAGTTTTATCTATAGAAATATGCATTAATCTTATTTTGTCATCACAAATATATAATATATCACAAATATTACTATTAATCACAAACATTACTATTAATACCTTGATTTAAGCATTTTAGATCATCTGATAATGATCATTTTTTCAAGTAATTTGGACAGGAGACTTGGAATGTTATAAACTTGAAACATCAATCAAAAGGTAGAGAAAATACTTAAGAATAAAAAAAAATCAACTATGAAAATAACAATGGTGAAACTTTTCAGTAGGTAGTAGTGGTAGTTCACAAGATAACATTACACACACATTAATAATACTAATGCTGTACTTGGATAGTGATTCATATATAATTTTTTTAAAAATATTTCTAAAAATTTTGTAATTAATTTTTTAAAAATTATGAAAATTTATTTGGATATTGATATGCCATAAAATGACAGACCAATCTCCACATAACACGTGTGTCTACCGAACAGCCAAAGCTCACCCATCCAAAGCAGGTTTAATCTATGACCTTCAGAGCTTATAGATCGGAAGCCCATGGAACCCTTTGATCTACCTCAGGCTTGGAAGGCATTACGAACACTCACAAGAGGGTTCCGAACTTATTATCGCCTTAAGTATCCTACCTAGCTAAAGATAAGGAAACAGTATTAAACAAGGAAACTGCCACTTTCAGATATCGTTCAAGCGCAGTGTCCAACATGATAACTGCCATTCACTGGTGATCGAATCCCTACTTTCACAACTCCAAATCTTAATCAACTTAGGAAATCCACAGCTTATAAATAAATCCCTAAGGTACGCTTTTTATTCATGCTCATTCAATTATTTTCAATTATAGTCTTTCAATTCAGTTTATTGACTTTATCATCGGAGTGGCTACCTGCCGAAGCCAATCCGATGGCCCTTTGATATCTTTTTAAGTGTTCAACAGGCAATGGTGAGTGAAGCCCTTACTGACCAGAAAAGTGCAGTATCAGTTTGGCGCCATTTGTGGGAATCGACAATTGTTTCTTACCGAAAAGTTCTTTTCTTTGCAAACAAACTCGTTGTCCTCCTCACCGGAGGATCATAGCTCCCAATCTTCATCCAAGAAAGAATGCTCAAAATCCTTAAGACCTTCTACACCGACAACCTGCTGGAAGAGGAAGGGGATAAACATCTGATCCCATGCAGCAGTAACTCGATCGAGTTCAACGATAGACTAACATGATAGAGGAACAACTCTTTGCCATCTCTAGAACTCTGGCGCAACTTACCCAGAGTCCTAGGGGCAATTCCCTTCATCCTCCCATTGGCATGGCTAATACTGGGGTATAGCCTACTACCACCACTATGAGTGGATTACCCAATAAGGAGGTCCCTGTTGAGCAATCAGTGCATCCTCAAAACACCACTCATGTGGGAGGTGACCCCCAGCCATCAACCTGCTATTCGATAGAGGAATACTGGCCTTCAACCTGGCTGTCCATTACCAGAGTACAATGAGGGTCCCAACTCCGGTGGCTTCTGGGACGAACACAACACCCCACGAATTCCAACCTCAGGCAGCACTAGTTCCCCCAATTCAAGAACACCGAAATCCCATTCCTACCATGGGTCATGCTCGTCCCATCTATATGGGCACTTGAAACTGCAAGGCAAGACTTGCAACAACCAATCCTGCCTAGGGGCCCATGGAGGGCTGAAGAGTCGCAGACTCTATGGGCCACACTGCTGTTGCGAGAAGCATTCACATCCCTCCAGAGCAGGACGAGCTTGCTAGGCTGCTCGAAAGGTTCGCCACACCATTCACCCCTGCTATAATGGCCGAGGAGCGGCCAAAGAAATTTTTTGTCCCAAAGTTCACTCTTTACAATGGGACTGGGGACCCAAGGGACCATCTTTCTCATTATCAGCACACCATGGTGCTACATGGGGCCACTGACGCTTTCATATGTCGTACATTCGTAACCAGCCTTAAGGGAATAGCTCTAAAGTGGTTCCACCACCTTCATCAGAATTCAATCGTCAGCTTTTACGAACTCAACAAGTGTTTCCTCGACTGGTTCATAACCAGCAGAAGGTTGAGGAAAGGGCCAGGGTTCCTACTGAACATAAAGCAGTCCAAAGAGGAGCCTCTCCAAGAGTATATTGCGCGCTTCAACGTCGAGTTCACAGAGATCACAGACTGTAGTCTAAGCTTTCTAGTAGCCGCTCTAACCTTTGGTCTTACTCAATAGGGCTTCTAGGATTCTTTAACAAAAAACCCTCCCGCTGACATGGCAGCACTCATAGATCGAGCCAGAAAGTACATAAATCTGGAGGAAAGCAAAAAATAGCTCTCAAAAGATTAAAGAATAAGCCCAGAAGGATGATCAAAAAAGGACTCCAGTGCCACCAAGAAGAGGGTTAGGAGCCCAGACAAAAGAATGGTGTTTAGAATTCCAAACAACACTTGCCTAGAGGGGTTCACCACCTACACTCATCTGAATGCCTCTTTAGCTTATATACTTTGGCAGGTATAAGCACGTGAAAACCTAAAGTGGCCAGAGCCGTTAAAGGGCAATCCCAGCAACAGGGACCAGAATAAGTATTGCGATTTTCAAAAAGACCACGGGTATATGACTGACGAATGCAAGGCCCTTAAATAGGAAATTGAGCAGCTCATTAGGAAAGGACGGCTGTGGCAGTTTGTCAAGCATGACGGGAGGCAGAACCCTCGTAATGACAGGCCACAGTAAAGGAGGCAAGAACAGAGGCCAAAACAGAGGGATGGACGAAATGAGCCCCAGCAGTAGAACAATTAGGTTATCTTCGTCCTCCATGAGGACACCTCGACCACAGGGACGTCCAATCGAGCAAGAAAGCATTATGCTCGGGAGGCGAAAACTACTCCTAGCATCCTCTAGATCTTCGTTGTTGAGAAAAGGCTAAAGCAAGTACCTGAGATCCAGTTCACAGATCAAGATTTGGCAGGGGTACACTACCCTCATTGTGACGCCCTAGTTATTTTCCTCAAAATTGCTAACTTCGAGATCCGAAGAGTTTTGATGGACACAGGAAGCTCTGCCAATGTATTGTTCTATGAACCTCTTAAACAGATGAAGCTCAATTCCAGCGACGTCAAGCCTACTATTGCAATAATAGCAGGGTTTGACGGGAGCCTCAGTACTCCACTAGGGAGAATAAACCTCCTCAGTACTCCACTAGGGAGAATAAACCTTCCCACTACAACAGGAGAGGGAGATGGACAGAAAACCACAATCTCAGAATATATGGTACTGAATTCCAAATCCCCTTATAATGTTATAATCGGAAGGCCTTGGCTCCATTAGATGGGTGCGGTCACCTCAACCCTCCACCAATGCTTGAAGTATGTACATAACAATGCGGTCCACTCTATCAGAGGGTGCCAGCCAACCGCCCGAGAATGTCACGCTCTCGCATTCAAGGAAAAGGCTCCTAAATAGCAATTAATACACTCTCACAAAGGTAGGGGCCCAGACCTTTTCCCCTATCATGAGACAGAAGATTACCTAGCCAAAATTGACGAGCCTCTAAGCCCTAGATGAAGGGATAGTAGGGCCAAACCCGTGGGGGATCCTATCAAGGTGCTAGTCAGCTCTGAAGACCAAGGGTGGTACTTGCAAATAGGACCAGACCTGACACCATCCGAGCAAGAAGAGATGGTAAAATTCCTAAAGGATAACCTTTTGAGTGTTCGTTTGGGAAACTAAATATATGGAGGGGATAGATCCAGATCTCATCACCTACAAGTTGATGACTGTTCCTGACCACCATTCAGTAAGATAAAAAGGGAGAACGCTTACTCCGGAACGACACCAAATCATTAATGAAGAAGTACAGAGGTTGCTGGAATCCAAGATGAAAAGAGAGGTATTCTATCTAGAATGGCTTGCCAATACTGTTCAAGTCAAGAAAAAAAATGGCAAGTGGAGGGTCTGTGTCGATTACACGGATCTCAACAAAGCCTGCCCTAAAGACAACTTTTCACTCCCGAAGATAGACCAACTAGTCGATGCAATGGTAGGACACTAACTTATGAGCTTCATGGACGCCTACTCTGGATACAACCAAATCCAAATGTACCCTCTAGACCAGGAAAAAATAGCTTTCATAACCGAGCGAGGTCTCTATTGCTATATAGTGATGCCATTCGGTCTGAAAAATGCTGGAGCAACATATCAACGTTTGGTCAACAAGATGTTCAATCCTCTAATTGGCAGTACAATGAAAGTATACATAGATGACATGCTAGTCAAAAGCCTACAAAAGAGCAGCCACATCCAGCATTTAAGCCAGACATTTGATATCTTGAAACAGCATAAGATGAAATTACACCCCTTAAAGTGCACCTTCGGTGTAACCAAGGAAAAGTTCTTGGGTTACCTTGTTTCCTAGAGGGGTATTGAAGTAGACCCTACTCAGATCAAAGCTTTGATCTGAGCTGGAATCACCAAGGACAAAGAAAGACATTCAGGCTCTGAACGGGAGAGTTGCGACTCTGAATCAATTCATTTCCAAATCCACTGATCACTGCCTACTATTCTTCAAAGCCTTAAAGGGAAACAGAGCATTGCAGTGGTTCAAAGAATGTGAAAAAGCCTTTCAAGAGCTGAAGAAGTACTTGGCTTCCCCTTAACTCTTATCAAAGCCAATCCTGGGAGAAAAACTACTTCTCTATCTTGTAGTCTCTGAAAACGCCGTCAGTTCTGTACTGGTCAGGCAAGACAAAAGAGTTCAGAAGCCCATATTTAATGTAAACAAGGCACTACTGGAGGCAGAGAAAAGATACCCTGGGATTGAGAAACTAGCCTTTGCCTTAATAATCTCTGCATGGAAGCTTTGACCTTACTTCCTAGGCACATCCCATTGAGATCCCAACCGCCTATCCACTGAAATTAGTGCTACGAAAGCCTGAAGTCTCAGGGCGATTGGTCAAATGGTTTGTGGAATTGGGAGAGTTTGACATATCCTACGTTCCACAGGCCTCCATTAAAGGGCAAGCACTAGCAGATTTTGTTTCTGAGTTCACCCTAACACTGTATGATAAAGTACAGCTTAGCAAGAACTCTGTTACCTAGCAGCTCTACACTGATGAATCATCCACGGACCGTGGTTCTGGCGTCGGCTTAGTATTACTATCCCTTGAGGGACTTGTAGCAGAAAAGGCAGTAAACTTGGGATTCAGAGCTTCCAATAATGAAGCTGAGTATGAAGCCCTCATCCTTGGGATGAAATTAGCTCTAAAATACGAAGCCCAAAGCCTCGAAGTTTTTTCCTACTCTCAACTGGTGGTAAGGCAAGTCCTTGGAGAATTTTTCATTAAAGATGATAGAATGCTCCGGTATTAAGAACTTGTGGATTTACTGAAGCGCTCATTCCATGAATTTACTATTCAAAAAATCGAAAGGGGTCAGAACTCCAGGGCCGATGCCTTGGAAAACATGACTTCTCATCTCAAGGCAAAAGGAGATTCCACATTAAAGATCTCTCACCAGCCAAGATCGAGCATAAAAGAGGTTCAGACATACCAGATTACCGAGTAGACTCAAAATTGGATGACTCCCATCCTTCAATACATAAAAAGAGGGTTGCTCCCAGAAGACAAAAACATGGCCCGAAGAATTCGAATCAGGGTAGCACAGTGCCTGGTCTCAAATGGGAAGCTCTATCGCAGATCTTACTCTCAACCCTTGCTGTGGTATCTGACCCCAAAAGAATCTCAATATGTTCTGGCAGAAATATATGAGGGAATCTGTGGCAACCATAATGGGGGCAGAACCATAGCCCACCGAGCTGTAACACAGGGCTACTATTGGCCCAGCATGCTGAGGCAGGCCAAGGAGTACGTCCAGAAGTGTGATAAATGCCAATGATTCGCTCCATACCAACACTAGCCCCACCATGAGTTCATTCTTATCGCCAGCCCATCGCCCTTCGCTTAGTGGGGAATGGACATTATAGGGCCACTGCCGAAGGCCACTCCAAACAGAAGATACCTTCTGGTTGCCATTGATTATTTCTCTAAGTGGGCAAAGGCCGAGCCCCTAACTCACATCACAGAGAAAGAAGTTAAGAGCTTCACTTGGAGGAACATAGTTTGTAGGTTTAGCATACCGCGCGTTATCATCTCAAACAATGGCACACAGTTTGCAAGGAAAGTTTTTAAAATTTTTTTCCAAGACCTACACATCAGTCATCATTTCTCCTCACTAGGGCACCCCTAAGCCAACGGGCAAGCAGAAGTCACCAATCGAACAATTTTTGATGCCCTTAAAAAAAGGTTAGAAGAAGCCAATAAGAGATGGGTTGAAGAACTTCTTGGTGTTCTTTGGGCTTATAGAACCACAAGAAGAATACCGACCTCTGAAACTCCATTCTCACTTGCTTATGGCTTAGAAGTAGTAATTCCTGTTGAGATTGGTATGCCTACCTTTAGGACAGAAGTTTTCGACCAATGGGCCAATGATCAGAAGCTTGCAGAAAATTTAGACCTACTTAAAGATAAACGAGACCAAACCAGAATCAAGATGGAAGCATATCAACACAGGATGTACAATAGCTCCAAACTAGGGCTAAAGCCCCTCAGTTTCCAGGTTGGGGATCTCATTCTAAGAAGAGTGTTTCCAAACACCAAGGATCCCACTATGGAAAAGTTGTCACCCAACTGGGAAGGCCTTTACAGGGTAACAAAAATTGTTAGACTAACCACATACTGGTTAGAAGTCTTAGCTGGGAAACCCATAACCAGACCATTGAATGTAAAACATTTACGGAAATATTATCAAGAAAGACTTTTTCTTTCTTAAAACCTCTCCCGAAAGTGTCCTCATCTCAATATATAAACCCCTAAAAACCTTGCAGCCTGTGCAAGAGTTATAGGTTTGGTTTATCTCAATGTACATACCCCTAAAAACCTTGCAGCTTGTGCAAGAGTTATAAGTTTGGTCCATCTCAATGTATAGACCCTTGAAAACCTTACAGCCTGTGCAAGAGTTATAAGTCTGATCCATCTCAATATACAGACCTCTAAAAACCTTGCAGCTTGTGCAAGAGTTATAGGTCTAGTCCATCTTAATGTACAAACCCCTAAAAACCTTGCAGCTTGTGCAAGAGTTATAGGTTTGGTCTATCTCAATGTACAGACTCCTAAAACCTTGCAGCCTGTGCAAGAGTTATAAGTCTGGTCCATCTCAATGTACAGACGCCTAAAAACCTTATAGCTTGTGCAAGAGTTATAAGTTTTGTCCATCTCCATGCAAGAATATCTACAACTGCTCGATTATTCCCAGTGCTGAGGACAGAAGACTTGCTCGACTATTCTATTACACAATTACAGTTATTCATTCCTAGTTCTGGTTCAATTATTACAAGTCTTCCTGTTTGGTTATTATCAGTCCTGGTGGACAAAAGTGCTGATTATGGTGGATTTGTTCAATTATCATCGCGTTTTCCTGTTCAGTTATTATCAGTCCTGGAGACTGAAGTTTTGATTAAAAGAGATTTGTTCAGTTACAGTAATTGATCAATCACAAGTTTTTCTGTTCGGAAGTCATCATTCAATTCATGCTTATTTGAAAAATTTAAGGGAAGGCCTGAAGTATATCCAGTTCCCGAACGTTTTTACTTAAAACTTTAAGGGTCGGAGCCCAAGCTTTTATTACAGAACGGTGACAGGTTGGAACAGTGCTGAAGTCTGCTTGGCACGTTATCAACATCCACAACAGTTTACAAAATCTATAAGTATGGTAACTCAAGAGAAGCAAATCATAAAAGTACTCTGAAGTATAAAAAGGCACTTAAGTTTTGAAAAAGATGATTTCATTGATAAGTAATAACATAAGTACATTAGTTCAAGAAAAAAGCAGAAAAAATGGTACAAACAAAAATCCTAAACTAAGGGATAAACACTTCAGTTGCAAGGTTGGCTGAGGCAGTCACTCCTTCACCACCTTGGCTCAGAACCTCAGCCTTAACCGCAGTGACGTCATCACCATCAATCCTTGACAGGTCGAGGTCGGGATACTTTGCGAGGAGCCTAGATCTGAAGGTGTTATACCATGTTGGATCAGATCCTCACCCATCCCTTTGACTTCAGCCTTCATCTATGCTTTGGTTTGAGCCTTGGCAGAGTCGACGACTTCCTTGATCTTTTGGGTAGTGGTAGCTTGAAGATCATCATGCTCCTTCTTCAGCTCTTCTAATTGCCGAACAAGGGAATCCCTTTCAGATTCTATGATGGAAAGGGAGTTGTTTGCCTCATTCAGCTTTTCCTCTGCACCAGAAGCGTTTGACTAGGCTGTTCCGAGCTGAAGCATGGCCTCGTCCAACTCGTCTTGGAGTTTTTCCACCACTTCTGGATCCACTGTGGAGTCTATAAGAGCAGCAAGGCCATGCATGGTCTGTAAAACACCAAACAAACGGGTCAGAACAGATAAAGCAACAAGAAAAAAAAAATGAAAAAAAGAGAGAAAGAAGACAGTGCGGGAGTTACCTTCAGCTGGATACCCATCAATTCAGTGATGGTCTGCTCCGCCCTCTATCCTTTGTACCTTTGGGGGCCAGTCACCCAGAATTCATCAAAAGCTTGTTTTGCTGCCATGTAGCTGTCAAGCATCTAAGAAAGGTCAATAGCCACCCTCCCCTTCCCCTTCTTCCGGACTTTAGAGGCAGGAGTAGGGGTAGGTGCAGGGGCAGGCTCAGTTATGACGATGCCAAACAAACGGGTCAGAACAGATAAAGCAATGAGACAAAAAAAGGAAAAAAAAAAAAAGAGAAAGAAGACAGTGCGGGAGTTACCTTCAGCTAGATACCCATCAGTTTAGTGATGGTTTGCTCCGCCCTCTGCCTTTTGTACCTTTGGGGGCCAACTACCCAGAATTCATCAAAATCCTATTTTGCGGCCATGTAGCCGTCAAGCATCTAAGCAAGGTCAATAGCCGCCCTCTCATTCCCCTTCTTCGGGACTTCAGGGGCAGGAGTAGGGGAAGGTGTAGGGGTAGGTGTAGGGGTAGGCTCAGTTATGATGATGCCCTTTTTAGCTGGAGCTTGGGCGGGGCAGTCTGAGCGAAGCCTCTTCCTCTTTGCTTAAGGAGGAGCGGCAGAAACAGGGGTCTCCACTGCCTTTTTCTTCGGGGCCCACTTTGTTAGCAAAGATTTCTTTAAGTTCTCTGCTCGGCCCTTGTTCTGGTCGGTTGCCATCAGATTCTCTGGCGTGATAATGGCTCTGTGATCTCGGTTGCTGGTTTAGAGGAGCTTACGGTATTTGTCTTAAAGGTCAACTGTAAAGACTGACCTCTCCCAAGCACTTTTATCTGCACAGAAGACATAAGTATAGGGGTTAGACAAACTATTCAGAAGTAAAGATAAGCAACAAAACAGACATGTTCGAGAGGGGGATCTCACCCTTAGTCCCAGTTTTTTGGGGGAATATCGAAATCTGATCTTGGAAGTCCTCCATCTCCCATCTTCCTCTTACGAAGAAGCACCACTTCTTCCAAGTTTTATTGGAAGTTGGTACCAATGTTTTAAAAACCGGACCGGATCGGCAGGTTCAACTAGTTGAACCGTCGACCGGTCCCTAGTCCAGTCCGGGTTAGCCCAGTAAACCGCTTGAAGCTTAAAACCGTTCTAAAAAGTGAAAACCGGTAAAACCGGACGGTTCAACCGGTTCATGGCTGATTTTTTTTTTTTTTTTCAAAATCTCAAATTTCATGTAATTTTTTAGCTGAATTTTGGCTAAGTAGAATTGGTATTTGGCTGAATTTATTTTGGATTGTATTTAAAATTTTAAACCCTTGAAGTTCGAAACTCTAGTATTATATATTTGTATCATGTGGTATTTTATTTTATTTTATGCATGATTATTAGTGTTTATATATATATATATATATATTTTTTTTTTTTTTTCATGTAGTTGAAGACTAAATTATTGGATTATACTTGGATTGGATATTGGATATTAAATTAATTTTTGTTATGGTCCTTGCGATTATGGAAGAATATCAATGAAGTTTTAACTTTCAATATTGCAATAAAATATGTCTATTATACTTTTTTTTATTTTTTTCTTGAAGTTTTACATATTAAGAAAATTCATATTTTATAAAAAAATTTTATATAATTTTTTAAATTTAAAATATCAATAATATTTATTATTAAATTTATTAATTACATAATTATGACATCACGGTTTGATTCCGGTTGACCCGACGGTTGAACCGGTAACCCGTAACCTGGACATTTTTTCGGTTCGATGAATGGTCTGGTTCTGAGAACATTGGTTGGTACTGAGGTGAGAGGACTGAACCCTTTGACAAAAGACATGTAGAAGAGGCCTTCCGACCTCATATATTTTAGATCCATATTACTACGGATCAGGTCAAGGGTCACCTCGACCCCGGTCTGATGCCCTAACACTATGAACCCTAATAGATGGCTCCATTTATTGAGATTGAGGTCGGCTGGGCAGATGTTGAACCATTTAAAGAACTGTACAACTAGAGGAGGCAGGGGGAGTTTCAACCCTATCTCAAACTAGGCAAGATAGACACAAATCTCACCCGCTCAGACATCAAAGGGGCGATCTAGTGAACTTGGAGCCCTAAAAGTTACATTATTGGGAAAATTAAAAGAGGGCCTCAGGCTACCTAACATAGCCAGAGTTACGGCACTCTAACCCTCCTCTCTATGGGAAGGCCTGCCATAGGCCTCCCCCATTTTATTCCTAGGCTCTACAAATGCATCAACAATCTTAACCCTAGAACTAGAAGGGGATCCTACTGACCTATTCTTAGAGGAGCTACTACCTACAGTATGAGTTTGGGACGACACAATCATCTCTAAGGAGCTTCCTGTGCCATTACCAACACTAGAAGATGCAGTAGAGATCGACATTGCAAATATGACGAAGGGGAAGAAGAAGAAACAAAAAAAGATAAAGAACAAAGTAGTAAAGGAAGACAAGAGATGAGGAAATAAGCCGAATCTGAAACACGAACGGATGAGGAAGCTTCGAACAATGTTGATCTTTTTGAGTTCTCTATTTTCTCTGACTTGACGATATGAATTCTTTTGAAGTGAAGAAAATGATGAAAGGGAAGGCGTAAGAGTATCATTTCCCTCTTTTATATAAGTTCGTAGAAGTGGGGGCCCAACTAGCCAATCCATCATGGCAGTTGGAGGCAATGATGGCCACGAAAGCCCAAACGACGGACTGCGTAATGAATGTCACATCAAACGGTCGTCTCGGGAAACAAAAAGACAAAACGCATGGCTTTGAGGAAACCCTCAACTTTAGTTACGCGTATTGCTAAACTAAGGTGGAGGGGGGGGAGTAGCTGATATGCCATAAAGTGACAGACTAATCTCCATATGACACGTGTGTCTACCGAATAGCTGAAGCTCACCCATCCAGAGCAGGTTTAATATATGACCTTCAGAGCTTTAGATCGGAAGCCCATGCAACCATCTGATCCACCTCAGGCTCGGAAGGCACTACGAACACTCACAAGAGGGTTCCGAACTTATTGCTGCCTTAAGCACCCTACCGAGCTAAAGATAAGGAAACAATATTCAACAAGGAAACTGTCACTTTCAGATATCGTTCAAGCTCAGTGTCCAACATGGCAACTGCCATTCACTGGTGATCGAATCCCTACTTTCATGACTCCAAATCTTAATCAACTTAGGAAATTCACAGCTATAAATAAAGCCCTAAGGTAAGCTTTTTGATTCATGCTCATTCAATTACTTTCAATTACAGTCTTTCAATTCAGTTTATTGACTTTATCATTGGAGCGGCTACCACTGGAGCCAATCCGATGGCCCTCTGATCTCTTTTTGAGTGTTCAACAAGCAACGGCGACTGGAGCCCCTATCGACCAGAAAAGTACAACATCAGATATGATAATCTAAATTTTAAAAAATTAAAAAAGCTTAAAATGAATAGCTTGTCAAATGCGTATCCCGTGTTTTCAAATTTTTGTGATTTTTTCACAACAATTATATGCCTCTAAAAAAATATTAATATTTTTGGAACACTTTAGAAATATAATTACCTAATCATGATTGCTGGGGCACGAAAAAAAAAAAAAAAAACAAATCTAAAATTACACAAATACAAGAAAATAAAGATTTACGTAATTTACTTGAAAATAGGACTATGTTTACGATTATTACGATTTTACTATAATCTAAAAGAGCTAAAAACTTTCAGTACAAAAATAGACGTCTATTTAATTATAAATACATCGTATTAGAATAATAAAAAAATAATATAAAATATTAAAATATTTTTAAAAGATATCAAAAAAAATTAATGTGCAATAATTATTAGGATTCACACTATCAACACTTCAGTGTACCCTTTTTTTTAAAAAAGAAATTCAATATTCACCGCCTTATTTGAAATAGTGGGAAAGAGAGTGATTAGATGTAAAGAGTCAAAGGGGTTGGTAACTTGAAAGAGCCAAAAGGAAAGAAAGCCAATCAAATTTTAGCATTTGTCAAGCCTTTTTTTGGTTGGCAGTCTTGCGAGGGACAGTCTATTATTATAGCAGGACAAGTTGAGAAATTCTTGCATATTCGTATCTTTTAAAAAATAAACTTATATACGTAATATGATTCAATTCACCGAATCCATGTTTAATCAATACATCCGGTCCACTAAAATCTTCTCGGACGACCATGTAGTCTACTTGCCCTGAAATTCAGGCTGCAGTCAATTGACTTTAATGACCATAAAGCCATGGAACTTAGCATTAGCATGTGCAATCTGATAGAGCCATTTTGGCCCCACCCCTATGCATGTGAATTCATATTTTTTTTTGTCCCAACGGCTAAGCTAAGCAAAAGGGTTGCCCTTCTCCTCCATTCTTGTATTCTTACCATCACTTGATACATTATTTCAATGTGAATATATGAAATGCATTGCCAAGGGTAGCTATCAGTCTCTATAAACCCCACAACTCATATTGAAGTGTGATTTGATTCAAGTAAATGACCTAATTATTTAGAGATAACTCGAATGGTTGGACCAGTAGTAAAGGGTTGATGTGGGGCAAACCATAAGCTTGAATGTTCTGAGTTCGACTTTTACATGCAAAAAAAATATTTGAATTTAACTGATACACGTGATTTGTAAGTGATTATATGTATTTAAAGTTTGTTTGACAGTCACGTGTAAAATGACCCGTGATTGAGAGGATTCTTCATCCAAATAAAAAAAAATTTAAAGAGTGAGATGATACAATTTTTTCAAACAACAAACCATTTATTGCCCCTAATTGTGAGGGTGTAGATGTGAAATGGTGCAAACGCTTCCATTTTTTCTGATAGCAAGACAAAGACTACACTAATATAAGACAAAAGAAGAGGCATATGACTAGAGAGAGAGAGAATCACCCCAAGACCATACTTTGCAATATGATATCCCAGGAAAGGAAACACAACCTCCACAATCCATATTGCATCTCATAACCCTCTCTCTCGCCCTCCCTCCCTCCCTCCCAGTATATTTCTTCTCAGTTTATTGCTCTTTGTGCCCATGGAAACTAACAGTAGCACTGTTGCTGCTGCAGGACCACCTGGTGTTTCTGCAAAAAACCATACCCATAACCACCATCACTCTCCGCCTCAACCCCATAAGCACCACCATGATATTCTCCCTTCCACTTCAGTTCTCACAATAATCATACCCATCATCATAGTCATCTTGCTCCTCTTAATATTTCTAATCATAGTAATGCTGCGACGTCTAAAATCTGCGAAAAACAATGACAGTATCAAAAGAAGCAACCGCAACAGCATCAGCAACAGATATTGCATGTTCATTGCTCATAGCACCTTAAACATTAATGCTAGCCCAGGTAAGAACCCAATTCCAAATTTAATACAACTATGATCTTTAATGCTATCTTGTACAATCGTTGGGTTCATACTAATGTGTGTGAATAAAACTTCTATTTGTAAATCTGTGATATGGGTATTTGGCAACTTGGCAGATGTGAAGGTTGGGTGCCTATATGGAGGGAATTCAAATCATATTCCCCCAAATAAATTTAGAGTCGTCCAAGTATTCACATATAAAGAGCTTGAAGTGGCAACAGATAGATTTAGTGAATCAAATGTGATAGGAAATGGAGGCTTTGGAGTTGTTTATAGAGGGGTCCTGAGTGATGGGACTGTGGCAGCAATTAAGATGTTGCAAAGGGAAGGGAAGCAAGGGGAGCGTGCATTTCGGATAGAGGTTAGTGAGATCAGTTATTAGTTTTTGCTTATTTTTTGCTATCTCCCTAAAGTTTTTCTTTGTGTTGTTGTTTTTCTATCTGTTCATCCTAGACAGAGTAAGGAAGGTTATGATATTGTTTTTATTACACATAAATAGTCTTATATTAACATAGAGAGAGTCTCTATTTATTTTACTAAAAATTTCATTAAGCAGCCAGACAAAATACAAAAGAACAGGCCTGTTCATAAGCATGTAAGATTTTAGGCAATTAATTTTGTGCTTGTATGTCTCTCTTTTTTTTTTGAACAGAGCTTGTATGTGTATGATCTCTCTCTCTCTCTCTCCATCCATAAGTCGTCATTTTTCTTTCTTCTAACCTCATTTAACAATTAACACCAAAAACACACACACACACACACAAACCATTTTAGCCATAAGTCCTCTACTTTTTGGTATCTTCTAACCTTACTAACAATTAAAAATTGTAGGGAAGGTTGACTTAAGCTCTCTCTCTCTCTCTATATATATATAAATATATATATATATATATAGGTCCTCTTCTTTTCCTTTCCTCTAATCTTACTCAACAATTAAAAGGTGTTGACTTATCTCTTACACGCACAGGAGCCTTCCTAATCCTACCTAGCTACAAGTACTTTTTTTCAACCTCACTTAACAACTGGGGACTGTCTAAAATATTGACTCAAGCAATCTCTCTCTCTCTCTCTCTCTCTCTCTACACACACACACACACATTTATCATACCCTTTATCTACTCTGCCTTTTAATGTACCCGCATTAATGAAACTAATTCAACCCTGCACATGGATGTGAAAAAAAATGACAATGAAACCTATATATTTTCTTTCCCCTTTGACAGGTGGATTTACTAAGCCGCTTGCACTCCCCCTACATAGTGGAGCTGCTTGGCTACTGTGCAGACCTACACCACCGGCTTCTAATATTTGAATACATGCCCAATGGAACTCTCCAACGCCACCTCCACCCTTCCCACAACCAACCTCGGCTGTTGAATTGGGAGACTCGATTGAGAATAGCTCTCGATTGTGCCAAAGCCCTTGAGTTTCTCCATGAGCATGCGATCACACCCGTCATCCACAGTAATTTCAAATGCAGTAACATTCTGTTAGATCAAAATTTCAAAGCCAGGGTATCAAACTTCGGTTTCGCCAAAGCAGGCTCAGACAAGATCAATGGTCAAATTTCGACCCATGTGTTGGGGACCACAGGATATCTAGAGCCCAAGTGAGTACTTCATCATCTGTCATGCATCTCTTTTTTTCATTACCATACCCAATAAATGTGCACACTTCACACAGTCATGCACACAGACAGGACTAAGGTCCTCATTAGGCAGGTTGTCATTTTCACACATCTTTTTAGGGGCTGTTTGGGAGACAAATATCCATGTCCGCCAACCGAATTCCAGAAGTGCCCATACTTCCATACTAAATGTCTCTCTGCATACAATCTGCACAAGTTTATTTATATATTTCCAAACAGCCCCTCAATTAAGTCTTTCACATTGAATAGATGATAGCATTAACCATGAAGTAAAACATCTTGCAACACGACTAATCTATTTTTAGAACTTTCGCAATGTAGGTATGCTTCAGCTGGTAAGCTTACTAGTAAATCAGATGTATACAGTTATGGTGTGGTTCTTCTAGAGCTCTTAACCGGCCGTGTACCAGTTGATACCAAGCGTCCTCCTGGAGAACATGTACTTGTCTCTTGGGTTAGTAAAAGACATTTATCACTCTTACTCTCAAAGTTTTCATAATATCATGACATATATTAACACCAAACACACACTACTGAAGCCATAAGACTTCTTTATTTCATCATGTTGGAACTTTATACCCACTGATCAAATTTTAGGAACACCCCATTTTGCAGTTCATTCATAAAATGGATTGAATGCAAACCTTAAGATCCCTACAGCTCGCAGTGTCATGACTCAGAATTTTTTGCCTATTGACTCTCTAACAGTGACACAGTTCAAAACTGCTGAAGTGTTGTTTGTTTTATAATTTTTAGGCTCTTCCAAGGTTAACAAACAGAGAAGAAATAGTGGAAATGGTTGACCCAGTACTACAAGGCCAGTATTCAAAAAAGGATCTAATCCAGGTCAGTTTTGTTTTCTATCACAAATTAATTAGTGAAGCTAAAATTCAAACTAATGATGGTTTTCTTCTCGCTATATTGGTTTTACAGATAGCTGCTATTGCAGCCATGTGCGTGCAACCAGAAGCAGATTACCGTCCTTTAATGACAGACGTTGTGCAGTCCTTAATCCCTCTGGTCAAGAACCTCCCTAGATGTCCCTCCAATTCCTTCAGATCTAATCAAACCGCAAGTCCCAGCCATTAGGGGCTGTTTGGAAACTGCAAGTTGAGCTGTTCAAAATCCAAAATACTCCACAAGTCAGCTGGGTTCATCTTATGACAACTCAAGTAAAAAGGGTTGGTCCACTTCAGACAGGTTTTACTCAGCTGGCCAATTTTTGGGCTCACCAAAACCACATGGTACATTTGGTACAAGTGACACCCATTGCCTTCAGTTTTCAGAGCATACAAAATGAAAGAGCACCAAAATGTACCAGTGCATTTGCATGCAAAGACATACCTGCAAGTTCACGGGAATAATCTGAATCAGAAGGCAGCTTGGGAAATGGGCCTTGTATAAGAGTGGTGTGTGATTTGTATGCAAGCATCTTGAACAATGAAATATCCTGTACAGCAATTAAAGAAAGTAGTAGAACATAATAACTGCATTATTACTCGAGATTCAAAGATGTGATTTTTTTATGGGTTTTTGCCAAAGTTGATAATTGTTTAAGACTAAAAGGCAGATTTAAAACTGAGATAGCAACTGTCTCTGGTACAATATCTTGTATTAATCTACAACAACTATACCCTTTTCGCAAACTGATTGCAGCTATTTTTGGTTGTTTTATTTTCTTAGCCATGGTATTTGAATGCACATATAAATACTTTTATGTATAATGGAACCATTGCAGAGTGTATAGTATAAGCATAACCACAACGATGGTAAAATAAAACTACTACTTTCATGAAATCCTAGAAATGTCATACATATGCAATGAAACAGACTAATTTCACAAAGGTATCAAAACAAAATTGCCAGATTCCTACTGCTTAGGAAAATAAAATTGAAAAACAATTATCATAAATGTGAGAAAGTTCCTTTGGAAAGTAAGGATTTTTGATTCAAGCTTCATGGATCATAATTATATTTCTTCCTAAAGAAATCGAATTTTCCAAATGAAATAAAAATTTTCTCCTTCACTGTTCTGGTTCTGTGTGGAAACAAAATTTAGGGTTGATGACATAGTGAAAATAATGTGTGGAATGGCGAGACCAGATTCATGTGTCCGACTTATATAATAAGGATAAGGCCTTATTGAGTTGAGTTAACATACTGAAAATAAGAAAAATATGGTACTTATCCAATAATAATAATAATAATAATAAAAAAAAAAGAAGAAAGATAAGTAATATAAACTGAGCAAGATGTCTATTGACTTTATATTTATTTGAGAGGAAGGACAAATTACTGAGGTATATTTTTTTAATGACAATTTTTCCACTAAAGTTCATGGTTTATTCATGATTTACTTTTTTATTTTATGCCATCTTTGTCGAATAAAAACTCTTAAAATCAAATCTACTTCTTTGTCTTCATCTTTCTCTCTCTATCCCATGATGAACCATCAAATCACCACCGCAACTTCAACCATTATTACTAACCACACCATCTCCATCGCCACCAACGAACCTGTCGTTGGAGCGGTGGTGGGAGACAGCGGTGTTGCAGCGAGACTTTTGGTGTTTGCACAACAGTGTGCAATGATTGGGACCTCGGATCTTTGAGAAAGAGCGGGGAGTTGAGAATTGTAGCTGCAACCTGCAGCTATGTTTATGTGAGTGTGGTGATGGCTAGTGATTGAACAATGAGAAAAAAAACATGGAGATGATAACCAAGGCACTTGTTAGTGTGGTGAGTTTTTTATATGAAAAAGATGGGATTTTTTGTTAAGGTGTTTAGACGGGTCTTAACAGTGTTCAACCCTTAAAAATTCACAAAGCATGGCCTTACATCCCGCCAATTCAAAGGGGTTTCTAACTCTACAACCTATAATATGGAGATGAAAAAGAGATGAGTTGTATGGCTTTTTTATGATTTTTTTCATACAGCTTCTTTTTAGTCTTTAAAATCTCGTTAAAAAATTCACTCAAATAAAATATAAATTGGTTATGTAGGTGAGTTGAAGAAATTACCCAAACTACAACATCACTGCTGTACAAAAATACTGAACCAGTCAAAGTGTAAAATTTTATACTTTGAGATAGTGTGAAATTTAACACTTTTCACAATTAGTGAATTTTTAACCATTGGTACTTCTTAATTTTTCTTAATAATAATTGAGATTTTTCTTAATTTTTATGAAAGTGTAAAATTTGACATTTTTGTTGGGACCTAGAAAAGTGTAAAAATCTATAGTTTTGCTGGAATGAAATTTTACACTTTTAGATTGATTTTTTTCTTCAAAATTTCATATTAGATATAGATCTTGTTTGATAGATCTCAATTTTTAGAGTCCAAATATATAAATTTTATTAAAAACTAATTCATATTTTATGAGTTATTTAATTTTGAAATGTTGGAAAACATTTTTAATACATGGATGTCATTCAGTGATTCACGCAATTATATTTGTGCAAGATGTATGTTAGGGTATTTTAATCATAAAAGGATTGAAAGACTTGGTGGGTTAATTTGTTTGGACTTGGACTCTATTATAATTTAGATATGTCTTGTGGACCTACGGCTGAATGACCTTGAAAAATATAGAGAAGTTGATTACCAAGTGGAAGAGTAACATCAGAATAATGTAGCAATAAATTACACCTCATCCTGTCGCTGGTTGATCCTTGAACAGGAAATGTTCAACACACTGCTATTGGAAAGGCCATCTTTCTGCATTTGATGAGAGCATGATGCAAATGCAGGAGAGTTGGGCGTGTCTTGGGACCCTGCTTGAGGACATCAACTACAAGACTGTATGAAGAAAAAACAAACAAAAAGAAAAAAGCTGCAGCTCAGATTGATTTTATTCTGATTACCCCTTCCTACAAATAATGACTGGAACAAACTTCAAAATGAAATCTGTCAAATGTTTTGTGCCAAACAAAGATTGAATTTTATGTTTTATCAAGGAAGAAAAAAGAAAGCCATACATATTTTTCTCTTGAAGCACAGGCAGGGACAATGATTTCTTCAGAGTCAGATGGGTATATGTGAAAGAGAGAAATATAGCAAGCGCATAGGGCCGTTAACAAAAAGGGGAAAAGAAAGAGTATACCACCAAAAAGAATAAGACAGATATGAAACAAGCTTGAAAATCTAGCTAGAATAATTGCCCTGCTTTTGTTATGCTGTTAAAAGGCAACAAAAATTGGAATCTTATCACAGAAAAGGGACAAAGAGGGTTGATGGTGTATCTCAGAAGCTACGGACCTATAATTCATGTAAAGATGGTTGCCAGGTGTATATATGTCAGTAGAACTGTAGAAAGAGACATACTTTCTTAACGTAAAAGAACAAAGTGAACACAAACCAGTGAAATTTAGGATGCACAATAACATTAGAATCCACCAAGCATTTTAAGAGATGTCATCAGAACATGTGGGAAGAAAGGACTACCCATAAGTAGATGTAATAGATTCACAAGTTGTGTACTAGAACACAGTCTATAAATTATTACAAGATAAGACAGACCTTCTCCTGTTACGTTGCAAGAGCGAATTAGAAGTACTTCCTCAGAAGTAAAACATATGACAATCCCATACAAATGATTTGAAGACCATGTTAATGAAGTTTGCAGCAAGGTCAAAAATTTCAATTTCTTTCTTAACTGAAATAATTACTAAAGGCAAAATAGAACCCAAAGATTTAGCTTTCTCCATTGTAAGTAATTCTACATAATGACTAAATTATAGAATGAAGAAAGTTCAAAAATTTCAGGTTGTCTCAAAATTGTGTGAAGTGGCATTAAATGAAATTACTTGTCAAACACCCAAATACATACCTAGACTCATTAGATGCTGCTTGACCATGGATAGGCACAACATCCATTCTTAAGCATAAACATAATTGAAACAACAAAAACTATCTCATTCAAACCAGCTGACTATGGAATAAACATTGCATATGACTTTCGTCTTAAGTATAAAGGAACATTTACAGTATTTGATGGAGAAGAAAGTCCATACTAAATCCAAATCCTAAGGGCCTGGAATATATAGCAATGGATTATTGATAACTCAAAATGGGTTCAGAACTTTAAAGGCGCAACCACAAGCAGTCTTGCCCATTCAACCTTGATGTCAAATATCAGACTCCATCCACAACATTCTTTTTGTTTCTTGAAGGTAGCTTATGTCCATGATTTATCTCTACCTACTTTTAATTTCCATCTCACTGATCAAGTTTGGAACAAATCATGATGCTGAGCAGAATAAAAGTTGAATATGCATCCTAAAACTCACAGCTGATCTCACAGAAGTTTTCTTTTTCACTCATTTGTACAACCCAAGAAGTTGCTGGCTCAATTTGAAGAATTTAGAAGCCCATGAAGAAGACCAAAGATAACAAGAGCAGGGCTAAAGAAAAAATGGCCCAAATGTAGCAGCATGACAGATAACAATTCATGTAGCTGAATTGCTTTGATCAGTTGAGTGCTCTTCTTACAGCTTATCGTAATCATTTGACACTCTGTTGGGTTCTCTGAGGCAATCAGTGTATGAAGTTTGAAATTTACATCCCAATTGTTTAAAGGCCTCATGTACATCCCCATTTTTTACATACCCATTAACCAGTGAGTTTCAAAATGCCACATACAATTCAGGACTTTCATCATATACCCCATGAGCAACTTCTAATTTCCACAAATTAAGTAAAACTATGTAAACAAATTGCCAAACCACAATTCCATTCAAAACAAGTTCTCGTTTACCTTATAATGAAACTAGTGAGCCCAAATCGAATGTTGACAGTGACAGCATTTGTTCAAGCCTGAAACATAAAACAATGAAAGTGAATTAATTCAACAGCAAAATCGAGTTTTTGAGGACTTAATCACAATAATTTAAATCATAGAACCAGGTTGGCAGGGTTACGCCCGAGACAGTTGTTTGAAGCATATGAGAGAAATTTGAACTCTGCTTCCCCCTGTTTTTTTTGGTTCTTCATTTTTTTTTTTGAGAAAATGGCGGGAAATACCGATAAGCAGTTGGTGTTTGTCAGTACGTTTCTCACCAGTTATAACTTTTCTTATGAGAAATTCTCAAATATCTATTTCAAATATTGCATCCTTTTGTAGCCACGTGAATTAAGTCATATAATTAAAATGTCATAATAACTATCACATTATTTAGGATAATAATTTGGGTAGAATTTTAAAAAAATATAACATTATTCTTTATTTTATTTTTATTTTATGAGACTTTGCCACCCACCCTCAACAAGCAAATGACCCAGAATCCCTCTTAGGAATTGCTTGTCAAATAAAATTAAGCATATCTTTAGATAAGTATTCCACGAGTCTTTTAGCGATTGAGTAATTTACATTAATTCACAATATACTGAAATTATAAAAATCATTATATCATATGAGGAGTTTTTGAATAATTTTACATGATACAAAGCAAAGTGAGAAGATGAAATGAAATTAATTATGATGGAGAAAAAAGAAAAGAATAGTGTGATCATTCTTTCATGTTACAATTAATAAAGAAAAGAGAGAAGACTTGAATGCTTGAATGCTGACCCATGCCTAATGTTCTTAAAACAAAAGCTATAATAACAGCAAAGTCACATTTTCTAGGTAGAAATATATAAGTTGGCCGCAAGTCGCAACTCCAAACCGAACCTAAACAATAGTTGGGTTCATCTTCAACGTTGATAAGGTATTTCCATTGATATTGAAGGGATTTTTTTTCTCTAAAGTAACTTAAAATTCAAATCCACAGCGTCCCTCAACAGTTATTAATTGACAAATTTGAATTTAAAATAACATATAAATAGTCAGAAATCAACCACTCCCAGTTGAAGATTAACTTTTAAAAAGAAAGAGCTTGACACCTTCAGCCCGCTTTGTTTGACATTATTTTTTCCTGTTCACTTTTTCTCTGTCCCTCTGTTTCTCTTTCTGAGTTAGTGGTAGTGTAGGAAGGAAGAGAGAGATATGGCTTGCGCTCAGTGTTGCACGAGCCCACCGATTTTAAGCTCAAGTTATGGAGCAGGCTGTGTGCTGGAACTTGAAAGGCCTCAAGACTTATGCTACTGGTTCACTTGCTTCCAAACTTGGGATTGTCCTCATTTCTGATGTATTTGGTAACTACCCAATTTCAAATCTTTCACTTTTAAATCTCCATAACTGTGTTCATAACCTTTTCCCCCCTTTTGAAGTAGGCCTAGTAAATTTGAAGTTTTTTTGTATAGTTTTGAAGTAGTGTTTACTAATTTGCAGTTCTCGTGCTTAATTTGAAATGGGTATTGGTTAGAATGTGGTTCACTTGTTTAATTTTAAGTGAGTGCTGGTTAATTTTCTGATTGCTTCTTTATTTTGAAGTGGGTATTGGTTAGTTTGTGGTTTGCTTATTTTCAGTTATTAATGAGGTTTCATTTGATCTGTCAATTGTAGGATACGAAGCACCAAAGTTGAGGTATGTCTAATGTCAGATGATTAGCTTGGAAGCCTTTGATTAATCTTATTATACCACATTGATTTATACAATCATTGTGGGATTTCTTTTTCTTTTTCTTTATTTTAATTGGACAATTCTCTATTTAGAAGTTGGGGATTGGCCAAAAAAAGCAGATGATTGAAGTTGTTGATCTAATTGAGAAAACACTTGCCTCATATAAGTAGTTTTCAATGGCTGTTATTAAAAATTGGAGGCCCAATTCTAAATTAACTTGATCCTTAAAACCCAGGTGTTAAGGAGAGGGAGAGAGGGCCCTTATATATAGACCAGAGGAGTTAGAGACGGGTAATGTGGGACACTCCAACACGCCTCCTGGATTACATTGTCTATCGCAACGAAAGCCAGATGGGCGCGCCCCGACTCTTCTAGCCTAAAGATAGAGCTCTGGCCTAGCTCTGATACCATATTGAAAATTGGAGGATCAACTCTAAATTAGCTCGATCCTTAAAACCCAGGTTTTAAGGAGAGGAAGAGAGGGCCCTTATATATAGACCAGAGGAGCTAGAGACAGGTGATGTGGGACACTCCAACACGCCTCCTGGATTACATCGTCTGTCGCAGCGAAAGCCAGATGAGCGCATCCCGACTCCTCTAGCCCAAAGTTAGAGCTCTGGCCTGACTCTGATACCATATTGAAATTAGAGGCCCAACTTTAAATTAGCTCGATCCTTAAAACTCAGGTTTTAAGGAAAGGGAGAGAGGGCCCCTTATATATAAATCAGAGGAGCTAGAAATGGGCAATGTGGGACATTCCAACAGCTGTGAAGTGCTTTCTATACTAATTACTATCCCTTAAACTTATTCTATTTCTATGTTTTTGCTAATCATATAAATGAAATCGTGACCTCTCCATAAGGAAAAGAGTGAAATAGGGAGTACCCTAATAGAGCTAATATGGGGGTCAACTTTCTCTATTTAGATTCTTCGGTAGCAAATCTGAACTGAATTGAGTCTAGAACAACCATCCAATAGTTGTGTTGGAACAATTAGGTTCTATATGAAGTGATCTTGGTGTGGACCAACCATATATTGAACTATGCCATTGCCTACATGTGTTTGCTGGACATAGCGGAAGATACGTTAAGCTGATAAAAGCTTTGCTACTGCATAAATTGTGCAACAAATCAAAGTGGCCCCATTAGATTTTGACTCCCCTACCCTAATGATACAACATAGCATTTTACTGAAGAATCACATTTTTCCTCCATTTGTTCGGACTCTTTAGGTCCTTGGTTAGATATCCATCCTAGAATCTTCTGTGACTGTTCATGTAGCCGCTAGTTAAGAGTTCCTTGTGATGTTATCTGATAGAAATACAATAGAGAAGATGAATCTTCTAAACTTATGTCATCCACACTTAAAAATAGTGAAAAGGAGGGAACTTGCTATCTTTTATTAGGTCATTTCATGTTTGAAATTTCTGTCTGGTTTTTCTAACCTCCTAGGCAAGGAAGGTGACCATTGATAAAGCGCTGCTAAGGCTTGTAAACCCAGCCCCTGCGAGGGGTGTTCACTCGGTATGAGTGAATTGGTTATTAAAAGAAGCATAACTATACAATCTCTTAACGATTCACCTTGGCGGGAAGTGTCATGCAACAGTGATGTATGCCTTTTTTTCCCTTTTGCAAATTTGTTGCTGGTCGGAGATGGATAAGGGAGTGAGATGTTTTTTGGACTTCCATTTTGTTTACAATAATCATTTGTAAACCTTCACATTTCAATTTGATTTTATTATTTTTGTTTCTCTATATATTGGAAACAAATGTCGCACCTTTTTGCTATAAAGGAAGCTTGCAGACAAAGTTGCGGCTGCTGGCTTCTATGTGGTGGTTCAGGACTTCTTTTATGGAGATCCCTTTTCATATCATAATGCTGCGAAGCCACTGCCAGACTGGATAAAGCTTCATGGATGGGTCGTTATTCCATATTACTTATAGAAACTTGATTTTAATACTGAGTTCAATTATAACCAAATGAATAGGATACTTTTTTATGCTTGTCTGTCCTAGAAAATCATTTAAAGAAGCCACCTGTTCTAACTTCACATTTGAAGGATACGACGCCTACAAGAAGCCTACAATTCATGCACCTTCTACAGCAGCTGGCTGCAGCATATGTGAATTACTTGCTGCATTATATTTATAACCCTAAATCAGACCAGCTTTTTATCTACATTTATTGCACTAAATTTAATAATGGCAAAAATCAAAGTAAAACTTCTAAAATTATGAACATAAGAAATTCAAACTCAACAAAAAATTTGAATGCCAGACATTATGGACGTTATGTAATTAAATTGAGGTCTTCAAAAAGTTTTTATGAACATTTCTGGCACCAAATCCAGTCGTGGATGAAGCTAGAACAAGGACTTCTGAAATTCTGAACAACATTTGAGAGAATTGTTTTTTGAAATTCCAACATCAAAATGAGATTCTGAAATTCTTGTAATCTTGTTAAGATTCAAAATTTCTTACCTTTAAACTTTTTTATCTTCCACCTTGCCATGTGACATCTATTTATATAGACGAGTATTTTCTCTCTGTTTCAGTGTCATGAATACAGACTCACATGCTATGCATTTATCCTATTCTTTTGTATCCAATTCTTGAATGACTAAATTATCTTAGAAGTTAAATATCTGAACCCTTTTACTGTGTTTTAAGGAAAAGGGATTTGAAGATGCGAAAACTGTAATTGCAGCTCTAAAGAGTCGAGGCATATATGCAGTTGGTGCTGCAGGATTCTGCTGGAGCGGTGAGATTTCAGTTTTCTGATATCTAGAATTATTTTATTTTGGCATCATTTTTTGTGTTAAAGTTTTCCAGTGATTAATATGTCCACAGGAATATTTTTATGGTTGCCACTTCTTAAAAATGGCTGGTCTTTTTTGAATTCTTATCAGCAAAGGTAGTTGTGCAACTTGCAAAATCCGATTACATACAAGCTGCAGTTATGCTACATCCTTCATTTGTTAAATTGGATGACATGATAGGTACATGGATTTCATTTGGAAGCAGTTTCAGATTATAGCATTATCGATTTTAGTCTCTGTTTTCTGTCTCCCTCTCTCTCTCTCTCTCTCTCTCTCTATATTGTCTAACTTCTAGAAATGCTTTTGGATATGTTAGTTTCTAAGACCTTTTTTATGTGGCTTGCAGACGTCCAGGTCCCCATTGCTATTCTAGGAGCTGAGGTTGACAAGTTCTCTCCACTGGAACTCTTGAAGCAATTTTATCCTCCAAATCTGAGGTAGTGAATGCCAAACCTCAAAAGTTAATTGGAATATTTCTCTAACGTTCGTTGCTATCAAGTTTGGCCGAGTCTTTGATTGCTATTCTCTGTTTTCATATTAGTTGCAAGAATCAAAACTAGCAAACTAGATTGTGATCTTATACAAGGAAATCTGTCAGATGGAAAAATAATTGAAGTTGTTTGTCAATACTTCTGCCTACGGTAATTTACAAGCTTTCCTCCCAAAATTTTCTGTGGAAAAAAAATCTTGCCACCATGGTTTCAATTTCTAAAGTTTATTAGAGTTTACCCATTTAAATTTTCTTTATGCTCCGTTTCTTTGCAAAGAAGATAAGGCAATGCAAAAGAATTTCAGTATCTTACAACAATAGCTCCAATCTCAGATACTTTTAAGATCTCCAGGTTCTCTTTTTCTTTTCTTCTATCTTTTTGGGGACTAAACAGAGGTATATTTGGTTGGTTCACATCTTACTATTGATTCTATGCATTAAATGTGAACTAGCCTATACTAGTTTTAATTTTAACTTGAACCCATGATAGGTGAGAATAATTTCTCACTGGATCTAGATATAGTATTTTCAGGTCACTTGTAACTAAAATGGGGTGTTTATCAGGGTTTTGGGTTTTCATATTTCAGAATTCTCATTCAGCTTTCTTCCCTTCAGCCAAACAAGAGAGAAATATTAGCACTTCATTGAACACAGAATAAAGCGATAATTTTCCTTTCCATTATTATCAGTCTTTTTATAAATTTATTTTGTTGTACTGGTTTTTAGGTCAATAGTTTTTTGAAGATATTCCCTGTTACTGTACATGGATGGACAGTGAGATATAGTGATGAAGATGAAGATGCTGTCAAAAGTGCAGAAGAAGCCCACCAAGACATGTTTGCCTGGTTCACCAAATATGTCAAGTAGGGGGAAGAAGAAATAAAAAAAAAAGAAAAGAAAAAAGCTACCCCTGTAGAATTATGATCATAATCTAAAATGATACATTTTTATGAGAAGGTTCATATATACTTGAGCACTGCATTTCAAATAATAAAGTTTTGTTTGATCAATAATCCCAGTGATAAAAATGACTTGAAAAGAAAAACTTTGCAGTGTTTGCTAGATGTAGCAGACCCCGACCAGTCCTCTGATTGCTCAATGGTATGGAAGTTCAGAAGTTGGAGCATGGAGTTTCACCAGGAGAGTTTGATATATGATGAATGCTTCTGGTGATCAAAATGAACTGAAAAGAGAGACCTTCCAGTTATTGCTAATGCCACATTTTTCAAAATGAATGAGAGATGAAAATTTATTAATTATTAAACTTTTTTACACTTTCATTAATTAATAAATATTTTTTTACAGTTTAGGTACAAAAATAAGACATTATATATAACTTTTCTTAAGACTTAAATACCCTTGTATATTACATTGATTTTTTCTATCATTTTAAAAATTATAGAAAAGTTTATGTAATTATCAGATATTACAAGAATAATCAATAAATTCATACTTTTTGCCAATATCCGTTTTTCAACAATTCTCATAGAGAAAATTAGTGTAATATTAAAAATCACAAAAAAAATCTTTGTAATTGTCAGATATTTATAAGAGAAGTCGGAATAATTATCCCTTTCATTTTTGAAAATGGTATTAAAAAATGTCTTTACCAATCGTTGTTAGTGTTTTTTTTTTTTAAATCTTTTCAAAATTTTCAAGAAAATATAAACAAATAGACCCTAATCTTCTTCATGGCGAGTAATAAACCATCTTTAGTCCGAGCAACCAATTCCCCATTAACATAAATCTTGATCTCAAAGGGGCTAGGAGATGAGGATTGAGTTGTAGGTTTATGAACAATACATAATACACACTTCTATATATTACATGCATTTCGAGATTCTGCTTGATGTGATGGATATCAATGATCTTTTTTCTTAACTTGTCAACTAGGTTAGGGTATGACGGTTATTTTGACAATGACGTTATGATTAAAAGAATTGAATTGAATTAATGGCATGTCTTAACTATTATTTAGAGAAATATTGAGTTGCCAAATTGAGTCGAATTCTTGATAGAGTAAGATTTGGATACGACTCGACTACGGGTGTCAATTTTTAATACGATACGATAACACGACTCGAATACGACACGAAGTTAACGGGTTTGGATTTAGCATAAATAGGTTTGGGTCATAAACGAGTTGACACGTATAACACGATTAATAAACAGGTCGGGTTTGAGTTTTACTAGTGTCAACCTGTTTAATACGACTTAACACGTTTAATTATAAAATATATTATGAGTTAAGGTAATTTATCTCACATCAAATATATATCAAGGTTTTGAGATTTTTTATTTATAAAAGAGGTTTCTACTTTGATTTGGCTCATATCCAAAGTCACTAAACTTGAAAATTATCTATACATATTAAAAGATAGGTAAAATTTTTTATTTAAAAAATAAAAAAAATTAAAATAAACGGGTTAAGTGGGTCGACACGTGTAACCTGTTTAATAAATGGGTTGGGTTTGGGTTTTGAAACTTGACACGATTAGTTAATAGTGTCAGGTTAGGATTCACACATATTTTCGAATATGTATATCTTGACACGACCCGAACACGACACGATAACACGAATTGACACCCCTAGACTCGACAATCTGATAAGATCAAAGAGTAATGCTATTCTTATTATCAAATTTTACTATTTTTTTTTATCTGTTAACGTAGTTATCGGGTGTTAGTCAATTAAATTTCTTGATATATGCGAGTGCTAATTAATTAAATCTCTTAATACTAATCAATTAAACATCTTGAACTTATTCGACATGACTAGTAATAAGAGGCTGAATTCACTAATATCAAAATGTTGAATTTACTAGCATCCCACCTCAGCAGGTAATTTTTTTTTGATAAAATGTTAAGGTAAAAATAGTATTACTCTTAGACCAAAATAACACTTTTCAAGTAGGAGCCATCTTTGAATATTTATGGGACTCTTGGATTTAGATCCTCTCTAGTACATCATTCATCTCTCACATGAGAGTGGGCCTCATTGTGGACCCTAGCTCATGTGAGAGATGAGGTGGACTGCTGGAGAGGATCCCAATTCCTCTTAAGTCTCGTTTGGACGACCAAATAAAAAATCGGATAGAATAAGATATGTTCAGATCGGATAGGAAATAAAATTTAATAGAATATTAAATATTCTATTCTAGTATTTGGAACATGTCCAGATATGTATTCTACTTTAATTCTATACTTAAATCAATATAATTATTAATAAAAATAATAAAATCTTATGTGATATTAAATTTTTATTCTTAATAATATTTTTTTTATGAGATTTGAGAAAAATTAAATTCCTGAAACATATTGTTTGAAAATATATGCTTAAATTTTCAAAAACAAAAGTTAAGAACAAAAGAGAGATATAGATCAATAAGTGGGGGTTCAACAAATTTAATAATTTATTGTGTATAAATATTAATAAAAAATATTAATAACAGATGTAAGAAAAAAATAATCGATATATTTGAAATCTATTTAATAGTTTTAAAAGTGTTATCAACATGAATGATAATATGTTACAAAAATTTATATTGGTAACATTAATAGCGATTGTTGGATGAGATATAATTTTAACTAATCACATTCTAAGAAAATATCCAAGCATAAAATATAATATCACTTATTCTTTTCCACTCTCTTATCCCATCAAATAAACATGACCTAAGTCTCTCAGATCGAAAAGGTACGATCTACACAATATGTTGATGCCCTTATTTGAAGAAAGTGATTTCGATATTAATGCCATGTCACAAGATATACTGATCTAAAGAAAGGCGATTTGTATTCTGATACAAGCATGAACTAAGTAAATTTTTTTTTTGTCAGGTATCTTAACTCTGCTTGATTAATCTACTCATTTTTCATGATATAGTCCCAAAATTCTATTAATGGTAAACATTGTGAATTAAATTCAAGATTTTTAAATTAACACATCTTTCAAGACAACTTGTGCATTGCTCGAATTCTATGATTCTCTTAATAAATAACCAAAGTTTGCCGACAAAGAAGCCTTTATCTCTGTCTCTCTATGACTACATTGATGCCACAAAATTGGGATGCTAATGATGGGATTTCTGTGTAGAAAGAAGCCAAGTCTAGCAATGGAAATTGACCTGACCTATTCAAATTCAAAGAAAGGATATAAAAAGCTAGTCGCATTAACATCATTGGGTTTGAAACTTGTACACCTTTGTGGGATCCTTGTTGAGATCAAATATATTTAAATGTTTAGCAAGAATGAGGCTTTGTTTAGTTTGGTTTATTGGCCACACCGTATTTAATGACTTTTTGATTTACCAAAATTCTATAATACTAATTATTGAATTCAAAAGTTTTATCAATCGTTCAAAAAACAATTGATTATACAAAAAAAAGAATAAAAAAAAATTTCAATATTATTGCTCTCGAAAAACGTGACCACAACTTTACAAATCTAATTTAATAAAGTCAATTTACTCACTTTTATTCACAACAAATAAACACTCTCACTTTTATTAACAACACTATAATTTCTTTTCTTTTTTTGGCCAAACACCTTCATACGGCGCACAATGCTTATATATATATATATATATGGATTATATAAAGTATAATCCTAATGCAAGTAGGATTTCTAATCCCATTCAAACTAATAATACTACTCTCATTAGGATAAAGACTTGTAATCTCATTAATAATAAATTACCCAACTCTTTCCTAAAATATATCAAATACTACTAAGACTCAAAATTAAGAGTCCTACTAAAACTATACTAACTTGGTTTAGTTGGCTCACATTACCTCCCTTAAACAATACTCTTCAAGCTTCACCATGCCAAGTAATCTCTTCAACTACAAAAAAGAAGTTGTTTTGAGTGGCTTTGTAAAAATATCTGCAACTTGTTCTTTAGAAAGACAAAATTTAAGCTGGATCTCCTTGTCATTCACCAAGTCACGAATGAAGTAAAACTTGATATCAATGTGCTTGCTTCTCTCATGAAAAACTGGATTCTTCATCAATGCAATGGCTGACTTACTATCACAAAATATTGTTGTAGAATCATCCTACTTATGTTGTAGAATGCCAAGCATCCGCCATAACCAAACTGCTTGAGGAGCAGTATTCCCTACTGCAATGTACTCTGTCTCTGCTGTTGAACGAGCAACAACATGCTACTTTTTAGAAGACCAAGAAAATACACCAAAACCAAGATGAAAGACATATCCTGAAGTACTCTTTCGCATCTCAGTATCACCTACCCAACAAGTTCCAAACTGTTAGAAGATGAGTAAAAAGTACCATCACTTTGCGTACCTCGAATGTATCACAAAATCCTTTTAGCAGCTTACAAGTGAGATTGATGTGGAGTCTCTATAAATCTACTAATTAACCCAACACCAAACACAATATTTGGCCTAGTAGAAGTCAAATATCTCAAGGTCCTACCAACCTTTTAAAGTAGGTTGGATTCATAAGATCATTTGTACCATCTCTCACCAACTTCAACCTCTCTTTAACTGGAGTCAAAATTGGATTGGACTTGTCCATCATCCTGAACCTTTTCAGAATCTCACTAACATACTTTTTCTGTGAAATAAAAATTTTATCATCTGTGTTGAACAACTTCAATGCCAAGAAAATAAGATATTAGTCTCATATCTATCATCACAAAGTGAGTTATCATAGCCTCATTGAATTTTGAAATTAACTTTGGATTATTGCTGATAAATATCAAATCATCAACATATAAGTACACAATAAGAATACCACCATGTGAATTAGACTTGACATATAAAGTATGCTCATAAGGACATCTCTCAAAATCATGCTCAACAAAATAAGAGTCAATGCATGTATACCACGCTTAGGCGCTTGCTTCAATCCATACAAGGCTTTATTCAATCTAAAGACTTTGTTTTCATGCCTTTTTATCACATAGCATGCATGTTGTTCAACATAAACCTTTTCTTTAAGTACACTATTCAAGAATGCAGATTTAACATCTATTTGAAAAATTCTCCAATTATTTTGAGCAACAAGAGAAACAAACATACGAACTGTATCAAGTCTAGCAACAAGAGCAAACACCTCAAAATAATCAATACCTGGCTTTTGTTTGTAAACCTTAACCACCAATCTCGCTTTAAAGCAATTTACCTCATCATTGGGCCTGTACTTTGTCTTGTACACCCACTTCACACCAATTGGTTTCTTACCACTAGAAAGAGTAGCAAGTCGCCATGTGTTGTTCTTCTTAATTTTAAGAATTTCATCATCCATGGCTTTAATCCAATGATCATCACGAAAGGCTTTTTCAAAGGTCACTGAATCACAATATGCAAATAAAGCAAGATTCACCAAATCTTCATTAGTTGGCTCATTATCACTACCAACTACATGAATTTCCTGTAGGAAAAACATCTCTATATTTCTTTCCCATAACACAAGTTTCACAAACTCTATTTGGGATATCAATAGTAGGCAAACCAGAAACCCAATTTTTTTTAGTAAGGAAATTAAGACTGCTAAAATTCACATGCCCAAAATGCATATGTCATAACCAACTATCATCATCAATCATAAAACTAAAGCAAGGTAAATTCTCACATTTAATACTTAATGGAAATAAACGATTTAGAGTCATGTTTACTTTTGCTATTAGCCCCATATGATCATCATTGATTGTGCAAACTCTATGGTGGATTCGCATATCATAATCTCTCTCTAAAAGTTGCCCCTATACTCAACAAATTTTTTTATAGACCTGGTACATAAAACACATCTGAAATATATTTGTGAGACCCATTCTTCAAACTAATTACTATTTTACCTTTACCCATCACAGTTTTTTTTTTGAATTATTTTCAAACTTTACCTCTGATCGAACAGACTCATCCAAATCATAAAACATGTCTTTCTTACCACACGTGATTACTATAGCCAGTATCTAAATACCACTTAGTACCATCATCATTATCCATAACGTTACAAGCCAGCAACACGGTCTCTAAATCATTATTACCACCAAGATTATTTTTAGCAACATTAGCTCGATGATCTCTATTATTCGGTCTTTTAGATCTGCAATTAGACTTTTTATGTCCAAACTTGTCACAATTAAAACATTGAATATTGGATTTATGAGATTGTGGATTAGAATTGTTACTGTCTCAATCTTCTTTGGACTGGTCTGTGCTGCCAATTATTATTCTGCCACTGATTATTGTTCTGTCACTAATTCTTATTCTGTCACTAATTACCTCTGCCTCTTCCTCCACCAGATCTGTTTTGCCCATTATTGCCTCTACCTCCTCTATTGTTGTGATTCTGCCATCTATTCTGGTAGCCTTGAAAACGTTGATTAAATCCTGCATTATTCTGAGACTCACCTTTTTCATTCTTAAAATTTAATTGAGCTTATAAAGCTTCCTCCATTGAATTTTTTGATTTCTCATTCAAGCATTATTCATGAACGGTCAACGAACCCTGTAATTCATCCACTGTCACAAGTTAGCAGACTCTTCAATAGCAGTCACTTTATATTCAAACCGTAATGTCAAGCTTCGAAGAAATTTTTTAATTATTTGACGATCTGCTATTTGTTCTCCATTAGTCCTCATCTCATTAACAAGTGCCGTGGTCCGCATAAAATAATCAAAAATACTTTCTGATTTTTCCATCTACAACAACTCAAAATCTCTATGCAGTTTTTGTAATGTAGCATTTTTCATCTTATCAACACCAACATATATTTTTTTTAAGAATATTCCATGCTTGTTTTACAGACTAAACATGAGCAATTTTACTAAGAACAGAAAAATCTAATACTTAATGAATGTAATTTAAAGTTTTGAAGTGTTCTCGCCTTATTTGCTCATATGCATCTGCTATAAGCTCTTCGTTAATGAATTTCGTCATCAAAGCACTTGAATAAAAAAATGTTATCATCGCACTCTCCCAAATATGAAAAGGAGTTTTCCCATCAAATTTGTAAACCGTACAAATAAGTGAAGTCATCTTCACGAACTAAGAAACCAGGCTCTGATACCAATTGATGGACCAAAACTCTATAATACTAATTATTGAATCCAAAAGATTTTACTTATTGTTAAAAAATAATTGATTATGCAGAAAAAAGAACAAGAAGAACTTCAATATTATTGCTCTCGAAAAACGTGACCACAACTTAACAAATCTAATTTAATAAAGTCAATTCACTCACTTTTATTCACAATAGAGAAACACTCTCTCACGATTGTCTTTTTGGCTTGTGGCAACAACACTGTATTTTCTTTTCTTTTTTGGCCACACACCTTCATGCGACACACAATGCTTATATATATATATATAAATTATATAAAGTGTAATCCTAATGCAATTAGGATTTTTAATTCCATTCAAACTAATAATATTATTCCCACTAGAATAAAGACTCCTAGTCCCACTAATAATAAATTATCCAACTCTTACCGAAAATATATCAAATACTACTAGGACTCAAAATTAAGAGTCCTACTAAAACTATACTAACTTGATTTAATTGGTTCACACTTTTTCAAGTTTAAAAAGATTTTTTTTTAATTTATTGAATATTTGGTTTGACAAGTGGACCACATTTAATAGATTCGTACTAAACTCAAAATAAACTTTTTCAAAATATTATTTTCTGAGAATTTTTTAAAAAGTAACTCAGTAACACTTATTAATAAGTCATCCAAATATTACAATATTATTTGTGAACTTATAAAATGCATTCATCTGAATATTCAAAATTTAACTCAAACAACATTTTTTTTTATAATTTCTTATTTAAATCGCTACTTAACTCAGAGCACATTTTTTCTTACTAAAGCTTAATTAATCTACAAACAATGTAAGCTGCAGATGACTATTTGCAGATTATACAAGGCAATGTACATGTAAATAACAAACTTGAAGCTTGAACCAATGTAATAAAGGAGTCATGATTCTTGAATTTGACAATGACGTTCAATTGTAAGCGGTCGTTTGGTGCGTCCTGAACTGTTGAAAAATTGATTCTACTAGAATTAATTATGGAAAATTGATTTTAAGTATTTAGATATATATGTTTCATAATTAATTTCAATGTCAAAAGTGATTAATGTGTGTTTGATAGAAAATATTTAGAAGTGATTCTAATACTTGATTTGGATGTATATGTTTCATAATCAAGTTGAATTTTAATCCGTTGTTACTCATGATTAGGCTCTATTGGTATTTTCTCTTTCAAATTCTTGAGGGATTTTTTTTCTTCAAATGTTAAAATTCATTTTTCTTAACTTAACTAGGATTCAAATGCACTAAGGTGTCTAAAGGGTTTGTCTCTTAAAATCGTCAAGTCGAGATCTAACAAATATTATTTTCTCTTAAGCTCAATTTATATGGAACGTTGTTTTGATTTTAATCGGACCTCCTACTAATAAATGATGAAATTAATCTACCAAATTAGTCAACTTAAAAGATCGGATACTAAATTATAAAATAAGAAAAAACTCGCAAAGGCGTCTAACTCCTTATAGAAAATTCCCGCACTCTTTGAGAAATTAGGTGTTAGGTGTAGTTTCCAAAGTTTCAAAATTCAAAATTAAAAAAAAAAATAGAAAAATAAAGAAAAAATAAAAGATCAAAAATCATGATTATGCACAACTATTTGTTCAAAATGTATTTAATTTCTTATGTACTACTATTTGTTCAATGAGACAGTTTACTTAAGGGAGATTCAATAATAAGTCACTTGCAAAGTGTTTAATTAGCATAAAATCTAATCATTTTAACCCTAAAAGTTCCTAACTATTTTTTTGACAAAAATTTTGTTCCTTGTAAAATCAATGAGAAAACAGCTCTTTTTTCGTCTAACCTGCACCTAGCCTATGCCATGTCCTCACTTTTTGTTTTGAAAACTTTAAAATTAAATAACTTATAATAGATAAGTCATTTTTTTTGTGTAGGACATAATTGATATTCAAAAAATAATAAAAGTTATTTTAGAGTTGTATTAGAATTATTTAGTTTCCAATTTTGATTTATTCCTAATTTCTCTAGTTTCCTTGTTTTATTAGGATTAATATAGAAAATATAAGAATTAGTAGTTTCTTATTCGAATTGCTAGTCTTTATTGTAGTAGGATTAGTATAAAAATAAGAGTTTTGGTTTCCTAGTCAAAATATGAGTATTCTAGCACTATAAATATGATGTAATATGTATTTATAGTTAGGTTTCTTTATTAATAAATATTAATTACGAATTTTGGAGAATTATTTTCTCTTGTTGGGTGAGGAGTCTCCATATTACTTGTTCTTTAAGGAATTCAACGTGTTCAATTCTTTTATCCATGTTTTCGTTTGGTATTGGAGCAATGAGTTGCCTAACTCAATGGTAAACGACGGAGTCGAGAACCCAAATCCCGTTGATGTTCGTCATGGGATGGATGGCTGTATGGGCGGCAATTGACGATCATGGTCAACAGTTAGCACAAATCAACGATCAACTTGGTGCTATATAACAAATGCTTATGCTACTCAATTTTAATGCCCCTAGAGACCTTTTAGTCGACAGGAATTGCGTTGGAGGATTTACCCGAGGTCAGCTTGAAAACAAAACTATTCGCAATTATGAAAGACTTCATGATTTTGATGATAATTTTTATTTTGAAGACTTTCGTGATTGGGTTTATAATTTGGATGATTGTCTTAATGATTTGAGACTTTAAAGAAAAAAGAATATTTTTGGGTAGAAAATAAATTTAATGGATTAGCATAAAGATGGTGGCTTGATTTACAAAGATGGTGGCTTGATTTACAAAGACAGACAATTGCAAAAAAAATATGCATTCGGTCATGGCGAAGAATGATGAACTTGTTGACGGAAAGATTTTTGCCAAAGAATTATTTACAAATTTTAGAAAATAAATACAGGCCAACATAAGAAAGAACCAAGAAAAAAGTACAAGCAAGATTTGAAATTGTTACAACAACTTCAACTAATAATGTAGCAAATATTGAACCGCTGAAAGAAGTCTACATCCTTATAAAAGACTCTCTTGTCATAAAAAGTGAAGATCAAAATATTTTATGTCTTGAAGAAGATCACAAAGAGTTAATAGAAGATAAAATTGAATTTATTTCTAATAATGTTGATAAAACAATTGGTGTAGATAAAGAAGAGGAATTGAATGAAAATTTTATTGTACAAGAAAAAGAAAATTCAAATTTAATAGATTCAACTAAGTCTTTTATGAAAGAGAAAGAAGAAATTTTCATGGCAGTGGTCAATTTTAAAGATGAAGATGAACCTGAATTAGTGAAGGATCATGATTATGATACTTTCAAGAAGATTGAAATTATAATAGAACAAGAAGATATTTTTTATTTTATTATAGAAACATTATTATCATCAGAAAAAATGGCCTATAGTTATAGATTTCTTAGAAGATGCGACAGTAGAAAATTTTGAAATCTTCAATTGTCATTAAAAACACTCAATTGTTATTGTCGGGTTATGTACGAAATCATGGTCACATACATCTAGTTAACTGGAGGACGAGTTGTTTTCAAGTGGGAGAGATTGATGTAAGACAAAATTGCTATCCAAAAAATAAAAAAAGTTGATTGTTTTCAAGTGGGAGAGATTGATGTAGGACAAAATTGGTATAAAAAAAATAAGAAAAATTGTTTTAGAGTTATATTGGGATTATTTAGTTTTCAATTTTGATTTATTCCTAATTTCTCTAGTTTCTTTGTTTTATTAAGAATAATATAAAAAATAAAAGAATTAGTAGTTTCTTATTTGAATTACTAGTTTTTATTGTAGTAGGATTAGTATAAAAGTGTGAGTATTGGTTTCCTAATTAAAATAGGAGTATTCTGGAACTATAAATATGATATAATATGTTTTTATGGATATATATATTTTTTTATCAATTATTATTAATTACGAATTTTGAAGAATTATTTTCTATTATTGGGTGAGGAATCCCCATCACTACAACAAAATAAGACTTTAGTGATGAACAACGATTTTAAAAAATGTTGTAAATTAGTTGCATTTCGCATAAAATGTAGCACATTTAAGACGTTTTCTTATAAACGCCACTAAATACATGGTGATTCCTTTAAACACCATTTAATTTATAAAAATGATGTCGTTTTAATTAATAAAAAATGTCACTTTTAATTAACCGCCACTAATTAGTGGCGGTTTTTTTTCTAAATGTCGTTAATTAACGACAGTTGTTCTGAAATGCTGCTAATTAGCTGCAGTTTTTATTAAAATGCCTTCAATCAACGGCGGTTTTATAAATGCTGCACTTCTTTATTTCTTAAAAAGTTGCCGATTTTATATTTGGTAAAATAAAACTTCCCTCCCACATTAGTTTGTGCATAGACGCGCAATTGTATTTGACAGAGACTCTTCCTATTCATCTATTTGAGAAAGTAAACTTGTATAGAGAAAACTACAACACTCTCTAAAATAATGGAAACAAAATCTGCAATATCTCTTTGTTGAAACCCTCGAGTCTCTCGAAACTTCAACACCTACTATACTATGAAGGCCTCTATATTTTTGTCGCTGACAGAACTGATCGATTAAGTTCCATTGTTCAAGTGTATTTCGGTGAGTGTTGACTAAATTTCTCAATAAATTTGATTGGGTGATCCTCCCATTCTCACAAAATCAATGTTCTCTCTCATTTTTGCATTTGCATAGAGGTTGCAGATGTGGTGGCTGTGGATTTCCTGTGTCAGTAAACCCTTGCTCCGACCATAGCAAAGTTAATTATTCTAGTTTCCCTCTTTTGGTTCTAAGTGTATGTTATCAGTTTAGAGAATTATGTTATTTAAATGGTGATGATGTCAAACAAATTTTCTGTATAAGAAATTTGTTTTGTTGACTAAGTCGCATTGTAAAGGAAGCATACATGGGTAGCCTTGTTGTGATGTATTTTATATGTTATTGGATTGCAGACATTCTTATTTGTTCTGTTTCTAGTTTGAAATTTGAGGATCTATAGTTTATTCTTTTGTGTTTATTTAATGTTTCATAGCTCTATCTTCATTTTGACCCGTCAATTCTAAACTAAAGCATTATTGAATAAAAGAATAGTTTATTTAGGGATGAAAGAAATAAATGGTTTTAATGATGTATGTGTTGCAGTGAAGTAAATCACTTTACTTACCATAAAAAGTGAAGTAAATCAATTTTATTTTATTTCAGCCGGCACTTGACATTCATATCACATTTAGGCTCGCTCCATTTATTGTTAAGAACATTAACTCTTTGAAATACTTGTGCTTGAAACAATATGATTATGAATCCTATGTTTATCACAAGTCAAAGTCTTTCTTAATGCAAACAAGTGTATTTTTTCTTTCAATTTATGGGATGTTGCTTTCGAAAAACAGGTTATGTATATTAAATTCAATTACCATGTTATAGTTTAATCTTTAATTCTCTTATATTTTCTGAAATCTCAAATGATAGATCTTGCAAATGTTCGAGCAATATAAGCCCTCATTTAAGACTTCCGCTCACCACTTCCCTCTGCTTTTTAAAAATTATATCTAAACAAGTGTTTTTTTTTCTCAAATAATAGATCTTGCAAATGTTAAGAGCAATATGATTATGAATCCTCTGTTTATAATAAGTCAAAGTATTTCTTAAATGCAAACAAGTGTATTTTTTCTTTCAATTTATGGCATCATCTTGAGGTTTGGTAGTTACAAGTTACGCTTGGAGAATTTTATTAAAATTATATCTAAATAAGGCACAAAGAGACTATGAACAGACAAATTTTCATCGCTTTTTTTTTTGCAGCATTGTAAAAGTTTCATTTGGTTTACATATGGTCAATATACAAGCATCTGTGATAGCTTTGACTAATGCATTGTGCTGTTATATTGGCACTTCAATATATGAGTAACCATATGATCTGGTCCGAGATTCATATTTAACCTTGAAAATAAATTTGCATTGATGCACACTCTTTTTTTTTTTTTTATCAAGAAAGGTGCAAAATCTTGCTTTGCAAATTTTCTTTCTTTTAATTTTATTTTACAAGTTTGTTGATTTACCCTTTCGTAGATAAATAATGTATTTATTATATGGCACAAAAAATTCTTATTTATTATTTTATTCTGACAGAAGAGGGTCTTTTCTTGATTATGTTAAATTCTCGATGCAGTCATTTGTGGATTTTTCTATTCTTTGCAGACATAATGAAGTGGGTAAACCATGCGAATAAATTACCTCCTTAATATTACAATTATCAGACACTACTACTTCTTATCCTTAATATTGTTTATATAAGCTATTATATGGCTATTGTGACATAACTTCTTGTTGCTTTGTATTTAATCGTACCAGTCTTCTTAATTGTGATACTGCCCAATCCATACAAAACGAAGACACAGAGTCTCTAATTGAACAACACATATGAAAATTCTTTGATATGCTATAAATGATTTCCCACTTGGATGGGATTCATTCACCAAAATTCTAACTACAAGTAGAATTAAGAGACATCAGAAAGTTATATATATATATATATATATATATATAAGCAACACTACTAATCCCACAATTGACATAAATCCCATTCCTGGTCTTCAAAAATTTAGGAAATTCGTTCAAATAAATAAATCAAAAATAGAAAGTTGTCTTACTTTTGAAAACATGTTTGGTATATGGAATCTAATATAAACAAACCACTGATTACATAAAACCAACCAAACACAAAATCAAACCCTAATACATGGTCAAAACTAAAAAAGTCAATTAAATCATGCTACCAAATCAAATCAAGTAAACCTTAGTTTCTAAACATGTGTAAACATGCCAATATAACATCTAATGTAGCATGAACATGGTATCCAAATTAAATCCTAGGAGAACTCATGGCATCGTTTGATAAAACTTTTCTATTAGTATTTTTATGAAGTAAAAAAAAATAACCTTTTCAATTTGTGTTTTATAAACAAAAAGTAGAAATAAAAAACATTTCACATAGTAATCTCCCAAAAATAAAAATAATCAATTATTACTTTTAGTTTTTTGCTTATTTTTTTTAAAAAAATAAAAAATTAAGTAAAAATATTATTAAATACTACCTTAATTTTTTTTTTTTTTATATAATTACAATGTGATATTAAGCTTATAGACATGAATTTTAAAAATAAATGGATTTCAAAATATATTATAAGAGAATCATTATTCTCATAGAAATAATGGTTTATCGAATATATGTGTAATCCATTCACATGTGGAATGAGTGAAAAAAAAAAAAAAGATAGAAAAGAATTCCTATTATAAATTCAAATAATTGAACCAAATATATGAAAAACATATTTTAAGCATGAATGTACCTAATTCATCCAAAATAAACTCTTTTTTGATGAAGTGAAGGTATAAGAACTATAAGAACATATAATAATGATAGTTTAGAATCTTTTATTTTATTTATATGATGCTTACATATGTAATTTTTTTAATACAGGAAAATATTGGAGTAGAAGATATATATAAATTCAACTGCATGAAATTCCTTGCCAAGAAATAGAGGGACTGGAAATGTTGCTTGAAAAAAGATTTCTATGATTCATTTGACACTGATGAAGAGCGCCTTGCGCATCGTCCAGATAGGGTAATAGAAAATCAGTGAGAATATCTAGTCCAACATTGGGGTTCTCAATCTGTAAGGGTATGAAACTTATAAATACTAGTTGTTTGTAATTTTTTTATTTATCTATCTTACACAATTTATTGACAAATTTTCTTGAAAATCTATAATTTATTATAGGAATGTAGCGAAATCAATAAAGTTAATCGTGCTAAGCAGAAGATGAGCCACTAAACTGGAAGAATGGCCCATTGCCGTGTTCGGGATAAGGTAAAATAAAATATTAAGTTGTAAGAGAATTTTAAGTTGTTATATTGTGTACTTATACATATTTAATTTAATACAAATGTTTACACTATCTTTTAATGTAGTTAAAGAAAGCTACTGGGAAGGAACCAGATCGAATTACTATGTTTATTCAAACACATACCAAGAAAAATGGTCAAATAGTTTACCAGGCATCAACTGATACAATTGTATGTTTAATACATATTATGCACATAGAAAAATGTCATATTTGTATGAAAATGATGTTTATTATTTATTATATTCACTAACTAGGAAAATTTTGCAGAAAAAGTTCAACAAACAACTTTTCCAGGTATCAGAATCTTCACAATCATTAGATTTTCGTGAGGAGGTTTTCTCTGATATCATGGGACCAGAAAGGCATGGTCATGTGAGGACTAACGACTTAGGTCTCACCCCATCTGCTCTATCTGCTCGCAAACGGGATGGTGAGAATAGGAGAGAATCTGAGCATACGAAAGAAAAGTTAGATAAGATGCAGGGTGAGATCAACGAATGGAAGAATAAATGTGAATTATTATTTGCAACAGTTGAGATAATGCAAGTTCATATGCAAAAAAACAAGATTTCCAATGAATGGTGCACCCTTTATTGGTTCGAGTACTGGACAGGTATGATAAATTTAAGGGTTTATAAATTTAAGATTGTATTGATTTTCATTTAAAAAAATCAATATACAATATAATTATCTAATTTAAAATAGGTTCTGGATGCATCAAGTGCTCACCAACCACATTTATCAGCGGGTGCAAACTCAGATTATCAGTTGTCATCTCCCTTACAAACACCACCTTTTTCGCCTCATGAGGTTAGATATGTTTTCTTTTTGGTGATTACATTAGTAATTAGTGACTCATATCATTCAATTCAAATATCTAATAAAGGAACCTCCAACAAAAAAGAAGAAGAAGTAGCCTCATCACAACAATGCTACTTTAAGGATAAGTCATACATTTAATAATTACAACATTCTCTTATAATCCAATACTCTATACATATGCTTTTTTTTGCTAGGTCTATATAAATATATAATAACTAAAATCTTAAATAGTTAGGTTTATTTTAAAAAAAGGTAATAATGATAATTGTACGTGCGAATGAAAGTTCATCTTCTTAGCTTCTAAATACCTAAAGTATTTGTGGCAAAGGGATCCATTGTTTGTGTGGACCCATCAAGAAAAGTAGAAGGGGTGGCACTTGGACCATAACTTTGTGAAGTAAATATTAAAGAGGTTGCAAATCCCCGTTATCCTTTGATAAGGCCCCTTGATAGTATTGACATGCTTTAATAGGCTATTGGAGAAAATATTCACTACAGCAAAAGGCACTATTAACGACGTACGCATGCGTCGCTAATAGTGGCCCTGTGCGTCTCTAAAGGTCTTTTGTGACGCACAAACGTGCGTTGCTAAAAGCGTCACAAATACTCGTGTCGCTAATAGTATTGTCGACGAACAAACTTGTCGTTGAAGGTGACTATTAGCGACGCTCATGGTGCATCGCTAATAATTGGGCACACGCGACGCAAATACTACACAAGGATGTAGTGTGCGTCACTGAAAACCACTATTAGCGACGCACACTGAGCATCGCTAATAGTGTATATTTAAATTGAATTCTTACTTTTAGCAACGCATTGGTGTGCGTCGCTAAATTTTTTTTTTTTTTTTGAAAACTATTTTGCTTTGTTTTATTTGTTGTTTTATTCCTGTTTAAACCTATATTAATCATCCATCCTGATATACAATAAAATCCAAGCATTCTGAAATGAATATATAAAAAAAAATAAAAATACATTCATATATATATATATATATTAAACTAATTATGTATATTTGTAAAAGTACAATTTAACAATAAATAGAAAAATTAAAAATTGTCTCCAAAAATGTAACTACAGATGTCTATGAAAAGAAAAAAAAAAAACAAATAAAAATAACAAGTTCCGATGTAAAACATAAAGACGGGGCGGCAATAATCCCGATCAATCTGAAATAAAGATCAAATGATATATATTAAAACAATTATTAAATATATATGAACATGTGAATAGTTTTTTTTTTTTTTCATGCATAAATAATAAGAAAGGCATAAAGTAGCATAAGTCTATTTTATCATTTGTGAGGTGTGTGATGGGGTTTCGGTATAGTTAGGCCGATATCTGGCATTTTGGTCTGTCAAAACCCCAAAATGGGCCTTTTTGAAGCTGAAACTTGCATAAGTTTCAAACCGGGCATCCGAATCGAGTGCCGTAAGTTTGTGCAAGTTTATTTTATCATTTTTGAGGTGTGTGATATGGTTTCGGTGTAGTTAGGTTGATAGCCGGCATTTTGGTCTGTCAAAACCCCAAAATGGGCCTTTTCGGAGCTGAAACTTGCATAAGTTTAAAACTGGCCATCCAAACCGAGTGCCATAAGTTTGTGCAAGTTTATTTTATCATTTTTGAGGTGTGTGATGGGGTTTTGGTGTAGTTAGGCCGATATCCGACATTTTGGTCTGTCAAAACCCCAAAATATGCCTTTTTGAAGTTGAAACTTGCATAAGTTTCAAACCGAGCATCCGAACCGAGTGCCGTAAGTTCGTGAAAATTTTTTTTATCATTTGTGAGGTGTGTGATGGGGTTTCAATGTAGGTAGGCTGATAGCCGACATTTTGGTCTGTCAAAACCCTAAAATGAGGCTTTTTGGAGCCGAATCTTGCATAAGTTTCAAACCGAGCATCCGAACCGAGTGCCGTAAGTTTGTGCAAGTTTATTTTATCATTTTTGAGGTGTGTGATGGGGTTTCGGTGTAGTTAGGCTGATATCCAGCATTTTGGTCTGTCAAAACCCCAAAATGGGCCTTTTTGAAGCTGAAACTTGCATAAGTTTCAAAGCGGGCATCCGAACCGAGTTCCGTAAGTTTGTAAAAGTCTATTTTATCATTTTTGATGTGTGTGATGTGTTTTCGGTGTAGTTAGGTTGATATCTGGTATTTTGGTCTGTCAAAACCCCAAAATGGGCCTTTTTGGAGCTGAAACTTACGTAAGTTTCAAACCGAGCATCCGAACCGAGTGCCGTAAGTTCATGAAAGTTTATTTTATCATTTTTGAGGTTTTTAATGGGTTTCGGTGTATTTAGGCCGATATCCAGCATTTTGGTCTGTCAAAACCCCAAAATGGGCATTTTTTAAGCTGAAACTTGCATAAGTTTCAAACCAGGTATCCGAACCGAGTGCCATAAGTTCGTGTAATTCTAGTTTATCATTTTTGAGGTGTGTGATGTGGTTTTGGTGTATTTAGGCCAATATCCGACATTTTGGTCTGTCAAAATTCCAAAATGGGCTTTTTTGGAGCTAAAACTTGCATAAGTTTCAAACCGAGCATCCGAACCGAGTGCCGTAAGTTCGTGCAAGTCTATTTTATCATTTTTGAGGTGTTTGATGTGGTTTTAGTGTTGTTAGGCCGATATCCGGTATTTTGGTCTGTCAAAACCCCAAAATGGGCCTTTTAGAGCTGAAACTTGCATAAGTTTCAAACCGGGCATCCGAACTGAGTGCCGTAAGTTCGTGAAAGTCTATTTTATCATTTGTGAGGTGTGTGATGGGGTTTACATAACATTTTATATAAATAATAAATCCACCAAAGTATATAATTTTAAAAACTTACCAAGGTTGTGAAGAGTCACGATGCTGGCTGAGCATCGTCTGCACAAGAGCCTCTAGTTGGGAATATCGCTCCTCGAGGCTATTTACTTGCTGCCGCAGCTTTGCATTCTCTCGTTGAATTGCCTTAGTGGCTGCGTGTGCCCTAGCATCACTTTCAAAGGTAGAGAACGATGTCGTCGGCGCCATCCTAGTCCTTGAGCCACGCACATAACCGTGCCTCTTGCCCAAAACCGTCTCCCGTATCTGGTCATCGGTCGGCGGATCCTGACCCTCAGCTATCAGTTGAGCACGCAGCCAGACCATCTCCTTCTATAAAAACATAAATATATGTTACTACTTTTATAACTTTAGATTAATATTAAATTAGTAATACTGTGGCAAGTTACATAAAAACTTACATAAAGCCGTTGTGCCTCAAGCCCAGCCCAACCCTTATTGGGGTTGTAGTGCGTCCTATGCCACAAATCAATGGGGCTGAGTGGTGCACCAATCTCCTGGTACTAAACAAAGCTCAAGGGATTACTTCGGAAAAATGGCTTGGACAGCCCTTAAAATTGACCAAACAACACCTTAAATATGATGTATTTAGTCATTATTATTTAAAATCATTTTAATACTTCTATCAATCTCGGATTTGCAATTATTGACTTGTTTTTAGGAATGTTTTGGATTTCTTAATTTTGTTCAGACGAGTATTAATAGTTTCTTGTTTTACAAGTAGAAGAAATTAGTAGTTTTTAGTCTTATAAATATGATGTATTTAGTCATTATTATTTAATAATATTTCAATTTCGAAATTATAATTTTTTTTTATTAGGTGAAATAATTCTTCAGACACTTATGGTACGTGAAGGCTTTGTGATTCTTCCGGCCAAAACCACATTTTAAGGTTTTTGGTCAATTATACTTGGGAACAAAAAATAATTGCAAATTAAGATTATCCCATGCTTTCTTGCCCTATCTTAATTTGTTTGAGATTTTCAAAAGATTAGTACAATAGCTGGAGTTTTAGATATCATTCCTAAATACTTAAAACATCCCCATAATTGTAATTAATTTTTTTCTACATTTGTTTTAAAGTGGTTTTAAATACTTAATTTTCAATGATTGGCTTAGCCATAAATAACAAAGCCAAAAGGGGGGAAATATTTTTTTATTTTTAATATTTGTTAAAACTTTCTAATAAAATAAAACTTGATTTCTTTAATTTTTTAATATATTTATTTAAGTTTTTTTCAATTTTAATACTTACTATTTGATCTTTTCAAAAATTTAAATATTATATTTTTTAATATTAATTTTATTAAAAAAATTTAACAAAATAAGAATTGACTTTCCTAATTTTTCATTATATATATTCATATGAACTCTTAAATTTTATACTTGTAATTTGATACCTCTAACTAAAATTTATGTTATTTCAATATTACTCTGTTCTATTTCTCATGTTCTAATAAAAAAATAAATTATATCACACATAATAAAATATTTTTTAAAAAATACATTACCACCTATTTAAAAAAAAATATATCATGTCATCAGGACAACCGGACAAAAACTATTAACATATATGTCCAGTATCTATAGAAAGGAATATTTGAGGAAAAGGCATACTACAACATATTTATACATACAACAATACATACATTTAGAAGTAATTAATCGAGACAGGTGAGGAAGAGGCATACTACAACAGATATACATACAACAATACATACATTCAGAAGTAATTAACCGAGAAGGGGGGAGGGATCACAGGCCAGTTGCTTATCTTAATTTGTTTATATGGTTGTTCGGAGATTGAAGCCAACAACTAATCCTAACCCCAGTTAAATAGTTTAGCTATTTAAATAAATAAAAAACATAAATCGTACCTTTCAGATTGAACACAATGAGATCAATACAGCTTCAGGCACAACGGGTGGCGGAGGCGCTACGAACAGGTGGCGGTCGAAGCCGAGGCGCTGCGAAGGGGTGGAGCTGGAGGCCGAGGCGCAGCGAACGGGTGGCGGTGGTGAGGTTCGACGAGTTGAGAGAGAGAGAGAGAGAGAGAGAGAGAGAGAGAGAGAGAGATCATGAATGCTTATCCGTATTTGGGGATTTTAAAGGACTATTAGCAACGCACTGTAATTGATCTCAATACGATGTCGTTTCCATTGTGGCACTATTACCGACGCCCACTGTTCGTCGCTAAGTATTAGCGACGCTCCTGTGTGTCGCTATTACTTGTTTGTTTGTCGGTAAAAATTGCCCGCCATTTTTTTTATGCGGGAAAAGCATTTTGCCATGATTGTTAGCGACGCACCTATTGTGCGTCGCAAAAGAGCACTATTAGCGACGCTTTCTAGGCGTCTCTAATAAGGGGCATCGCTAAAAGCCTACATTTTTGTAGTGATTGCATGGCAAATTAGTGATGTGGTATGTGTTATTTTTTAATATCATGATTTTACAACTAAATCTTAGTTTGTATAAACTAATTTATTTATTTATTTTGCATTTTTTCGGGTTAATGAGAATGAGTAAATGACGGACTATTGTCTTTGATGTTGGGCTTCTCGTTGGATTGTTGTTTTTGATGGTGAGCTGTTGTTAATGCTGCTTGGAGTTGGATTTCATTCTAATTAGCATGCTTTTTACTTGTTTGAGACTTTTCTTTAGGAATTTTGTTTCCTCGTTATTTGGTTGTTAATGACTATTGTAGTTGTTACTTGTTTGATGACTATTTTACTTGGATATTGGGAGATTATCTAGCTTGCATTTTATTTGTATGGATATTAATTTGGATTTGAGTTGGTGATGTCAAATGAGATTATAATTTGGTTTTATATGAATGAATGAGTTTTGGTATAAGACATCGTATGTGTGGATTGATGTATTGAGTGTTTAGTGCACTTAATTAGTGAATGTGTTTAAAATTTTGTAAGAATATGTTAAAATCATTTTAAAAAGTGATCATTGATTAGGAGTATATTTGCGGCTGATATTTTGTCCATTTAAAAAATTACCACAAAAGATAAATGACACAAATTTTTTTGTGGCATTAAAGAATTGTCACAAAATTAAATGCTTTTAGCGGCGGTTGTAAAAGATGAATTTTTTGTCACATTTTAGCAACGGTAAAATAATTGTTAGAAACAATAAACGCCACAAATGTTTTTGCGGTAGTTGTAAAATGGTCACAAAAACTTTCAGAATTGTGGCATTTGTTAAATGTCACTAAGAAAAAGGCTTTAGCGACATTTATACAATGGCCACAAATGTTGTCTATTAGCGGCAGTTTTGAAAATGCCACCAAATTAATGACAATTAGAAAAACGCCACTAAATGTGTCATTTATACCCATATTTGTCAAACAACACTTTTTGTTTTAACAGCAAATCAATTCGCCACTAAAAACGTCACAAATAATTTGCAACATTTCTTGAAGTGCCGCAACAAAATTACAATAGAGGCATTGGCGTCAAAAAGATAAAACATCGCAAATGTAATTAGTGGCGGTTTTTAAACCCTTTAGCGACGAATGGGAAACACCACGAAAGGCCTACTTTCTTGTAGTGCATGTTACTTGTTTTGTAAGAAACTTGACGTATTCAATTCTCCTGTCCACGTTTCCTTTCTGTATTAGTTTTTCATAAAAATTATGTTTGAACTATAAAAATTGAGATTTATCAAATAAAATTCATATTGTATAAAAAATTCTGTCAAAAAATTTATATTTTTTTAATAAAGAAAATTTTGTCTGTTGAACATGGACAAAGAAATTTTTGTCTAGAGAATAATTCTTAGAAAGAGAAATTTAAGATATCCCTCAAACTAAAAAAACATTACATTTGTTTTTAACAATGCATGAAACAATATTATTTCCTTAGAAAAGTAGTAATACTCCAATACTGCTAAAACAAGAAAATCAAATAAATAAAAGAATACACAATTAAAAGAAAAATATCAAGAGAGAGTGTTTTTCGGATAGAGAACTTTGCCAAAAAACTCTCTATCCAAAAATTCTGTGTCCAATAAAAACTGTGAAAATTTTCTTGAAGAAATGTTTGAAAAAAAATTAAACTTAGGATTTACACACAAAAATGCTTACATGAATTTATAAATTTCACGTTTTTTTTTATCACATGCTAATTCCTCAAACCTAAATTTGTGGTACCATATATGTGGGATTGGGTCCATCAAAAATCAAAAATTGATGATTGCTAATTGAGCCCATTTTCAAAATTTTTATATTGTTGATTGCTCTACATCCAAAATTGAAGCAGAAATAACATCACTGTACATGGAAGCAATCTCTGAAAGGCTCTCTTGCTAGTACCCTTGAGGTATAAGAACCATCAAATATTATCAATGATAAGAATTATATCACCTCAGAGCAAACATCAACAGACGCAACAAAGCAACAAAAGAAGATGCAGAATAAGGCCCCTTAAGATATTAAAAATGAAAATTGAAAGTATGCAGAAATGCAATACAAGCAACCAACATTATATATGTAGACTCGAACGAATGCCATATGTAGCCCTCCTCCATTGCAGGCTTGGTTTAGCAGCAGACTGAAACTCGCAATTACAATAGATAGATCATTCAGGGCTAATTTAATTCTTCACATGAAGTTCATTAGGTCTTTATAATTATGCACAATCATTTGTTTATAATGTAATACTTTTACTAATAAATGTAAAAATTAGGGTAAATTGCATTAACATTTCATTTGATTTTTGAAATTATATTGACCTCCTATATTTTATATAATAATATACAGATACTCATTTCAGTCAAAATTTTCTTTTAAAATGACAAAATTACCCATTTTATTTATTTATTTTTGTATTTTTTTAATTTGACCAATTTTTTCTAACTTTTTTTTAAAGATTTTATTATTATTTTATTTAAAAATAAATTTAAGGTAAATAACTTATTTTTATTTTATATAAAAATAAATTTAATATTTTTATCAATATTTATTTAGAAATTGAAAAAAATGGTTAAAATTTAAAATTTTGAAAAAAAAAATGAAAAATGGTAATTTTGTCATTTTGAAAGAAAAAAAAATTGACCAAATGAGATATCTGTATATTATTATGTAAAGTATGAGAGATTAGTATAATTTCAAAAATATTAGGAGAGGTCAGTGTAATTGTCAAAAAACTTTAAGAGAGGCCAGTGTAATTTATCCTAAAAATTTTTAATCATCGTCATACCTAATAATGCTTATTTATAATTTCTTTATTAGTTACATCCAACCTATATCTTTAAATTATTTCAATTATTAACAAAATTTCAAATGAAAACAATTTCATATGTAAAAAGTGAATGTTACTTATAATAAATTTTTTAAAATTATTTTAATTATTAACCAAGTCTAAAATAAAAAATAATAATTACATAAGGTGAAAATGTATTACACAATAGGTTGGAATTATTTGTTTTTTTCCATATAATTGATTGTTTTATAACACATTAAAATATAATTTAATTAGAGATATTTAATCCAAATTTATACAAAAATAACACCAATGTGTAAAAAATGTACGATTGTTTGTACAAAAAATACACTAATATCGATACAGAAATGTATAATAATATACCAATACAGTAGAAAAATTTAAAGTTCTCTCCACGAATTGCCTCAACACTTGTTTCTAACTTTTCCTAATTCTTCTCTCCAATATGTACGCATACACACAATTGGTAGTTTGTGACTACGAAGGACTGTTAATGTTTTCTCCAATTTAGGAATTTTGTCTAGCAAACCATCCTTTTCTATTCTTTCAATTCGCTTTATCTGATAATGTGTAGACTCCACTATTAGTTCTAGATTCTTCACCCCAGCCATTAAACCCTCTTATCTTCACATCCCAAACTGTAAGCACCAATGGAAATCCAATAAAGAATGAACTTGCCGGTAGTGGTGGTGACTCCTCTGGCGGTGGGATCTGCGATGCGGCTGAGATGTATAAGCGACCAGGGATGAGTGAACTGGCGGTGTTTGATGATGAGATTTGTGTTAAAGGAGTTGCCGGAATGGAGAGGATGACCGAATTCCCAGAGAATAAAAGATAGAAGAGAGATTGGTGCCTACACAAATTAAAACAAAATAGGTAACATGTCATTCAGTCTTTTCATCTGAAATTACGTTAAGTGTAAATTTATCTACCCCCTCATTTAGACCTGAAATGTAACGCTTTACTTAAGCCTAATTTCACCAAACTTTGATACCCCCAATGTAATTTGGGTCCAACAGTCTACTTTAATTATAATTTTTTCATTAAGAAATTGTAAAAATTTATGAAATACCGTCACATAATAACATGACACGATGGTCCCAATGAATAATTATTTCAAAAGGAGTTAATTACACCTACTTCTCCTGTATTTCTTACAATTACAAAAACCTCCCCTATACTTTTTGAAACAACACTGTCTCCTCTATCAGTTTGGTCAGATAAACGGTATTAACGAAATTAATTCAATTACCAATTTGCCCTTATATATTTAATAATATTATTTGGTCAAAAAGTTAATAACCCTATTTCTTATGTGTTTTTCGCTTTCCTTATTCTCTCTATCACATTGCAGCATTCTCTCTCTTTCTACCTACGAACAATACCTAATTCCTCTCAACTTATCTCTCTAACCTCCATGGAAGGAAGCAACTGCACTCTACGGTCCTACACATTGCACTGTTCACAGCTTCGAGCCACCACCAAAAAACTCTCTCCATCTCACTTATCTCTCTCAATTTCTCTACTCAAAGCCACCATCGGCAAAAACCAGTGCCACTACCATAACCACCACTTCTGCCAATCGTGTGAACCACTATGGATCATCGCACTAACCTCTCTCAAAACCACCACCGATAGTGCACCATGATCTAATTGGTATCTTTCTTCTTACTCTGTTTTGCTATTACTTGTAGTGTTTAGTTTGTAGCCTTGGTGTTGGTTGGTAATAAATGAATCTTACCAATACTAACATAAATGTTAACAGTATGGATATTAGTTAATATATTGACAATTAATTACAAAATTGAGGTAAACAAGTAAGATCACAAATTGGGGGTTTTTTTGTGTTCATTGTTATCAAGAAATTTGTAATTCTGTGTGATGTGCGCAAAGATCCTCATGTATCAAAAAGTAGTCCTACCAAGGACTTCTCATCTTGAGTTCATCAGTTGGATACATGAGACCTTCAAGCAAGGTCTTACTTGTTTTTAGTCCATGCGCATTTGATAGTTTAGGTTTGGTGATACAGATTGGTTTCTTAAACTACTTAAGAAATGATATTCTTCTGAATATTGTATTCTCATTGGGGGAATCTGGTAACTTGGAGAAACAAGACACTAGATATGGTAATCAAAATTAGTGGAAGAGCAGAATTTATGGATATGGATGTTGTTTTGGGTTGCTGCAACTGTCTTTCACTAGGAGAAATTGGGGATGTTGTTTATCAAGATATGATTCTACAGTGTGATGATATGCAAGCAAGAAATACTGCTCGTAATCTTGTTAATTGTTTTGACCAACACATCGAAGCTTTTTGACATTTCATCACAATTTGACTTTGGGTGTCTAGCACAATTTATGTTACTGTATATAAACAATTAGCACTTCTCCTAACTAAAGCCATGAGAAAGATACGTCATCGTATGGGTTGTAGTGTTAACTAATTAGCTCTTTCCTCTATATAGAAAAGTGACCAAATCATGCTACATTTTGGTGGTCACTAGAAGCATCCTATATTTTCTTTTCCTTTCTCAAGTAACAATTAGGAATGGATTACATGAGGATGTTGCACACATCATACTGCAACTTGGCAGTTTAGATGCATGCAACAAAAAAGGAAATTTTTAAATTATCCTGCCATGTTTGTGATCTTACTTAATAACACATTGATAAATGTATGGATATATAAATGAAATCACATACATTTATATATGCATTTGTTATATATATATATATATAAAGGAGAATTACAAAGAAGAGTTAAGAGTCAAGAGTAAAAAATTTTTAGAGAGAGAAATCTTTTAGAGAGGGAGGGAGTTTATAGAAATGGAGGAAAGAAAGTAGTTGGGTAATATTGTAATTTTACAACAATAGGGGAGGGTAATCTTGTCCTTGTAATATTTGTAAGGGCAAAATTGACTTTTTAAAAAAAATCTACACTTATGTCATCAATTTCTGTCTCTGTGAGCAATGGTAGTTGACTGTATGGGACAATATGTAACTAACACATGAAGCAGAAGAGAGACACTGTTATCTCAAAAATTATAGAGGTAGTTTCTGCAATTGTCAGAAACTTCAAGAGAGGTAGGTGTAACTAATCCTTTCAAAAAAATAAAATAAAAATGTTAGCATCAATCACGAGTGTAGAAACTCGCAATCTGATTAAGACATGCATTAAATGAGCTAATATCACTCGCGATTATACATATCATATCATGAATGACAATTACTTATAATTGATGCTAACATTTTTTAAAAAAGAAAGAAAAAAAAAACCAACCTAATTTCCAACTGGTTGTCACGAGTCGGGTTTTAACCCAAAAGCTGCAACTGATGAGTAGAAGTACCAGATTGCTTATATGACCCAAGACCCTCCTACTTACAACCGATGTGGGATTGTGACATACTCTCCCACCCCGAATCCGCGACTCCCTCGTCGTGGTCGGGTCTCAAGGCGGGTTCAAGTCTCTTGTGTTTTATGATTATCACTTGGCCATCAGAGTCTCGGGTCGACTCTGATACTACCGTTACGGGTCAAACTCTGACTCAAAAATTAAAATTGATAAATAAAAATACCGAATCGTTTATATAATCCAAAACCCTCTCCCTGCCGTGACATGGTGCTTAAAATTTTGTTATTCAACCAAAAAAACTTCTAACTCATTTCATCAGTTCGAAAAGAAATTCGAAAAAAGGCACTGCCATAATTGACGGTCACAAAATGTAGGCAAATGATTCTGGTAAAAGTCCCTCTCTGCCGCACTAATTATGGACATTAAATTAAAAGATACAAATGACTGGAAGTTGATTATGGTTAGTCTTTTTTCTCTCACTAATAATTGACATTGAAATTATAATTTAGTCAAAGTTGATTAAAATTGACAACTTAAATAAAATTCTCACACTAAAATAGCTGGATATGAAATAAAAGAGAGTATGATCTTAATACAAATGAGCATGTACGCACACAAAACTTTTGTATGGCTGACATTATGTACAAGGTGAATAGGCCAAACCAAACCAAACCAAACAAAACAAAAACAAAAAGTATATAATTATAAAATAAAATTAGAATAAGAATAAGACGACTCAAATGTAAGGCGTTGAATTCGTCCCGTGCCACTGATTTCCACCGTGGGCCCAGCATGGGCCCCATCTTTTTGCCAGCCCAATGGGACTTCTCCAATAATTCATGCTGATGCAGGGAATAGCAAACAAAATTTGACCCTCAAACTGGAGCCCGACCCGACTCAGCCTGTTCAATTCCTGTCTCGTCACCCTTCTGCTCCGGACAATTGAACGGCGTCTTAACGGCCTTTACAGAACCCTTAGGCGTCGTTGACGACGGTCCCGCCGCTACCCTCGGAGACCTAACCGACGGCGCCCTCGAAAAGAATGGCGGTGCCTTTGAGAAAACCCACCGGTCCGACTTGGCCCCCCCGTCCAAGCGCTCGAATCGCCTGAAATTTCTGCCCCTACTACTGCCTTCTCCTCCACCGGTTCGGTACCCTCTTCTTGAACTCGTTTCTCTAGGCAACACCGGCACCAGACAGCTCGTGGTCCGGTTCAACGTCCGATTCATCACTTGCTTTCTCAAATCCTCCGGCAATCTCAGAGTGAACCGGTCCATGTTTTCACCCGGCTGAACTAGTGAATGCCCGGTCGAATGCGACCTGGGGAACTTCCCAAACAGTAGGGCCCGTACGGATCTCGATCTCGGCGGCCGGTTCTGATGCAAACTCGAATTACGGTCCACCACCTGGGGAGGCTCTAGTACAGGCACGACAAGATCGTCGGTGATTCTGATTGAAACGTCGTCGTTCTGCTGATTGTCGGTTTCGGTGGTTTGATCGGGCACGGCGTTTAGGTCGGGGACTTGTACGGTCTCTCCGGGTTCAGGGACTAGGTTGGCACGGCAGACCGGGCAGGTCACGTGCGACTCGAGCCAGGCGTCGATGCACTCAGGATGGAACACGTGATCGCATTTGGGGATCAAACGCAGCGTTTCGTCGTCCTCGAACTCGTTGAGGCAGACGGCGCACTCGAGCGCTCCTTTGCCGATTTTGAGTCCCTTGACCACCGAATAGACGAAGGTCGGAAAGTTCTCGATCACGGCCGGGTCGAGTCCCCGAGAGGCGGCGCGACGGGATCGGAGGGAAGCGCCGAGTGCCCCTAGTCGACTGATGCTGCCGTCAGAGTTCTCGGAGCAGCGGCGGATGTAGATAGAGAAGAAGCCCATGAGGAAGAGTGCCGCAACGAGGATCGCGATAATGATCGCCATCGACGGGGAGAACCGCTGGTATGGATTTGCTGGTCCGGTTCCATTTGGTGGCGGCTGCGCTCCGACAGCGGGAATCGCCGGCGAGAGGAGGATTAGGACGGAAAGAGAAACAATTGCATGTTGTGCAGTGCAGTTGCAACTGAGTAGGCCGGCGATCGGACGGCTGATATTCTTCTTCTCTACGCTGCCCATGCTACATGCAGTTCGACAAAGTACTTTTTGTATTTCTGAACTTCTTTTTAAATTTTAGAAATAAAAAAAGAAGGAAACACTTGAAGAGTGTGATCCAGTTGCGCCGAAGACGGCGTTGTGTTGCAATGAGGAAGGGATAGAGTAGGGGAAGTGTCTATATATATATATATCTATATGTAATAGGTAGAGATAGAAAGAGAGGAGAGAATAGGAGGGGAAGGTGCGTGTGGTTGAAGACAAAGACTCTGAGCTTTGACTTTGCGGAGGGAACTTGTATGGTTTGCCTCCATTAATATGCGAGTGGTGAGGTGAGCTTCTGGTCATAGATGGGTGGCGTGCAATGTCGACTAATACAATTTTTTATACATACATATAGTATAAATTTATGAAAAAAAACAAAAGTTATAGATGATATTTTAACATGTGACCATTTCAAGGATAAGGGCCTCTGTGTCCTAGGCCGCCATTTTGTTTTTCACAAATTTTGGAGAAATTATTGAATCACGAGGGACCACTCTTGCCTCTAAATTATAAATTGTCTCTAGGATAACACTTAGTTTCATATTAGATTGAATAAATTCTTATTGCGTATTTATGTGTCATTTTCACAATTTAATATATATATATATATTAAATATCTATTTTTTAATTAAAATTAAATAATTAAATAATATAAATGTAATTATGATATATATGTGAATAAAAAGAGATTTTTTCTATTAAGTAAAGAGTTAAATATTATCTTATATAATGTATTAAATTTTTTAAAAATAAATTTTATATATACAAACACTTCATGATTGATTAAGATTATTAACTTGATTAATATCCCGATACCATATAATATTTTTTTATTTTATTTTATTTTATCTTCTTTGTTTTGCCACTTTTAAGATGGTGTGACATTAGCAAATAACAAGGCTCCAGGCCGATTGGAAGGTAAGGCCAGTAAAACCCTGGCTTTAGGCCTCTTAATTTTTTAGGCCCCCAATTTTTTAGACTTCATATTTTTTTATATTTAAAAAAATATATTTATTATAATAAAATAATTAAATCTTTTCGTCTTCTTAATTTCTCTCTTTTATTATACAACTATCACCTAATAACTACTTTTTGATAGTATTTATTATCTTCTCGTTTATCTCATTTTATTTTTTTTAATAATTAACGTTCTTATTTTTTATTTATAAAATTCTTTCTTTAAGTTTAGAAAGAACTCTGCAAGCTAATAACCTGCTATATTTTTTGAAAAATACTTTTGCAACCTACTATATTTTTTGAATTGATTATTTTATATACATAATAGATCAAGCAGTTTTTTCACTTCAAAGTAGATTTGAACAATTTAAAATATATGAAAATATTTTTGGTTTTCTTTTTAGTGGTAAAAAATTGAAGTCACTAAACAATGATAGTTTAAAAGAACATTGTCTTAATTTTGAATGTTCCTTAAAATATAATAATTACTCAGATATTGAAGGTTTAGATTTTTTTTCAGAACTAAAAGTTTTAAAAGAAGTTATACAAATAGAAAATAATACTCCAATCGACACACTCAATCATATAAAAAGATTTGATTCTTTTCCAAATGCATATATTGCTTATAGAATAATGTTAACAATTTTCGTAACCATTGCTTCGGCGGAAAGAAGTTTTTCAAAACTAAAATTAATAAAATCTTACTTAAGATTAACAATGTCTCAAGAAAGATTAAGTAGATTGGTAATACTATTAATTGAAAAGAAAATATTAGAAGAAATTCATTATAAGAATTTAATTAGTAATTTTGCATATTTAAAAGCTAAAAAAAACAAATTTTAAATATAAAATTTATAAAATTTTAATAAATAAAAAAAGCCTCATTTTACAATTTTACTTTAGGCCTTTAAATGTGTTGAACCGCCCTTGCAAGGCAATGTTGGAAAATAATGGGTTTGAGCATAATAAATAGCTAACTTTGAGCTAAAATTAAAGTGGGTCCCACAAATTAATTTTAGTGGGTCCACATGAGAATGTGTTCTCCTCCATGAGGAGATTAAGATTAAATATTGGGTTGCTCAAAACCATTAAGGGGTGAATGAGAAATTGCCTCCAAACATCACCACTTGAGAATCATAACTAAACCTTGAAACTTGTGCAAACCTTGAAACTTGTGCAAAAAGCTTATGTCCCACATAGGATGGAAACAAGGCTGTTAAAGAGTATATATATACATACCTTGCTTTGGGGTTTGGGCCCCAAGGGGCACCCCAATTTTGTGGAAGAGGGAGGACCTAAGCAAATGCTTGGACCACCACACGCGAGCGCACGCCGCCGCCGCCGCCGCCGCCTCGCACAGAACCGGGTTGGGCCGAGCCGGGCCTGGGCTTGGGCTTGGGCTTGCTGTATATATATATATCTTTTTGGAGAAAATTTATTTAAAATTTTCCAACCAGAAAACGCAGTCGTTTTAAACTTGCGTTTAAGTTACCATTCGGATTCTGAAACGCTGTCGTTTTATGCGTAAGGTTCGTTGGGAGTCCTAAATGCCATCGCTTGCGATGGCGTTGGTTTGACTGAACAGTCATCTTCCCTGTGTCTGTTCACCATGAACAGACACAACTGAACCTTCATGATTGTACCAAATAGTCATGAAGAAGCCTATAAATACCAGACCTTCATTGCATTTCATCCAATCCGAAAATTGCATTCTCTCTCTTTGCATAGTCTGTATAAGTCTAGTTCGAGTGCTGCCATTGTTGTGTTCGTAGGGTTCTAAAGATAGAAGTGCTACTTCTTTAGAATCGAAATCCGTTCTATCTTGGGAGACGATTGCTCATCACCTTGAGCACCGAGAGGGAGCAAATTCGTCTTAAGGAAATTGTGAATTTCACAAGGCTCGGATTTACATTCTGTTCAATTCCAAATACAGTGAGTTTATTGTATTTCGATTCTGTTTTGATTATTATAACAGTGTTTATTTATTCTGTTTAATTCATGCTACAGTATATATACATATATGTATTTATTCTCAGTATATATATAATTCAGGAATAACAGGCAAGTCTCTGCAAAAATAAGGAAATGAGAGTTAAAAGAAATTTATTACTAGCAATCCTAGTAATTGGTTAGATTTAAAAAAAATATATTTTAAATTTCTAATAATATTTTTTTTACTCTTGGGTCATATATATTTTTTTGTTATTTTTTTCAAATTTGGTCGTATGACTCTCCAAAAATTCTGTTATATTTTATTAAAAAAAAAAAGTAATTCGCTAGAGATCAACTACTATTTGTTTTGAAGTGGTTTTATGAATCCAAATTATCTAAGCTCAAATTTAACAATTTTTTCTATTTTTTTCGTCATTAAAGTGTTTCACCGGAACGACACCGTTTAATCATAATAAAATTTCTAAGTTTCTTATTTTCTTTATGAATTTAAGACATTCGAGCCTAGAACAATATTTAGTCTCTATTCTAATGTGAACATTTTTTTTTATTTTATAAATAAAATTATGTTTTCCATCAAAGCTTACAAATTCTTCTTTGGTGCAGGTCACAGAGCATCAATGAAAGTCAAACTTTCAGCCAAAAACGAACTAATTCCAAAGTCGAACCTGTTGGCCACAACTGATCTTTACATTTTAGATAAATAAGTATATATGTTCTAGTAATGGTTTATGTACTATTACTTTTATTCCATTTCATTCAGAAAAAGAAAATAAATAAATAAATATGGTGATGGGTCCTATTTTTTTATGTCATTATTTTTATTTTTACTTTTTTTAATAAGTGGCTGATTTTTACAGGTGGGTCTTATAATAATATTTCTATCTTTTTATCATAGAACTACGATAGAGTTGAGACGAAAGTGATAGAATATAAAATATTATTCTATATCTTCATCTTTCATTAATCATCTACCGTGGTTGCACGTGATCTAACATGATGCTGTACTTTTTGGCTCGCAAAAAATCTGGGCTCCACGACCTGAAGAACACTCAAAGAAAGGGAATCAGAGGGCCACCGGGTTGGCTCCGACGGTAGCTGCTCCGATGCTTAAGTCAATAAACAGAATTGAAAAGACTATAATGAAAGCCAAAGAATGAGCATAGAAAATAATGCGTACCTCTAGGGTTTAATTTATAGGCAGTGGCTCTCCCAAGTTGATTAGGATTCGGAGCCGTGAATATAGGGATTGCATCGTCAGAGATAGCAGTTACCTTGTTGAATATAACCATAATTGAGATAACCATAAGTGGCAGTTTCCTTGTAGAAGACGGCTTCCTTACTTTCTGCTCGGTAGGGACTCAAAGCGGGACTGAGGTCTGATGCATAATGGATGCTTTGGAGGAATCACACTATGAGCATGAGTTCTGGAGTTTGTGTGCATAAATCTGATTTGTAAGCTTATTCTGCTCGGTATGATTGAGTATAACCAGATCTGAGTACACGTGTCTCAAGAAGATTGGTCTGTTGGTTTATAGTATATCAGCTACTCCCCCCCCCCCCAAAGCCCTAGTTTTGGGCTTGACACGTAACTAGGGTCATGGGCTTTATGAAAAGTTGTACGCCTTGTCTTCCCTTTTTCCCAAACGGCTGATTGACAGGCCATTTATTGCGCAGCCGATGCTTGGGCTTTTCGAAGTCATCATTGGCATCAACCGTCATACCGATTCGGCTTAGGGGGCCCATATTTCAAATATCTGTATAAAGAGAGGGAAAGGGCTTATTACGTCTTTCTTCTTCTCCTGCTTTCACTGTATCAGAAGTCCTGCTATTGTCAACCTAGAAAGATTGGTGCGCCTTTAAAGTTTGGAAAGAGTCCGTTGCCCGAAGCTTCTTTTTCTTTTCTTGATTTTAGGTTCGACTTTTAGTCCCCCTTACTATTCTCTCTTCTCTGCTTCGCTTTGAATTTTCTCTTTGTTAACCATGTTTGGTCCTGGGTCCCCTTCTGGTTCGAGAAGTTCTTCCAGGACGATTTCTCAATCTCAACCCATGGATATTCTTCCTGTTGTTGATGGTAAAAATACAGTAGGGTCCCCTTCCAGCCCTGAAGTTAGAATAGTCGATGCCTTTATGGAACCCCCAAATAGGGCTAGAGAGACCTCTGGTCGACCCACCCGTAGAAAGGAGGGCGAGAATGTGATCTCAGAGAGTATGTTAAAGGAATTGTAGGAGAAATATAAACTCCCTTCAAATGTCAGTTTTAGGATTCCGGACGCCATGGATCGTCCCCATGATGTTAGAGTGGGTGAGATTTGTGTTTAGTTAGCCTAGTTTGAAATGGGATTGACATTCCCCCTTCCTGAGCTTAGAAAACCAATTCTTTTGCTGGTTCAACCTCTGTCTTGCAGACCTCAATCTCAATAGTTGGAGGCATCTGTTGAGCTTCATTGTATTAGGGCAAATGAATAATGTTGACGTGTCCCTCGACTTGATCCTAGCAATATGGATCTCAAATACATGAAGTCGGAGGGTCTTTATCACATGTCCTTTGATAGTGGGTTCAGACCCCTTTCTTCTGTGCCCTCTTCCAACAAGACTTGGAAGAAGTGGTATTTCTTTATAAAGAGAGGATGGGAATTTGAAGACTTTCAAAACCAGGTTTCAGCATTTCCTCGAACCACTGGTCACAAGGGTGAAACCCCCTTTTTCTTGTAACTGCCTTGATTTTGTTTTGTGTTTTGACTGTCGAGCTAATTGTTCTTGTGTTTTTGTGTAGTCAAGAGTGTGTAGAAGAGGCCTGAGTTCACTCCCAAACTTCAGGAGCAGTATCGCCAACTTTTACAGACTAACGATCGAGACCACTCTGTAATCGTCAATCGGGACAGTTTGATGGCTGCAAACACCCGCACTGCCGTGCTCAAGAAGAGGTTGACCTCGAAGTGGACTGAACTGGAGCCACAATCGGTGAGGGAGGCTTCTTCCCAACTTGAGCCTAAATCTCCCTTGCAGGTTAAGAGGAGGAGGTTGATCTCTGGCTCTCCAGAGCCTGTTCCGGCTGCGGTAGAGGCGGAGGTCCCAGTCCCTATATCAGTGGTCCCTCTTGCTTCGTCGAGCAAGCAAACTGGGAAGGGGAAGAAGGCTGCCCAGGCTCCTCAGTAGCCTGAGAACAAGATTGCCAAGAAGGCCTTTGACGACATCTGGTCTAAGGGTCCTCATCGGTACAGGGGGCAGAACCTCGAGAAGCTGATGACTAAGATGATGAATCTCCAAATGAAGGTGATTTCTGAAGTCTCCCTCTGTCCTTCTTTTGTTTGTTTGTTTGCGCATTAGGCTTAACTTATTTGCTTTGTACCATACAGAGTATGCATAGCTTGGCTGCTCTGATGGTGACTCCTCTGAACCCGAAGGGAGTGGAGAAGCTCAAGGCCAAACTAGATGAAGTCAGACTGGACCTCGGAACAGCTCAATCCAAGGTTCATGCCGCCGAGGAGAGCCTGAAGAAGGCCGAGAATGACCTGGCCGTGATGGAGTCCGAGAAGAATCTGTATGTTCGGGAGGTTGCTAGTCTTCAGAAGGAGATAGTTGACCTTCGAAACAACTTTGATCAGAAGTTTCAGGAGGTGGCTGACCATGCCAAGACTGAGACTGAAACGGAAATGAGAGAGAAAGTTGACAGGATGGGTGACGAGCTGATTCAATTCGGCTTTGAGAACTTCCGATCTCGGTTCCTTCTCAAGTTTCCAGATTTTGACGTTTCGTCAATTGTTGCTCCTAGAGCTGCTGCCCCTGCTGCTGCTGCTGCTCCTGTTGCTGTTCCGAGCAAGGAGGCAATGGCTAATGATCCTTCATCGGCAGAAGACCCTGGTCCTTCTGACAAGGCTTAGGGCTTAGCTAGTTTCACCATTCTTTTTGTTGTTTCTTTTTTTTAGTATCGATGTTCCAAATCACATTTATCAATGAAACTGTTTTTCCTTCAAATCTTTCAGTGTCTCCGTAGTATGTTTTTCTTCCCAATTTATAATCGATGTGGAAATTGATGCAAATAAAGCTGTTTTGGAACTTATTGCACATCAAGCCAGCCCTTCTACTGTTGGTAGTTGTCTTCCGAGCTGCATTACTTGCGATAAATATAAAATGGAAGTGAGCTCTGTCGGATTTTGAGGTAGATTGTTCTGAACCAAAGACTTGTAATAATAATTGGATGTCTTGTGATCATCGTTCTGATGATTAGAACTTCCGCTTCTAGAACCTTTAAACCAGGACCGGGTTACATCAAAGCTGATGGACTTTTGCTGTATACGTGGCTTGTCAGGAGTCAATGACATGGAAAAGATTGACACATCTATATGTTGCATACGTGGCCCTGTCTTTTGCTTTCCCGAGAGGGCGGTTTAATGCATTATTTATTACACCACCGTCGTTTGGGTTTTCGGAGCCAACTCTTCCCTTAGCCGTTGTGACGGTCCAAATGGGTGGCTTTTAGAATTCAAGGGTCTATATATACGAGACAGAGGCGTACTGTTGCGCACTAATCTTCTGCCTGTTAACTTCAAACTTGTTTCCCTATTAGAGGGGTTTTGAATGTTCTTTCTGGAAGTTGCCGTTTTATTCGGAGATGATTGACAAGCTTCAGTCCGAGTTGGGAATGATTAAAATGTGGGCGAGAATTACCCATCCCTCTGATTCAGTCTCCAAGGAAGGATTAAAGGAGGCGAAGCTCTCCTTGTCCATTTTAGCATCCGGTCGACATTTCATCGTCTAGAAGCGAGAAGACTTCCTTGATTCAACCGAGACCTGGAGTATTGGTGATGAAGAGGAAGGTGGGATGCCTCCTCCCTTTTGTGACTTGGCAGAGACCCTTGCTCAAGTTAGCTTGGGTGTTATGCTGAATTTGAGGAAAACAAAGGTGGAGAATGAAAAGTTTCCTGAGACCCAGAGCCCTCATCCTCCATTGGTATTGAGATAAGTGACAGTGAGGATGAAATGGCCTGGGTGCTTTTCGATGCAGACTGGGGTTCAGGGTTCCTTCCTTCCAAATGGAAGCCGATGGCGGCGGAAATAGAGGTTTGGAACTCTGGCCCCTAATGCCTTGTATGAGGAAGAAAGCCATGATGCCATAGAACAAAGTGATGTCTCTGTTATAGCTTCTGTGTAATAGTTTTCCTTCTAGTCTTCTTGTACTGATGTAATTCTATGAATCATCAATAAAATCAAATTTCTTTTTCTCACATCTGATGTACCTTGTGCTTAAACGTGTTCTTTTGAAGTTAAAACACCTTTCCGAACACTGTTGATCAATAATTCTGCATGTACGTTCTGTAAGTAGATCAAAGAAACTTAAATAAAACTTGCACCATTTAAACCGAAGTACTTTTAAGCCAACTCGATACTGTAGAGCCGTTGCTCGGTTAGCTCATAGACCAAGTAATCTAGGAAGCAGTTCTGAAGATCTGCCGATCTAAGAAACTTGCATAAATAATTGCAGTTGGAAAGTGGTTGAAGACATCGGAACTTCTGTTTCTGGATGGTCTGGATCACTGGAACTGTATATTTAACGGACCAAGCTCTGAAGGCTTGTTCATTAAAAATGGACCAGGCTCTGAGGGCCTGTGCATCAAAAGATGGACCAGACGTTGAAGGTCTGTACATTAATGGATGGACCAGACGCTGAAGGTCTTTGCATTAAGACATGGACCAGGCTCTGAAGGCCTGTGCATTAATAGATGGACCAGACACTGAAGGTCTGTGTATTTAAGAGATGGACCAGGCACTGGAGGCCTGTGCATTAAGAGATGGACCAGGCTCTGAAGGCCTGTGCATTAATAGATGGACCAGGCATTGGAGGCCTGTGCATTAATAGATGGACCAGGCACTGGAGGCCTGTACATTAATAGATAGACCAGGCATTGGAGGCCTGTGCATTTAATAGATGAACATTCTATAGAGGTATAAAAGAAAAACCTTTATTGATAGTACTTCCGTAAATGTTCTACATTCCAAGGTCTAAGAACAGGTTTCCCAGCCATGTTTTCTAGCCAGTAAGTAGTGGGCCTAACAACCTTTGTCATTTTGTAGGGGCCTTCCCAATTGGATGATAACTTTCCCATAGTGGGATCCTTGGTGTTAGGAAAAACCCTTCTCAAGACAAGGTCCCCAACTTGGAAGCTGACAGACTGGAGCCCCACTTTGGAATTGTTGGTCATTCTTTGCTGATAGGCTTCCATTCTGATCCTGGCTTGATCCCTCTTTTCTTCGAGCAAGTTGAGATTTTCTGCAAGCTACTGATCATTGGACTCTTGGTCGAAGGCTTCAGTCCTCAGGGTTGGCATACCGATCTCCACAAGGATCACTATTTTTGTACCATAAGCAAGCGAGAAGGGAGTTTCAGAGGTGGGAGCTCTTCTGGTTGTTCTGTAAGCCCAAAGAACCCCAGGAAGTTCTTCTACCCACCTTCCTTTGGCTTGCTCCAACCTTTTCTTCAATGCATCAAGGATTGTTCGGTTGGTGACCTCTGCTTGCCCATTTGATTGTGGATGGCCTGGAGAAGAAAATTGTTGCTTGATATTGAGATTTTCACAGAATTTCTTGAAGATTTTGCTAGTGAACTGAATGCCATTATCAGATATGATCACGCGTGGTATGCCAAACCTGCAGACAATGTTCTCCAAGTGAAGTTTTCGACTTCCTTTTCTGTGATGTGGGTTAGAGGTTCAGCTTCAGCCCATTTAGAGAAGTAATCAATAGCTACCAAAAGGTATTTCCTGTTTGGTGTGGCTTTAGGCAGTGGACCCACAATGTCCATCCCCCACTGAGCAAAGGGTCAAGGACTGACAATTGGGATGAGCTCATGGTGGGGCTGGTATTGATAAGGAGCGAACCTTTGGTATTTGTCACACTTCTTGACATACTCCTTAGCCTGCTTCAGCATGCTAAGCCAGTAATAGCCTTGTGATAAAGCTCGGTGGGCTATTGTTCTGCCTCCATTATGGTTCCCACAAATTCCTTCATGAATTTCTGCCAAGACGTATTGAGATTCTTCTGGAGTTAAACATTTCAACAAGGGCTGAGAGTAAGACCTTCTGTAAAGCCTATTGTTCAGAATTAGGTACCGAGCTGCCCTGATTCGTATTCTTCTTGCCCTGTTTTTATCTTTTGGGAGGAGCCCGGACTCCAGGTACTGGAGGATTGGTGTAACACCCCGGCCCGTTTATCGGGAAATTAAATCGTGAATTTGGGTAATAAAAATTTTACGAGACAAAAGGTAATTAAAATAGGAAAAATAAATAAATAAATAAATAAATGAAAAGAAAGCGAAAGAAAATAAAACAAAAACACATAATTTGATTGGCCAATTAAGGCCTAAAGGAAACATAACAAAAAGGAAGCCCAAGATTGAGGCCAAGGGGGTTTGAACCCTTGACCAAGTGAACTAGATTATAAACACCTAAAAAGATTACCAGGTAGGCTGTTGGTGTTTTATGTCTAAATATGCAATGAATTGTATATAACCCAAAACTTGGTTAAGCCACCTCCCAAATTGGCCAATGGCCATGCATGCAACACATCATCACCACCTCACCCTATGCACCTTAGGTTATCATCTCCCTACAAATCACCTGATTGTTCTCTTCTCCAACCAGTTTACATGCAATCAAATGATTGCTTATCAAATTGAATAAATCAAATACACATGAGATCCTATTAGGGTATGAACATTGGAAGTGGAAATCAGATTTGTGTGGTGGTCTTGTGTACTGATATAGAGAGAGAGAGAGAGAGAGAGAGAGAGTTAGAGAGAGAGGGAAGGAAATTTGCATGCAAGTGTTTGTGTGAACTTGACCATTAGAAGTGCAAGGTGAAGGCTTGAGGATTTCAGTGCACAGTTTGAGAAGCTTGAGGGACATTTAGGAAGGTCTGAACCGAGCCAAAAGTGTGAACTGCTACTGCTTAAAGGTGAACTTCCAAAATTATTCTCATTTTCTTATTTGTGGAATTTGAACTGTTTTGACAAGAATGTAGAGGATAGATTGCATGCATGATTTAATCTTGATCCTAGGAGTCATTCTGAACATATTGCATGGTTTAGAGGTGTCGGATAGGTCATGAAACCATGAAACCCGAAGACAACCTCCATTAAAGGACCTTGAGATACCAGGTCTGAATCGACCATAGCAGTTTGACCTTTTGCATGTTAAGATCTAAAATAGGCCCTAAGGGGATCTTAAACACCATAAGCCGCGACCCCATAACACTGTATAGCCCCTCCGATTTCAAATTTTACCTACGGGTTTAAAACCCAATCCGTTAAAACACACAACTAAATTGAAAAATAAAGATAGGGTCTTGATCCTTATGGTTTGTAGGTCATGTAGCTTCAAACCACACACAAAATAGTTGAGAAATGACGACGTATGGGTCAGTTGCAGGTCTGGATTATCGTTTTTCAAAACAAACCGACCTAGAGCCTGATTCGAAGCTTCAAATGAATGCTAAATGATAGATATAACATACAGAAACTGATCGAGATCGAAATCACCAAGAAATTCTGTCCAAAATATCACGAATTAGAAAAAGAAAATCTGCAGGTTTTTAGGGCAACAGTAACCAGGGGGGTTGGAGACGATGAACAGTGACGGTTTCGGTTCGGGTCGGATCTGGGTTCGGGTCGGGACCCGACCCATCGCATAAACGAGTTAAGTGAAACTACGTCGTTTCAACTGAGATTATATTTAAATTAAATACTGAGGGCTGACGTCATTATGACGTCAGCATTACGTGTCAAACCGGATCAAACCGGCTGGGTTAGTTAAAACCGGACCGGTTCACTTCCAATGCAACTGAACCGACTGGTTCAGACCGGAAATTAAGGAAATTGCACTTTGGCCCCAGGTTTCGGATAATTGTAAAATTACCCAGAAAATTAATTAAAAATTAATTTTAAAATCCTTTTTAAATTAGGAAAATTACTAAACCACCCCTAAACCAAAAATTAGTCAAACGAAGTCCAAATAAAATAAAAGAATAGTGTAACCTAATATTTTTGGGCATTCCGGACTCAACGGTAAAGCCCGATTTTTGAAATTAAGTCCCAAAAATTTAGACACATGAAATATAAAATTACCATTTTACCCCTAATGATACCTAAGGCCAATTGAATATAAAAGGTAGTCCATTTTGACTATTTCGGGCAATCCGGACTCAACGATAGAGTCCATTTTGGCAAACGAAGTACCGAAAAATATGACACGTAAAAATATAAAATTACAAAAATACCCCTAGACTTAAAATAAACTACCGATACGCAAATTCAAATCTAGAAAAACCTAAACCAATTATCTTCGACACTTTGAACCTAACGGAGACATCCTTGTAAGGAAATTGGAATAGAGAGGGCTCTCAATTGACAGTTAAATTATGTGATTCTTTGAACAAGAAAGTAATAAGATTTTGAATTGTGATTTTAGGGACCCTCGTTAAGGAAGGATTTTTGGAAATTGCTTTTGGGACTTCAGGTGAGTATTTTCATACCATGTTAAGGTGGATTTTTATTATATATATAAATATCGAACTCTTGTATAATTTGAAAATAGATCCTTCTGTTTGAAATCGGTTTGAATGACTTATTGACATTGCCATTCCTGATAGTTTATAAAATACTCATGACACTATAACAGTTTTTCTGACCAATCTTTGAATTGTTTTGATTAAAGGCTAAATATGATACTCTTAATTGAATAATTAAGATTGTTATTGATGTTATTGATTTTGGAAATGATTTTGATGCTTTGAATAATTGAATCTTCTATGATCTGTCATTATCGAATAGATTGTGACTTTATCGAACCTTAACCACGGGGTATACGAGTGGTACTATTGAATTTGATCTCAGTCAGCGAGGTTCTAATTTGCTGGCATTTGAACCCTAACCACGGGGTATATTGGTGGTATTATTGAATGTGATCTCAGTCAGCGAGGTGCTAATTTGCTGGCCATAGAAGATGAATTTTATTGATTTGAACTTTTATGAATATCGAATGTGAACTATGATTGAACCTTGAATCTTTGAATTGGGAACTATTGAATTACGATTTTGATTATCAGACTATGAAATTTGTTATCGAACTATGTTACCGAACCATGAGGTTGATTTTGAACTATGACTATTGAATTTGAAAACGACTTTGAACCATAACCATGATTGAGTTACAATACTATACTACGATGTTGATTTGACTGTGACTATTGATATTGAAAACGACTTTGAATCATGTTTGAATTACAATACAAATCATCGTTACCAACTATGTTATTGGATCATTATTTTGACTGTGTTATGTTACCGATTTTGATTTACGACTGTGATTGAACTGAGATTTATTGAAAATGACTTTGATACCAATTTCTGATCTGTTGTACTTGATATGACGTATTTTAATTCCATATGAGTATATACATTTCAGACTGTACTACATAATAGTTTTGAAACCCTTAGCATGTTATGGAAGTACTCATTGGGCTTGTTGAAGCTCACCCCATTCTATTAACATTTTTCAGGTAAGGACTAGACAACTTGCTTTCAGGTGATGCAGGATGAGTGTTTAAGTGACGAAGCAAGTTCTTTTCGATGAGTCCTTAACCGAAGATAGATTAGATATTTTTGGGATCTTATGTATTAAGTTATGTATATATTGTTACTCTTGACTTGGAGACTATGATCTTTGATGATGGTATTGAAATTAACTAATGAAGTGATGTAGCTTATTTTGTGGATGATAAGAAAGAAAAAAGAAAATTATTCCGCTGCGTAAATGGTATTTAGAAATGTATTGTGATTATTGAAATAGGCCTCGGTGGCCGATCACGAACCCCTAATCCGCATAAGCTGGGTTTTGGGTCGTGACAATTGGGGTCATCCAATTCTGGGGCTGTTCAGTAGTTTGGGCGACCTGAACTTCCTCTATGCTGGGTCTTGGCTGGTGGGAAATCTTTACTGTAGAATCTCCCCCTTCCTTAAGACGGGATGCCATGTTTGCCAAAGCATCTGCTCTGCAATTCTGGGCCCTTTCTATTTTCTGGATGGAAAACTTGTGGAAGGAGCGTTTCAAGGAGTTCACTAGTTCGGAATACCGAAACATCCTATCGTCCTTTATGAAAAATTCTCCCAGGACTTGGCTCACCACCAACTGGGAATCTGAGTAGACTTCAAGGTTTTGAACCTCGCATTCCAGAGCCAACCTCATGCCTAGGATTAGGGCTTCGTATTCTGCTTCATTGTTGGAGGCTCTGAATCCCAGGCTAACTGCCTTTTCTAAAAGGAGCCCGTCAGGGGACTGTAGTACTAGTCCTACTCCAGAGCCATGATCAGTAGAGGATCCGTTAGTATAGAGCTTCTATGCCCCTAAGCCTTCAGTGAGCTGTGCCTTGTCTTGTAATGCTGGGGTGAACTCAGCAAACAAAATCAGCTAAGGCTTGCCCTTTGATGGAGTTTCGTGGCACATATGATATGTCAAATTCTCTTAATTCCACAGACCACTTTACTAATCTTCCTGAGACCTTAGGCTTTCTCAATATTGCTTTTAGGGGATAGGCAGTTGGGATTTCAATTGGATGGGCTTGGAAGTAAGGTCGGAGTTTCCGAGCTGATACTACCAAAGCGTAAGCCAACCTTTTGATCTTTGGGTATCTCTTTTCTGTGTCGATTAATGCCTTACTGACAAAGAATATGGGCCTCTGAACTCCCCTGTCCTGCATGACCAGTACGGAACTGATTGTGTTTTCAGAGAATGCAAGATAGAGGAGTAGCTTTTCTCTTTGGACTGGCTTTGACAAGAGCTCTGGAGAGGCAAGGTACCCCTTCAGTTCTTGAAAGGATTTTTCGCACTCCTCGGACCATTGTAAGGCCCTGTTACCTTTTAAAGCTTTGAAGAAAGGTAGACAGCGATCAATAGACTTGGAGATGAACCGGCTCAGTGCTGCTATTCTGTCATTCAGTGCCTGAATGTCTTTCTTGGTTTTTGGAGACTCCAGCCCAATCAGAGCCTGGATTTGAGTGGGATCTGCTTTAATACCTCTCTGAGAGATGATATATCCCAAGAACTTTCCCTTTGCTACCCCGAAAGTACATTTGGAGGGATTGAGCTTTATCTTGTGCTGCTTTAGGATGTCGAAGGTCTGAGATAAGTGCTGAAGGTGACTACCTTTTCGCAGACTTTTGAATAACATGTCGTCAATATAAACCTCCATGGTATTGCTAAGTAATGGATTGAACATCCTATTTACCAGACACTGATATGTGGCCCCAGCTTTCTTTAAGCCGAACGGCATCACTTTATAGCAATAGAGACCTCATTCGGTTATGAATGTTGTCTTTTCCTGGTTTGGAGGGTGCATCTGGATCTGGTTGTATCCCGAGTATGCATCCATGAAGCTCATGAGTTCATGTCCTACAGTAGCATCGACAAGCTGGTCTATCCTTGGTAGTAGAAAGCTATCTTTCGGGCATGCTTTGTTGAGGTCTGTGTAGTCAACGCAGACCCTCCACTTGCCATTTTTCTTTCTGACCAGAACAGTGTTGGCCAACCAGTCTGGGTAAAATACTTCACGTATCATCCTAGCTTCAAGCAGCCTCTAGACCTCCTCATTTATGATCTGATGCCGTTCTGGAGCAAACGACCTTCTCTTTTGTCTCACCGGTGGGTGGTCTGGATCCACCATTAGTTTGTGAGTTATGAGGTCTGGATCTATACCCTCCATGTCTTTGGTCTCCCACACAAACACAGAGAGGTTGTCCTTTAGGAATCTTATCATTTCTTCTTGCTCAGCATGTATCAGGTCTGGACCAACATACAAATAGCGCCCTTCCGCTTCCGAGCTGACTAATACCCTCAGGGGTTCCCCAACTGGTTTAGCTCTGCTATCCCGTCCTCTTGGACTTAGGGGTTCTTCAATGCTAGAAGGGCAACCTTTCTCTTCGGGATAACGGGAGAAAGTTGGATCCACACAGTCCCGAGCATACTGTAATTGCTATTTTGTAGCCTTTTCCTTGAGTGCAATGGCATGACACTCCCGAGAAGTCGGCTGGCATCCCTTGACAGAATAGACATTCTGGTTGTGGACATATTTTAAGCATTGATGGAGGGTCAAGGTGACAACCCCCATCTGGTGTAGCCATGGTCTCCCGATTATGACGTTATAAGGAGATCTTGTATTCAGCACCATGTACTCCGAAATTGTGGTTTTCTGTCCGTCCCCTTCCCCTATAGTGGTAGGCAGGTCAATCCTTCCCAATGGGGAGCTGAGATTACCATCAAAGCCTGCCATTATGGCGGTGGTAGGCTTGACGCTGTCGTGATCAATCTTCATCTGTTTGAGTGGCTCATGGAACAGTATATTGACAGAGTTGCTGGTGTCAACCAGAACTCTTCTGATCTCGAAGTTGGCAATCTTAAGAGTGATGACGAGGGCATCACTGTGAGGGCAGTGTACCCCGGCTAGGTCCTGCTCCATGAATTGGATCTCCGGTACTGGCTTAAGCCTTTTCTCAACGTTGGTGATTTGCAAAACATCTGGGGTAGCCCGGGCCTCCCAAGCATACCTCTTTCTTGCTCTATTGGACATTCCTGTAACAGGGGTATCTGCATGGAGGACGTAAATCACATGGTTGTTCTGCCTCTGAGGCTCATTCTGTCCTTCCCTCTGCTCCTGTCTCTGCTCAGGCCTCTGGTCAGTCCTGTGCTGAGGTTTGTCTTTGTGGGGGTTTTGCCTCCCGTCCTACTTAACGAACTCTCGAAGACGTCCCTTCTTTATGAGCTGCTCAACCTCATATCTAAGGGACTTGCATGAGTTGGTCGTATGCCCGTGATCTTTGTGGAAATGGCAGTATTTGTTTTGGTCCCTAAGACTGGGATCTCCCTTTATCGGCTCTGGCCATCTCAGGTTTTCACGACCTTGGATCTGTTAAAGTACCTGAGACAGTGTAGTGTTCAGAGGAGTATAGTTAGTGAACTCCCGTGGTCCGGAATTATAAGCAGCTCTAGTTACCGATCTCTTTTCCGGACTCCTGGCCCTTTTCTTGCTAGGGTCCCTTTTATGCTCGTCTTTCTTATGATCTTCCTTCTTTGGATTGTCCTTCGAGGTTTGCTCTTTGCTTTTTTGGGAAGTACGGTTGGCTTCCTCTAGGTTGATATATTTCCTGGCTCTGTCCATTAGTGCAGCCATGTCAGCAGGAGGACTCTTTGTTAAGGAATCCCTAAAACCTCCGTGAGCAAGACCGGAAGTTAGGGCTGCTACGAGGAAGCTTGGGCTGCAGTATGTTATCTCAGTGAGTTCGATGTTGATGCGTGCAATATAAGCTCTGAGGGACTCTTCCTTAGCCTGCTAGATGTTCAGTAAGAATTCTGGTCCCTTTTTGAGCCTCCTACTTGTCATGAACCTGTCCAGGAATTGCTTGCCGAGCTCGTAGAAGCCGGTGATCGAGTTCGGAGGGAGATGGTGGAACCATTTAAGGGCGGTACCTTTCAAACTGGTGATGAAAGTTCGGCACATAAAGGCATCAGAGGCCCCACGAAGGGCCATTGTATGCTGGTAATGCGATAGATGGTCTCCTGGATCTCCAGTCCTATCATAAAAGGTGAACTTCAGCACAACGAACTTCCTCGGCCTTTTTTCTAACATGATGGCAAGAGTGAATGGGGTGGCTAGCCTTCCTAGTAGTCTGGCCAACTCGTCCTGCGCTGGAGGGTTCTGGACACCTCTCACAGCTACTGTTCGGTCCACGGATTCTGCAACTTCTTCAGCCCTTCGTGGGTCTTTAAGCCGGACTTCTTGTGAACCCTGCCTCACAGCTTCGGTTCTAAGGTGGCCGGGCTAAGCATGTCCCACAGATTGAATAGGGTTCTGAGGTTCCTGAACTTGAGGAATTGGTGTCGCTTGGGGCTGAGGCTCCTGCGGTGCCGGATGTGCTCTAGAAGCCCTTGGAGTTGGAGCTCTGGCAGTGCTTCGGTAATGGACGTCAGGGACGAAAGCTGACGTTCCCCCACTCGGGGCTGCTGATGGCTGTGGATCTCTTCCGACGTGAGCAGCACCTTGAGGATGCCCAGGCCGGTTATTTGGAGCCTCATTACGAGGCTCTTCATTCGTAGTGATAATAGGGGGTTGAGTCCCCTCAATAGTAACGTTGACCGACGGATTTGGAGGATTCGCCCCTTGATTTTGTGTAAGTGTTGCCAGAGTTCTAGATATGGCTAGTAGCTGTTCCTGCACCAATTCGTTGTGTCATTTGATTGCCTCGATCTCCTGTTGCACGGGATCGACTGTCGGTCCTCTTGGTTGTCCGGCAGGCGGCCGGCGTTGAGAACTTTGACGTTGAGAGCTTTGAGGATTTTGAGCGTTCTGCCTTGGTCGGAGATTGGGGGCCATGGTTCTCCGGTAAGAAGGAGAGTGAATTTGTGAATAGAGCACTTGGAGGTTATTGTCGTTTCTCACAAACGGCGCCAAACTGATGCTGCACTTTTTGACTCGCAAGAAATCTGGGCTCCAAGACCTGAAGAACACTCAAAGAAAGGGAATCAGAGGGCCACCGGGTTGGCTCCGGCGGTAGCCGCTCGGATGCTTAAGTCAATAAACAGAATTGAAAAGACTATAATGAAAGCCAAAGAATGAGCATAGAAAATAATGCGCACCTCTAGGGTTTAATTTATAGGCAATGGCTCTCCCAAGTTAATTAGGATTTGGAGCCGTGAATATAGGGATTGCATCGTCGGAGATAGCAGTTACCCTGTTGAATATAACCATAATTGAGATAACCATAAGTGGCAGTTTCCTTGTAGAAGACGGCTTCCTTACTTCCTGCTCGGTAGGGATTCAAGGCAGTACTGAGGTCTGATGCATAATGGATGCTCTGGAGGAATCACACTATAAGCATGAGTTCTGGAGTTTGTGTGCATAAATATGATCTGTAAGTTTATTCTGCTCGGTATGAGAGTATAATCAAATCTGTGAGTACACGTGTCTTAAGAAGATTGGTATATTGGTTTATGGTATATCATAACACTTTCCAACTTTTTTTCTTTTGTTTGTGCCATAGAGTTCTTGTCAATTTTAGTTGGGACTCAGTCCTACAGATGGGGTCAAGTTAGAAACCACGAAATGAGATGAGGAAGCACTTCTGGTTATTTTGTGTATCATAAAAACGCTTCTCTTTTAAATATTGAAGGCATTTTGATTCGAGTGAACTAATCTGAATGTGTCCCGGTGGGTGTTTGGAGGAATTTCTAGCATAAAAGTATGTTTAGATATAAGCAATAAAGCAATTTTGCAAGCAGAGAAGTGGAGTTGTAGAAATTCTCACAAATGGATCTTAAAAAATTGAATTCAACTTTTTTTTTTACCATCTCAATCCTTTTTTTGCTTTCATTCGGTCTGAAGACGGGTGTAAATTAAAACTATCTCAACCAATTTCTTATATTAATTTCAAAGATGAAATGCATTGAATAGGACTTCAATGTTAGATCTTAGACATAATCTCAAAATCTTTCCGTTTGAACTAGTTTATTTACCACCATTGGCGGACTTGCGTGTGGCTTCAAAGTTTTTAAAATTTGATTTTATCACTATTTTTCATAAAATTTTGCTTAGAATTAAGAGTTTACTCTTATATATATATATATTTTAAAATTTTAATTTTAAATTTTTGTCCATAATTCTAACTGTGGGCCACTTTTCGCAACCCTGCCATATGAAATAGAAACCAAAAAAAAAGGAAACGAAATGGGGGGACTAATTCCAGAAGAGGGACAGAAAAATTTATTTCTAGGATGATTTATCACTGTATTTTGGGGGGGGGGGGGGGGGGGGGGGGGGTTGTGCATATCAGGAGGACTAGAAAGAGAGGATGGCAAAGTGAGAAGTGCCGTACAACCTTCCAGAAGAATATTGATTTTGTGATCCATATGACGAATATAGACCCAAGTGGCGTGAGGAATATGTAGACTTTGACATAGCCGGCATTTCCAGCCGTCATGCACCCACTTTGGAATATCATTTAATTTCTTTCGTTTATATATATATATATATATATATATATATATATTTCATGCACTCATTTCCATGAATTTATGTATATCAAATTAAGTTTTACAGTTTAAACTAAACTATCATTTTTTTGTCAGTGACTCAAAAAATTGTTAATAAAAGAAATTAAATTCAAGAGTTTGAGGTATTATGATAAGTCTTTAAATTCCTAGTCTAACGTTGTGTTAGCTGACGCTTGAGATTCACACACACACACATATATATATATATATATATATATAATCTTACACATAAGTCTTCTTTGATGATTCTTCCATAGCATGCCTTTGAATAACAGGATGTGTAAAGGTCTCTAGATCTTGTAAATATTTTGCATTGATTTTTTTCGCTTAAAAAGAAGAATAAATAAAATAGAAGAAATTCGATGGAAAATTGTGTGATCTTTTAATAGAAGCCCTTTTAATTAAAAATTAAGGGTGATATTTTGCCGTCATGCAATTACAAAAATGGTAGAGGTCGAGAGGAAAATTTGCATTTCATTAATTCTGAAATTTTCCACTAAATTTATATGTTGATAATTTATTTCAAAAATCTTGTGTTGAGTCTACAACTATTAGGTTAAATTGAATTTTTTTTTCGCTTGTCAATCAATTATGTGAAAATTTGATCAAATCAAACTTAATTATAATTGCGCACATTGAAAATAAGGAGTTTGACAATATTATGAAGTTTCAAAATTGTTATGAGAAATATAAACACACATACACATCATTCATATACGTTAGGTACATTTGTAAAATATACGTGCATTTAGTCTTTCACTATAAGATTCTCTATTATGTTACATAATTTAGGTATTTTTTTTTACTATAAGATTAAAACAACACTTGAAATATGTTACACAATGTCCCGTCATCCTATTTAAAAATGATAAAGGAGAGAAATAAAAGAAATTACCTATTTTATTATGTGAATAGAAATAAGAATTTACTTGTTTTTAAATATATGAATAAAATGAATAATCATTAACTTTATAATTCTTTTTTTTCTGTCTCCTCCAACTTTAAAAAGAAAAAAACAAAATGAACTTTTAAACACCTTCCTCTCATTTTTCTTGCCCTCTTTTTCATCCCTTTCATCTCAACTCTTTCAAACCAAACACATTTAAAAAAAATTTGGAGAACAATGTTGATGGAAAACTCTAGTTTCCAATTCAATATATTTTCATATTCATAACATATATGGAAGTAGGAGTTGTAACATGTGGATGACTTGTTGATGTGTTGAGCCAGTGGCTATCTTGGGGTTAAGAATATTTTTTTCTACTAAAACTTTAATTTAATTTAGAAATTGACCCTTTAAAGATTTTTGACATTTTTATAACAACCCTACTGATGCTGCACTTTCTAATCAGTAGGGCTCCACTTCTCGTCGCCTGTTACAAACTCTGAAGAGAGATATTTGAAGGCCACCGAGTTGGCTCCGGTGGTAGTTGCTCCAATGATAAAGTTAGTAAAGCAGAAGAAAAGCTAAAACTGAAAGAGAATAATTGACCGTAATCGAAAAGCGTACCTTAGGGCTATATTTATTGGCTACTGGTCTCCTAAATTGGTTAGGATTTAGAGCCATGAAATTCAGGATTTGTGGCTATATGGAGATGGCAATTTCCATTCCTACCTCCGTAAACATAGGGATTGAGATATATCTGAGAATGGCAGCTTCCATGTCATATTATGTTTCCTTGTTTTTTAAGTCGGTAGGGTAGGTAGGGTGGTGATAAGCTCAGTGCCCTGATAAGCATGTGGCCCGAACTCGTTGTTCGGTAGGGAAAGTCTGCACCCTCTTGTTCAATGAGTGAACGTTATATCTGAACTGCTCTGTCACTTTCTGACCTGCACATAAAAAACTTAGACACGTGTTAAACTTGGGTTAGGCTTTCACTTTTTGATACATCTGCTACTCCCCCCTCTGAGCCTTAGCTTTGTAAAACCCATATAGAAACTGAGGTTAGGGTTTCTAAAGGGTCATACGTATTCTCATTAATGCACCGTTCCGTATTCTGAGAAGACAGCTATTAATGGTTACGATGCAATCATTACTTATGCCATCAATGCGATAACTGAGGCCATTATTATCCAGCCGTCGTTTAGAATCTTGGGCAATAAATGACCCCTCTTGAGTTTTATAAATAGTTCATATCTTTTTCTTTGATTTCTTTATAGAATCTATATTGCTTTAAAGCTTTGAGAGAGAAGAAACCTCTGTGCGATTTTCGGCACACCTGAGAAAGTTCTCCATCACTCCATCTTCTTTTTGTTAGTAACCTTTTAATCTCAGTATAAAAATAATTCCTTTTATTGCCCTTCTCCCATTTTTTATTTCTCTAAATTTTTTCTTCCCTTCTACTATAATGTCATCCTCTGGTACATCGTCTGGTGGTGTAGGAGATAAGGAAATGGTTGAGGTAGATACTCAAGGAGGACTTCCTGTTGGGGAAATGGGTAGTCCCTCTAGTGATAACTTAAGGGTTTTGCACCTTGAAACGCACCTTAAGCCTAGAAGTAGGGTGGTCAGCACATCGGGTTGATCTCAAAGGGAAGAGGGTGAAAGTGCTATGACTGAGGAAATGTTAAATTCCCTTAGGAAATACTTTGACTTCCCAAAGAATGTGACCTGTAAGGTCCCTAAAAAGTCAAATCGTCCCTTGGACATTATGAGGGGGGAAACTTGTGCCTACCTCGAATGGTTCGAGGTCGATGTGCGATTTCCACTGCACCCTCTCCTAAACAAATTTTTCTCTTAGTTCAAAATTTGTCCTGCCGGGCTGAATATCAATAGCTGGAGGCAGCTTATGGCCTTCTTAGTATTAGGTCATAAGAACGAGGTTGAGGTGGATTTGGACCTTATCCGAACCAATATGGATATGAAGTACCTTAGGTCAGAGGGACTTTATTATATGTCTTTCAACAAGAGGTTCAAGCCATTGACTTCCGTACTAACTTCTAACAAGACGTGGAAAAAGTGGTACTTTTTCGTCAACAGAGGCTGGGAACATAAAAACTACGAGGACCGGATGAGTTTCTTTCCTCGGTACACTGGCTTTAAGGGTGAGCCTACAGACCTCTGGTTGCCTCTAGTTGATGGCTTCTTTTTTCCTTCCTCTTATTTTTTTTTTTTAACTTTTCGTTTGTTTTCTGTGTTGTGTTATAGATAAGAAGGCTTGGACGAGGTTAGTATTTACTCCAAAGCTCTAAGAGAAGTATCGATGACTCTTGAATCCCCGAGACCGACCTCACAATCGGATTCTGACCCTTCAGAACTTCGTGGAGGTAAATTTGGTCGAGAGCAAATTGGCCGCCCTAAAGAAGTTCGTGCTGTCGAGCTAGACGCCGGGCCCGAAGAAGACTGAGAAGCCCTCTAGCCCTTCCATTCCTCCCTCTCCTTAGAAGAAGAGGACTAAAGTTGGAACCTCCAGTTCTCCAGAATGCAGTGTCTCTAAGGAGTTGGAGACACTTGTTGCTCGGAATGAGCCATTGCTGCATCCAGCCCCAACTGCGAGCTCGACCCCTCGTGGTAAAGGAAAGTTGAGTATTATCTCGACCAGCGTCTTCAAGGCCGGAGGTGGAGGGGAGGCCATAAAGAGGGCCTACAAAGAGTTGTGGGTCTTAGTTGGGGAATGCTTCAAGGGCGCGAAGCCCCGCCAAATCACCAGAGGCATTCTGGTCTTCCATATAAGGGTAAGAAAGAGATCATTCATTTATTCATCTTCCTGTCACATCTGTCCTGACTGACTTATGTGCATTTTTTACAGGCTGCTCACGCCATGGCTGCCATCATGAACTATCCCGAGGAGTCCAAAAGGGTAGACAAACTCTAGGCCGAGCTGGACAAGGCCCGCCTCGAGCTCGAAACTGCCCGCTCTGCCTTCTTGTCCTTTGAAGAAAAATACAATGAGGCTCTGAATAACGTGGCTATTCTAGAGTCATAGAAGAATAGCTTGGCCTCCGATCTGAAAGCCCTGAAGAAGGAGAAGGAAGAGGCAGAAGTTGCGGCAACTCTAAAGCTTGCCTTTAGCGTGGAAGCTACTAGTGTGGCGACTAAGGAGGAGGCCAAAAAGGAGCTCAACGAAGAGCTGAATTACCTGGGTGACAAGTTCGTGGACTATGGATACGAGCTCTTCTGCAAGAACGTCTAGAAGCTTTACCCCGACCTTAATATCTTGAGGATGGATGAGGTGTAGCCGGATGATCCAGAACTGAGCCCTCTTGAGGTCGTCCTAGTTGAACCTATAGAGGAAGCCCCCTATTGCTGAAGACCCTTGAGTGGGGTGTTTTTCTTTATCTCATTTTGTTTTTTTTTTTAGTTCTTTTTTATAAAACTGTACTCTTTTGCCCCCTCGGGCTTTATTACTGAAAGTGTCTTTATTTATCTCTGTTCTTCATTTTTAATTTTGAGAGCACTTAGACCTGAATTACTTGCAATTAAATCAAGGTAAAATATTCAAACCTAAGAAATTACTGAGATCTAAGATACTTGTACTTAAACGAAGATAAACCTTCAGACCTGAAATGCTTGCAATTAAGTCAAGAAATAATACTGAATCAAAGCAAAATATTCAGACCTGAGACATTATTGAGATCTGAGATACTTGTAATTAAGCCAAGATAAACTTTCAGACTTGAAATACTTGCAATTAAGTCAAGAAATAATACTGAATCAAGGTAAAATATTCAAACCTGAGACATTACTGAGATCTGAGATACTTGTAATTAAGCCAAGATAAACTTTCAGACCTGAAATTCTTGCAATTAAGTCAAGAAATAATAATGAATCAAGGCAAAATATTCAGACCTGCAATGGCTAGAAGAATGGACCGAGCTAGGTGTCCGTGCATTAGGATTGACTAGACCTAAGGTTCTGTATACTGAATGGACCAGGCCTATAACTCTTGTAATGGATACAAGGCTTATAAGAGTCATTGAAATGGGCTAAACCTGGAGTCTATGCATTGAATTAGACCAAGTCTACAACATTTGCAATGGATACAAGGCTTGTAGGAGTCACTGAAATGGACCAGACCTGGGGTCTATGCATTGAATTGGACTAAGCGTACAACACTTGTAATGGATACAAGGCTTGTAAGAGTCACTAAAATGGACCAGACTTCGAGTCTATGCACTGATTTGGACCAAGCCTACAACATTTGTAATGGATACAAGGCTTGTAAGAGTCATTGAAATGAACCAGACCTGGGGTCTATACATTGAATTGGACCAGACATGAGGTCTGTACATTGAATTGGACCAAGCCTACAGCACTTGTAATGGATACAAGGCTTGTAAGAGTCACCAGACCTGGGGTCTTGTTCATTTGAAGTGAGAATACTTGGAAACAAAAATAACATCTTTTATTAATAGTATTTTCTTAAGTGTTCGAAATTCTAGGGCTTAGGTACAGGCTTGCTAGTTACATCCTCCAACCAGTAGGTTGTGGGCCTGACGATCTTGGTAACCCTGTAGGGCCCTTCCCAATTAGGGGAGAGCTTTCTTATGGTGGGATATTTGGTGTTCAGAAATACCCTTCTTAGGACAAGATCCCCGAGCTGAAAGTTGACAGGTCTTAACCCTTGACTAGAGCTGTTGGCCATCCTGCACTGGTATACTTCAGTCTTGATCCTGGCCTGATCTCATTTTTCTTCGAGTAGATCAAGGTTTTCTATAAGTTGATGGTCATTGGTTTCTTAGTCAAAGGCATCGGTCTTGAGGGTTAGCATGCCGATCTAGACGAGAATAACCGCCTCAATACCATACGTAAGTGAGAATGGTGTCTTTGAGGTCAATGTTCTTCTGGTGGTTCGGTAGGCCCAGAGTACTCCGGGGAGTTCTTCAACCCACCTTCCTTTAGCTTGTTCCAAAATTTTCTTGATAGCATCGAGAATTGTACAGTTCGTGACCTCTACTTGCCCGTTAGCCTAAGGATGCCCTGGCAAGGAGAAATGGTGACTAATGTGAAAGTCTTCACAGAACTTCTCGAACACCTTCCCCGCGAACTACGTGTCATTGTCAGAGATGATGACACGGGGTATGCTGAACCTGCAGACTATATTCTTCCATGTAAAGTTCTTCACCTCTGCTTCGGTAATGTGAGTCAAAGGCTCAACTTCTGCCCACTTGCAGAAGTAGTCTATGGCAACGAATAGATATCTTTTGTTATGTGGGGCTTTTGGCAATGGTCCCACAATGTCCATCCCCTACTAAGCGAAGGGCCGAGGAATGACAATTGGGATGAGCTCGTTATGGGGTTGGTGCTGGTATAAGGCAAAGCATTGGCATTGTCACACCTCTGGACGTATTCCTTGGCCTGCTTTAACATGTTTGGCTAGTAATAACCCTAAGTCAAAGCTCAGTGGGCTATAGTCCTACCGCCGTTATGAATTTCACAAATTCTTTCGTGTATCTCGATAAGAACGTATTGGGATTCCTCTAGAGACAAGCACTTCGAAAGAGGTTGCGTATAAGATATTCGGTAGAGCTTTCCATTCAGGATTAGATTTGGGAGTAGTCCATCCTTTATGTATTGGATGAGGGGTGTCATTCAGTTTTGATTTTGCTCTGAGATTTGGGTGGAATGTACTTCCTCGATGCTCGACTTTGGTTGATAAGAGACCCTCACCGTTGAATCTCTTTCAGACACGAGACAGTAGACCATGTTTGCTAGGGCATCAGCTCTAAAGTTTTGTCCTCTTTCAATTTTTTGAATGGTGAGTTTTTGGAAGGATGTTTTTAACAAGTTCATCAGCTCGGAATATTTAACCATTCTATCATCCTTGGTGGAGAATTCCCCCACAACTTGTCTTACCATGAGTTGGGAGTTCGAAAATGCTTTGAGGTTCTGAGCTTCACACTCTAAGGCGAGTCTTATACCGAGGATGAGTGCTTCGTATTCAGCTTCATTGTTCGAGGCTTTGAATCCCAAGGTAACTATCCTTTTTGTTGTGATTCCGTCTAGGGATTGGAGCACGATGCCAATTCCTGAAGTCCTGTCAGTGGATGAACCGTCAATGTAGAGTCGTCATATTTCCATATCCATGTTGACCTGGGCTTTATGATGCAGTGCTGGAGTAAATTCTGCCATAAAATCTACTAATGCTTAGCCTTTAATGGAGGTCCGTGGCACGTAGGATGTGTCAAATTCCCCCAGCTCCGTAGACCATTTAACCAATTGTCCTAAGACTTCAGGCTTGTGAAGAATTGACTTCAGGGGATAGGATGTGGGGACCACAATGGGATGTGCTTGAAAGTAAGGTTTGAGCTTTCGACCAGACATCACTAGGGCAAAGGCCAACCTTTCAACTTCGGGATATCTCTTTTCGATATCTAAAAGTGCTTTGCTGATGTAGAAGACCGGTCTCTGAATCCCTCTATCTTCCTTGACTAGTGCCGAGCTAATGACATTTTCTAATATTGCAAGATATAAGAGTAGTTTTCCCCTTGTACTGGCCTGAAAAAAAGCTCGGGGGAGGTCATATACTGCTTTAACCCCTGGAAGGCCTTGTCGCACTCAAGGGTCTATTCAAGGGCTTTGTTTACCCTCAAGGCTTTGAAAAACGGGAGGCATCGGTCAGTAGATCTGGAGATGAATCGGTTTAGAGCTGCTATCCTCCCGTTTAGACCTTGGATGTCTTTCTTAGTTCTCGGTGATTCCAACTCGATCAGAGCTTTAATCTGTGAAAGTCTACCTCAATTCCCCTTTGAAAGACCAGGAAACCCAAAAATTTCCCTTTAGTGATCCAGAAGGTACACTTCGAGGGATTCAACTTCATCTTATGTCACTTTAGTATGCTGAACGTTTGACTCAAGTGCTGGATATGGTCACTCTTCTTTAAGCTCTTGACCAATATGTCATTTATGTAGACCTCCATTGTGCTCCCAATTAAGGAGTCAAACATTTTGTTCACCAGCCGCTGGTACGTGGAGCCAACATTCTTCAAACCAAACAACATCACTCTATAGCAATAGAGACCTTATTTGGATATAAAAGCTGTCTTTTCCTGGTTTGAAGGGTACATCTGAATCTGGTTATACCCTGAATGTGCATCCATGAAGCTCATAAGCTTGTGTCTTGTGGTTGCATCGACCAACTGATCGATCATTGGGAGAGGAAAGCTATCTTTAAAACAGGCTTTATTGAGGTCTGTATATTCAACGCAAACCCGCCATTTACCATTCTTCTTTTTGGCTAGGACTGTATTAGTGAGCCATTCTAGATACAATACCTCCTTTATCATTCAGCGTCCAGCAGCCTTTGAACCTCTTCATTGATGATATTATGTCGCTTAGGGGCGAAGGTCTTCCTCTTCTATTTTACTGAAGGGTGGTTTGGGTCAGTCATTAGCTTATGGGAAATGAGACTAGGATCTATCCCTTCCATGTATTTTGTTTCTTATACGAAGATTAACATATTATCCTTCTGGAGCTCAATGATCTCTTTATGCTCAGAAGGGGATAGATATGAGCCAAGTTGTAAGTAACGCTCTTCCCCTTCAGAACTCACCAGCACCTTGACAGGCTTTTGCGTCAGTTTGGCTAGGTTGTCCCTTCCCTTGGGACTTAATGGCTCGTCAATCTCGAAAGGACACTCTTCAATCTTGTGAAGCTCGGAAGGTATAAAACTTTCTTCTTCACGAGGGTGTTGTGATTGCTATCTGTAGGCCTTTTCTTTCAACGCTAGAGCGTGGCACTCTCAAGCAGTTGGCTGACAACCACTCTAGACGTACTTTAGGCACTGGTGGACGGTCGAGGTGACCGCCCCCATCTGATGGAGCCATGGACTTCCGATGATGACGTTGTAAGGAGATTTGGAGTCTAGGACCATGTATTCAGATATCAACGTCTTCTAAGCGTCCCCCTCTCCCATTGTGGTCGAGAGGCCTATCTTTCCCAGTGGGGTGCTGAGGTTCCTATTGAATCCCGCCATTACAGTTGTGGTGGCCTTGAGATCACTGGCACTGAGCTTCATGTGCTGAAAGGGCTTGTAGAATAACACGTTGCTAGAATTTCCTATGTCTACTAGAACCCTCATGATCTCGAAATTCATAATTTTGAGCGAGATTACAAGAGCGTCATTGTGGGGGTAGTGTACCTCGATGAGATCCAGCTTTGAGAATTGGATGTGAGACGCAAGCCTTAGCCTTTTCTCAATGGCGGAGATCTGGAGGATGCTGGGTTCCACTCTTGCTTCCCGAGCATAGTGCTTCTTGGCTCGGTTGGACATCTCGATCATCACGTTGTCGGCATGATCTCCCTGATTATTCTGGCGCGACTGTTTGTTCCGAGCCTCCTTTTGTTCGGGCCTCTAAGATGCCCTCCTTTGTTGTGGCTTGTCATTACGGGGGTTTTTGCCTCCTGTCCAAGGGCCAAACTAGAGGCAACGGCAACCACAAGGAAGCTCAGATTGTAGTCAGTTACCTCTGTGAGCTCAGTGTTGAAACGAGCAATATATTCTCGAAGTGATTCCCCTTTGGACTGCTTTGTAATTATCAGAAATTCTAGACCTTTCCTTAACCTTTTGCTGGTCAGGAATCGATCAAGAAAGCTCTTGCTAAGTTCATAGAAGTTGATGATGGAATCTTGTGGAAGGTTGTAGAACCACTTCAAAGCGATACCCTTGAGGCTTATTACGAATGTATGACACATGAAGGCATCGATAACCCCATGCAGAGTCATCGTGTGTTGATAGTGAGAAAAGTGGTCCCCGGGATCTTCTGACCTGTCGTACAAGGTGAACTTCGGGACCACGAATTTCTTAGGTCGCTCCTCCGCCGTTATGTCAAGAGTGAATGAAGTGGCAAATCTCCGGAGTAGCTTTGCTAGTTCATCTTGCTCTGGAGGGAAGTGGGTCCCTTTGGTGAAGACGGTCTTCTCCATAGAGTCTGCTACTTCTTTTACCCTTTGAGGAACCCTGAAGGGAACTGGGAGTTGTTGGGCTTGTCTTACAGCCTCAGTTCCAATATACAAAAGAGGATTTTGCCCAGTTGTGGCAGGGGGATGTTGCCCTCCTTGGATTGGGGGAACTGGTGTCGGTGGGGGCTGAAACTCAGGTGGCACTAGATTGGCCCCCGAAGCTACTGGAGTTAGAGCTTTTGTCCTGCTTTGGTAATGGATAACAAGATGGAAAGCAAGTATCCCTTTTCCTAGGGCGTTTGATGGCTGGGGATCAATCCCTATGTGAGTGGTACCATGGGGGTGCACCGACTGCACGTTGGGGGTCTCCACATTAGGAGGTCATCTACCCATGGTGGTGGCAGGAGGTGAATCCCTTCATTAGTTACGCTTGGAGGAAGGTGGATGGGATTGTTTTGCTAGTTTTGGGCCACAGAAGCCAAAACTTGGGATATAGCAAGGAGCTGTCCTGCATCAAATCAAACTGTCGTTGAATCCGATCAAGTTATTGTTGTACATGATCGGGAGTTTTCCCCCTTCCCCTCTTAGCCAAAGGCTGGTTTTGGGGGTTTTGGGAGCCTTTCCTTGGACGAAAATTGGGAGTCATTGTTTCTCAGAGATGAAGGAACTGTTTCTAGTTGAGAGATTTGCAGGAATGATTATCATTTCCCACAGACGGCACCAAACTGATGTTACACTTTCTGATCAATGGGGCTTCACTCCTCGTCGCTTGTCACGAATTCTGAAAAGAGATGTTAGAGGGCCACCGGGTTGGCTCCGGTGGTAGCTGCTTCGATGATAAAGTCAGTAAAAAAGAAAAAAAGCTAAAACTGAAAGAGAATAATTGACTGTAATTGAAAAGCGTACCTTAGGGCTATATTTATAGTTTGCTCGTCTCCTAAATTGGTTAGGATTTGGAGCCATGAAATTCAGGATTCGTAGCTATTTAGAGATTGCAATTTTCATTCTGACCTCCGTAAACATAGGGATTGGAATATATCCGAGAATGGTTACTTCCATGTTGCATTTTGTTTTCTTGTTTTGAGGTCAGTAGGGTAGGCAGGGTGGTGATAAGCTCAATGCCCTGAACTCGTTGTTCGGTAGGAAAAGTCCGCACCCTCTTATTCAATGAGCGAATGTCAGATGTGAACTACTTTGTCACTTTCTGACCTGCACATAAAAAACTTAGACACATATCAAACTTGGTTTGGGCTATCACTTTTTGGTACATCACCTACTATATATATTTTTATTCTTCATACACATAACCCTACTATATATACTTTTATACTTCATACCCATAATCTCTGGATTCGCTATTGTGTTCGAGTCTTATTTTCACTTGCATAAGAAAATAGAAGGATCATTGGGAGTACAAGTGGGAATAGATAATACTATGTACCTAACAACTATATTTTGTATTGGGTAAATTACACTGACTTCTTTTGAAATTTTTGACAATTTCATTGATATTTTCTGAAATTTCTGAAATTATATTGACCTTACCTGTTTTACCTGACGATATGCAGATATTTCCTCTAATCAACCTTTTTATTTAAAATGACAAAATTATTCCTTTTATGTATTTATTTTTATATTTTTCAATTTTGAAAAAACTTTGTCTAACTTTTTTAAAGTTTTTTTTATTATTTTATTTTAAAATAAATTTAAAGTAAATAATTTATTTTTATTTTATATAAAAATAAATTTAAAGTTTTTATCAATATTTATTTAAAAAATGAAAAAAAATATGAAAATAATAGTTTTATCATTTTGAAGAGAAAAATTGATTGGAGTGGTGTATCTGTATATAGCGATGTAAAAAAGACCCTCGGACCAAGCCAAGCTTGATTGAGAGTAAGGTCAGGCTATTGCAAGCTCCCATCAAATTAGTACACCGAGCTGAGCCAAGATTAGAGAATAAGACTCTAAACCAACCCTAGGTCCTAATTCTTAATAAGGGTTTAGCGAGCTTGCGGGCCAATTTTTTTTAAAATTATAAAATTATAACTAAATCATAGATAACTACATCAATAAATAATTAACAAATAAAATGATAACGTATTATAGATTAAAAAATTATAAAAGTTAGAATTGATGAATGAATTTTTTTTGTTGTTGCCCAATTGACAAATGATATAATAGTTTGAATGAAAAGTATGAAGGCAAGTATTTGATAAATAGGAGAAGCTAATATTCTTTAATATTTACATATATGATAATGGTGTGAAGTATGAACTGAGATGTAAATAATAAAAAGATGAAGTGAAACGTAAGAAAATTAAATAGATATTGATTTGTCAAGTTGAAAGTAATTTAAATAATAATAAATAATGAGAATCATTTAAATTAGAAACTAGTAAATAATTATTTTATTGTTTAAAGGATTGAGTTTAGGATTTTTAAGTGTTCGGGCTTGTGCGGGCCGGGCCTCAACCCAAAAACTAAAGCTCAATGCCAAAATAGAGGTATCCCGAGTTTGAATTTAGTCTGGCTTGACTCCGGGCCAGGTTTGGCTTAGTCCGCAAAAAAATTGGACTGGATGGGCTGACCTTTGGGCTAATTTTACACTCTTACTTATATATTTTCAGGTAAAATAAAAAAAAAAAATTAGTATAGTTTTAAAAAACTTAAAAAAAAAATTAATATAATGATATAATCAATAAAAATCTTAAAACAAGTGAATATGATTTATGGACAAACGCCGGTCCGGGATAGTAATATCAAAACAATCCAAAGTGTCACGTATGAAGACAACTTCATAGTACATGGGGGTCAAACCAGGCACCCGTTGGTGACTTCTACTTGCTTTAATATCTCATAAAAATGTACAAGACAGAAGAAAGAATAATAATAAATCACTCGTGAAGACAAAACCACCAATCATAGACTAATCGAGGTTGGCTTGTGTTCATGCCGTCCTGGGATTAATTTAAACGCATTCCTAAGCTACCAATTAATCAAGGTTGCTTTGTGATTATTATATATTCCGTGCGCAACTTTATCTTATAATAGGACCATTGCTTGGTTTATTATAAAAGTTTGGACTGCCAAACGTTCCCTTAGTGCAAATACATGTATAATTTAAATTTGTTTTTTTTTTTTTTTTTTGCTGAAGAATAAATGATCTTTTAACTTATTTATACTAGTCATATTTTTTTGTTCCAAACATGCCTTTGAATCTCTTTCTTTTTTTCCCTTCAAATAAATATGTAAAGAAGAGAAATCGAACTGATACTATTATACTAATTACATAAAATGTAAATATTTATACCATGTAGATAAAATTTCAATTCTCTTTTGAACATGTTATTGGTGTATCTTAAAATCCTTATTTTTACTATTATCTTAACATGAAATTAACCATAGAGTAGGGGTGTCAATCGTGTAGTGTCGTGTCGTGTTCGTGTTGTATCAAGGTAAGAGTATTTTATTATATGGGTCGATCCAAATACGACACAATTAATTAATCGTGTCAACTTGCTCAACTCTAACACGATCTGTATAATACACGAGTGACACGATATGACCCATATAATCCGTTTATTAAACAGGTCATGTTAAAATACGAATAACACGACACGGATAACATGACCCATTTAAATTGTATAACATGTTTTCATAATAAATTACTAAATAAAATCCAATTCATTCATTTTTAACACATTATAGTAATAATAATAAATTCACCACACAATCATATATCGTAGTATCATCTAAGATGTCAAATTAATTTACAAAACTAACTTTACTTATATGGGTAACAAATGGATCAAACGGGTTAGGCGGATTTGTATTAAACGAGTTCAACACGAATAATTAAATAGGTTATTTCGTATTAAACGGGATCAACCTGATTATAACATGAACACGACAGGTTTAATAACCGTGTTAGACAGGGTAACCCGTTTATGATCCGAATTCATATAACCTCAATCTAAACTCGTTAATTACGTGTCGGCTTCAAGTCGTGTTATCGTGTCAAAAATTGACACCCTAGCATAAAGAAACAGGGAAAAAAAAAAACTCATTTGAGATGAAAAGTGGTGTATATTTTTATTTGTCTATCTCATAGTTATCAAAATTGACTGGTCTAGTCGGTCAACTAATGACTCGATTATTAAACCAGTCTGATTCCCTAATCACATCGTTTAAGAAATTGACCCGAATTATATCAAATAATCCGGCCGATTTTGATACAGACCGTTTGTTGGGTCGGGTGATTGCGAACCGGCTACTATGTTTTATTCCTTTGTATAGAGTATCACATATGGCACATGGGGCCAAGCCAAGCACCTGTTGGTGACTTCTATTATATATACTAAAACACATGTGGAGTCAAAAATAACAATCATAGACTAATCAAGGTTGGCTTGTGGTCATGGGATTTGTTGGAAAGTTTTTCAACATGTCTGGTATTAGTAAAGTGACATGGCAACATATATATATATATATATATATATTTATATATATATATATATTAATATTTTATTATGTATAATATAACTTATATTTTTTTTTTGATAAAATATAATATATATGACAAAAAATGATTGAAAAAACATTATCATATAATATATCGGACTCATATAAAAATACATTGAATTTATATGCTTTGTAATTATATTTTCCTTGTGCAGCTTTTATATTATAAAAGGACCATTGCTTGATTTATTATAAAAGTTTCGACTGCCAAACGTTCAGTAAATGCAAAATAATGAAAAAATTAAATTTTTTTTCAATTTGTTTTTCCAAGACTAATACACCACTTTTCAACTTTATTTTATGGTAGTCATATTGCATTCTCCAGCCATGCCTTTGACTCTATTATAAATGTGACTTAGGATTCTTATTTCAGCTGTTTGAAAATACATATAAATGTGACTCTATAATAAATTGATTGTGCTAGACATTTATTAAGAGATGCAAGTAAGATAAGGGGAAATCAACTTATTGTTTGGACTTCAAGGGATATTCACAATTTCATAGTAATGTATGTCAAAGCATGCACACACACACACACACACACACACACACACATATATATATATACGGTGATAGACCCTTTTTCTGGGTGAAACATGTCTTAATCCATTGAAGTGAATAACCAAATTCAATTCAAATGTTCTAGAGTAACTCCATGTATTTCCATGGTCAATTACTTATCTACAAGTTGACCTTACCTCCTTTTCATAATTTTTTCTTGATCAATTGTAGACTCTGAATTTCAACAAACTCCCACCCACCACCCCGCAGCCCGAAATTTCATGTAATTCAAATGCAAAATCTCTTTTTCCTTCTCTTCTCCTTCAAAATAAAGAATTAGTGACAAATTGAAATTAAGCATCTCAAATTCTTAGTATTGAATCAACCACAAATAGAAGATAACAAATTTTTAAAATTAGAAATTTGAATATCATGAATAAAAAACTAAATAATAAATGTTTGTTACATTATATTTATAGAAAAAGAAAACTTATAATTTGATTAGGACTCCGTTTAACCCCCCTGTTAGGAGGTCAGATTCGCAGCCCAACAACGTGCATTTGGTTAAGTTAAAAAAATGCAAGTGTTTGGCCCCACTTTTAAACCCAAAATGATGGTTTAGAGACCACTCTTATTGGTCAAAATCAATGGTGACATGCAACTAAAATTTGTAGCTTATAACTTTACCACTTTAGAGGCGGAGTTTTTTTGTTGAAAATGAGCCTCATAAGTTAAGATAATTACAAATTACTCTGAATGAACTTTAGTAAGGCCACTACCGTCAGGTGGGATCTCACTCTCATGCAAACTACTGTCATTACCATAAATTCATCTTGGATCTGAGTCATAACTTTCTAACTAAAAAAATTAATTAGTTTAATTATTTATTTATTTTATTTAATACAATATTATTTGATCTAAAATTAGTTGTTATATATATTATTAGTTTGTTAAATCCTAACCCTAATCAGACATATTGAAATTTCTCGATATACCCTAATCGTACCGCACATAATACTTATATACCTAGTTTTACTTGTTACAAGAATATAAGTCATATCTCTAATAAGGGCTTTGATTTATAATTCGACATGTCGGTCCGGGTTACCAAAAAAAATAACATGTTTTTCAACTTCAAATACCCCTCATTCCTAAGGGGAAAAAGCATGGTTCAAGTCCTAGCAAGATGGAAGATTAGTAAGGATATTAATACCATTGATTATAGCAATTGACTAAGTTTCTAAAAACAAAAACAAAACCGCATATCCCCATTGGGCTGGCCCTGTCAGAAATGGTTAATTAGGTGGTCCATGGGCACCCTTTGTAGGGCACATTTTACAGCAAGTTACGCAATCTTTTAAACAGACCATGGTGACCCATGGTTCACTTCAATTTTGGGCCTTAAACACCAGAAATACAGACAACTGGAACATAATTCCTATCAAGGAAAACATCATAAATTGGATGTTGAGCTACCAAGAGCAACTCTAAAAGGATTTGGGCTTTAAGATGAAGCCCATAAATCTTGAATCATGCTCCATAACTTAAATGAAAAACTCAAAATTATATTATATATATATATATATATATAATTTTTGGAAATTATGTTCATACAATGTTTCTTTCATTCTTTTATGGGGCCTACCATTATAATTGATGTGATGTGGGCTGAACAGATTGTTTATGCACTTTTTAATTGTAATGGTGGTGAAGGTGGCACACACACACACACACACATATATATATATATGATCATACTAACATTACTATTATATTGATTGATTATTTTTTAAATGTAAGAGAGCCATGACCAAAGCTTGTTTATTCAGTAAGTTTAACTTAATAATGCTTCATACATGATGTTCTTTGTAAAGGTGCTAAGTTCTATGAGGAAGAAGAACGCAATCCAACATTAGATTTAGCTTTCTACTTGATGAAATATGAAACAAAAGTTCTTCTTTTACAATGTCAACTTCAAATTGGGGCCCAAAATGAACATGCCAAATCAACAAAAGGACATGAATGTCACAAATGCTCTCTCTAGGCCCCTATTTCTCTAGGGCTATAGTTGGTTTGGAGTTTTCTTTAGATACAAAGGAACATTATTACAATCATAATCATGATGAATAATTGGTCATCAGTGAACCTTATCAAGGGCTCTTTTCACTTTTACCCCAAAAGTGATTCCATGACAATTTATTTTTAATGAAAGCAATAAAAAGAAAGAAAAAGTTTCTTGAATCTACCTTAATGGACCCAAGGCCCATAGTTGTCATGTACTTATTCTTATCTCAATAATAAGAAACAAAAAGGAAGGTCATATCATGTAAGCCCAATCCCATCTTT